>CM028697.1:4112488-4656719 GCA_016771965.1 Brassica carinata | reverse complement strand
CATAGTATGGGAAGGTTAAGGAGAAAATCGATTGCAAGGTTCGAGAGAATTTTGGAGAAAAGTAACGAGGAAGATAAAAAATCGCAGTAAAATAAAGAGAGAGAGAAGTTACCTTGAAAACCGAACGGAGGCGTGGAGAAAGTGGGAGGCTAGCAGTTAATGTTCACCGCTTTATATCCCATCACCTCGAGATTCGAAAAGTCATTTCAAACCCTCTCCATCTGAACCGTAGATTCTGCCAAACGTAATAAAGACCGTTAGATCGAGTAAGCTGAATCTAAATAGGATAAGAACTAATCATTATCTTAACGAAAAGATAAGATCGATAGCTAGATTCTAGCTTCCGAGACAAAGGATTTTATTCGGAAGCTGGGGGCAACTGTTGGACCCGAATATGACCCTCAGGTGAGGTACCGATAAGCGTGAGCTAGCATGTGGGTTGCGATAAGCCCATCATAACAAAGGGAGCTGAAAGCCGAGCTGACGACTGGACCTGGGAGACATCATAGCAGAGGTCACGACAAAAAGTGAGCTAACACCTTAAGAGACTCGGTAAAGAGGAGCCTAAAGCGAAGTTCCGTGAATTGAAGCCAAATATCTCGGAGAACAGTTGAAGGGTTGCCAACGAAACCTAGACTATATAAAGACGGAGAAGATAAAAGACAAAAGATCTCTTTTCCATATATCAACTTTTGTACTGGATTAAAAGCATTACGTATTCTTTAGTAATCATCTCAAGATACATTCCTTTGTATTCATCATCTTTCAACTCATCAATAAAATCATATTCATTCTTCAAGTTTATTTATGGATTCAGCCCACGATTCTCATTCATCTCTCTTGACCTAACCTAAATCTAAGAAGTGAAACCTTGTCTCTCACAGACACTCTCTTTGATATTCCTTGAATCTTGCCCATGCTTCACTCAGCTGCTCAGCGGTATTTTGCTGAAAATTTGTGATCTTACTCCTCAAACTAGCCGCCTTGTGCTTGGTGTAGAATTTGTCCAAGAACATAGCTCTGCATTGCTCCCAAGTAGTGATAGATCCTGAGGTAGAGACTTCAGCCACCTCATCGCCTTTATCTCCCGAGAAAATGCAAACAGCTTACAACGTAGAAAATCAGCGGAACTCCATTTGATCGTGTCGCTACAAATCTCTTCAAGAGTCTCAATGTGGTCCATGGGCTTTCGGACGGAGACCATAGAACATGCTCTGTTTGACCAGAGCTATCGTTTGAGGTTTGATCTCATAGTCTTGCCTGTTGACAGGAGGAGGTTGTATCGCGGATCGATTGTGATAGAATGTGTGCGGAGTGTCGACAGATCCAATAGGACGAGGTTGATTTTGCCTCTGTCCTGGAATAGGAAAAGATTGCCGGAAAACTCCAGCGGCAGCAGCAGCGTTGACAGCATTTGCAGTGTTATCTGCGTTTTGCTCATCACCGATAGGAAAATTTTGCCCATTTCCGGGTCCATCGTGCTTGTCTTGCACTCCAGCCATGTTTCTTCTTCTGTTTCTGTTGTTCTCTCTTCCGATTCTTGCAAGTTCTTCGTTAGAAACAACCGCCAAGTTTTCAGAACTTCGGCTTCTCGTGTTCATGTACCTGAAATACAAGCAAGAAAATCGAGAAAGAATTTATAAGTAATATGAAAAATAAGGTTCTAGACTAGACTCTAGTCTTAGTTCCAAAGGTAACGCTATTGGTCCCCGGCAACGGCGCCAAAAACTTGATGTCCTCAGGTTTTACCACTAAAACCAACCGCAAGTGCACGGTAGTGCGCAGTAGTATTTAGGGATCGAATTTCCACAGAGACCAAGGTTACACTATGAATCTATTAGAGTAAAGTCAAGCTAGAACAAAAATGATTGTTTGTTTGGTAGCTTTTAATTGTCACAACTTGTAAATAAATTGAAATGAAATTTAAATTATAGATTAAAACGTTAGGCATCGGGTAATTCTCGGGAATGACATAAATCGAGAAACAAATATTAAACAAGGGGTATGTTTTAGAACCGTTCTTGAACTCAAACAGCTTAAATAATTTAGCCTACTCTCGCAGTACTAAATCCTATGTTCTAGAATCTTAAATATCAACTCTCGCCATATTCATAATTCTAAACATGCATTTTAACATGTTCGATTTGTTCACAAGTTCCATAACAACAACTCTCGTTGGTTACGAAGACTTGCTCATCTAGATTCTTTTCAGGAGTTTAACTATCACTTTTGGTGTGTTGAACTTCCTAATGATCATGAACTAGGTGTACCTTCTAATTCAAGCTTTAAGATCAACCTAGATGAAGAACCAAATGATTTACCCCTTTTTTAACACATCAGTTTCATTGATTCATGGATTCCTTTAAATCACCCTAGCCTAACTAGTAGATTACTCACACATGGAACCAAAAACAGAATTCATAATTGACATTATAAAAGAAAATAAAGAAAACAAGAGGGTTTAGAAGCTTCTCTGGGAAGAGAAAGGGATTCTCTTCTTCTTCTACAAACTTCAAACTCAAACAAATCTTCAAACTAGAAAAAACACTCACAAATCTATTTTCTCTCAAGTTTTGATCTCTAAGATGGTGTGTAGATGGATGATTTCTTATGGAGCTCGTCCTCCCTATTTATAATCGGCCAAGGACCCTCCTTTTTCGACAAAGGCTCCAATTTCATCATGAAAGACGAGTGGATGCAGTAGGTGAAGTGGAGAAAGTGGGTGAAGCTGGACACATTGGATGCATCGATCGATGGGTTTATGGGCTATAAAGCATCGATCGATGGGTTTAAAAGAAAACTCCCGGCGCATGATCTTCCATCGATCGATGGGTTTTGATTGAAAAACCCATCGATCGATGGGTTCTTTTTCTCTTCCTTTTCTTCGCGTCTCGATTCGATCCGTTGTTCGTTCTGTGCTCTAACCCCTTCAGATGGATATGAAAATCCCTTGAAATTCCAGTATGCACATGCCAATGGTTCCTAACGCGCTCAATCACCTATATACCTGAAACACGGACGAAAAACTACAAATAATCGAAAAATATAATAAAAAATATATAAACAAGTACCAAAAACCTAGACACATCAATAAACTATAATAACTTGACTCATGCCTTAGTGAAACAATCTCATTGGTTAGGTTCTTGGGAGTAAGATCATTGTAGCCAAGGAAAAGAAACAGCTTTTGAGAGCTCATATACAAAGCTTTTTGCTACAAATGGTTGTATACTTGATGACGTGGTAGCCTTTGAAGCAGGGGACAGCTAAGACACAAAGAAACTCTGCAGCAGCTTTACTTTGTCACTTCCAGCCATTGATTCTAACAAGGTTATCATCTGAAACTTGGAAGCACTCAAGGCTCTGTTTGATAGATGTTATCAAATAGGGTGACTTCTCAACCGCCATAGAAGCAGCTTCTGATGTTTCCCACCACTGTATCTTATTGGAGAACAGGGCAAAGGCTGTTTAGGTCTTTTAGAAGAAAAAAGATCAAAGCAAGAAGCAATGCGGATCTGTGTTAGCTGTTCTGTCATTTATGAAATAAGGGTTTATGGATGATTTGTTCAGTATCTTGAGGAATCTGAGTTGCTCGGAGACTGGCAGGCGAGAATGATGTAGCGATCTTCCTTCCCATGTGCGGTCTGACACGGGTGACAGAGACAGAGAAAGGACTAGGCTGAAAGTAATCGACGAAGTGTGTCTCACTTGATATAATAGATGGCTCCTTTAGCAATCCAGAGATCCATCTGAATTTCTTATACTGCATCAACTTGAATCATGAGACGACTGTTTCTTGGTCTGCGGTAAAGAGTGTGATAATTATTATAATTTGATGCAGTAATCTAGTGGGGTTCTGACGACTTGAAGCGCTTTTAGACATTTCGATCAGACTAGAACGTTCACCACATTTTACACGAGAAGGTTTAAAGACTATTCCAGGTTGTATCCTGTAGAGATCTTCGAGTGCTCTCGGTTATGTCGCAATCTGGTGATGAAAATGAGAAACATTCAAAATCCTGGATTGCTTCACACGTCTTTGAAGGAGCCTTTTCTGACAAAGTCCTGGATTGCATCATGAAGATGCCTTTTCTAAATCTAAACAATCAGTTTTAGCTCCCACTATGCACAGAATACAAATAATTTTATGTTAAAATTATGCATTTCTTGAATGTTTCTCCCCACTTGAAAAGTCAAGACTTAGCTGTATAAGGATCTATAAACGCGTCTGTATTTCTTCTTCCGCTTTGTGATCATTTTCTTCGTGCTGTTATTCATGGCTTCTTCTTCATCTCTGTCTCGCAGTTGGCTGTATCACGTCTTCCTTAGCTTCCGTGGAATAGACGTGCGTAAAGGATTTCTTAGTCACGTTCTGAAAGAGCTCAAAAGCAAGGGAATCATACCTTTCATTGATAATGAGATCAAGCGAGGCGAATCTGTTGGTCCCGTGCTTGTAGGAGCGATCAGACAATCAAGTGTTGCCATTGTCTTGCTCTCCGTTAACTACGCTTCTTCAAGCTGGTGTTTGGATGAGTTGGTGGAGATCATGAAGTGCAGGGAAGAGGATCAACGAAGAGTGATACCCATTTTCTACGAAGTGGATCCATCTCATGTTAGGAAGCAGACCGGAGATTTTGAAAAGTCTTTGATGAAACCTGTTTGGGAAAACAAAAGGTGAAAGAGACATGGAGGCAAGCTTTGAAGGATGTCGCGGGTATAGCTGGTTATGACTTTAGCAACTGGTTAGTTCACTTTTACTTTTACTTCCACTTGCATATTATGTGTACATGATGGCTGTTTTAATGAATAACCTCTGTTTTTGTTAGTGACAACGAAGCTGATTTGATCAACAAAGTTGCCTCAAACATCACGGCTGTGTTGGGTTTTACACCATCAAAAGATTTTGATGAATTTGTTGGCATAGGAGCTCAAATCACGGAGATAAAATCGAAGTTGATCCTACAATCAGAACAAGTTAAGGTGATTGGGGTTGTGGGTCCTCCTGGGATTGGTAAGAGTACAACTGCCAGAGTTTTATACAACCAACTCTCTCCTGATTTTCCATTCAGCACTTTCTTAGAGAATATCAGAAAAAGTTTTGAAAAGCCTTGTGGTAACGACTATCAGTTGAAGTTGCGTTTGCATAAAACCTTGTTGTCTCAAATACTCAACCAAACGAATATTGAGGTTCATCACTTAGGAGTGGCACGAGAAATGCTGAGTGACAAGAAAATATTGGTTGTTCTTGATGATGTTGATTGCTTGTGGCAACTTGAGGAAATAGCAACGCAGCGTGGCTGGTTTGGTCCCGGAAGTATTATTATCATTACAACTGAAAATAGAAAACTTCTCAAGGCACTCAGACTCGGAACCGATCATATCCACGAGATGAAATTTCCAACTGAAGAAGAGTCTCTGCAGATCTTCTGCGAATCTGCTTTCGGTCAAAAGTCTCCAGATAATGGTTTTGTAAGGCTTGCTTGGGAAGTCACTCGACTTTCTGGTAATCTTCCTCTAGGCCTGAGAGTCATGGGATCATATCTACGAGGAATGCCCATGGAGTACTGGATAAACGCACTACCAAGGCTCAGGTCTAGCCTTGACAGAGAAATTGAATCTACTCTAAGATTCAGCTACGACAGCTTAACTGAAAAAGATAAAGCTCTTTTCCTGCATATTGCATGTTTCTTTTCTTGTTTCTACAGCACGGTTGAGAGCGTTAAGAGTTGTCTTGAAACAAGCGATTTGGAGGTCAGCCATGGGCTTCAAGTCTTAGATGACAAATCTCTTATATTTATAGACAGGGATGGGTAAAGATGCATAGTTTGCTGCAACAAATGGGTAGAGAAATTGTCAAGAAACAGTCTTTGGAGGAGCCTGGAAAGCGACAGTTCTTGATGGATACCACGGAAATTATTGAACTACTTGATGAAGATACCGTAAGTCTTATTTTCTTACATCTTCATCCCTCTGTTTCCTTGGGGTTTTAAGCTGAGATTTGTTAGTTCTTTTTGAATAATCTATTCTAGGATGCTGGAACTGTTCTTGGCATATCTTTCGAGACTTCAGAGAGAGAGGAAATCCAAATAAGTAAAAGCGCTTTCGATGGGATGAATAATCTCCAGTTTCTAAAAGTCAACTCTTATAGCTTATGCATACCCGAAGGCCTCAACTGCTTTCCTGACAAACTCAAATTGTTACAGTGGAACTACTGTCCATTGAAATTTTGGCCTTCCAAGTTCTCTTGCAAGTTTCTTGTCGAACTAATCATGACCAAAAAAATTTGAGAAGCTTTGGGAGGGAATCAAAGTAAATATATTCATCATTTTTGTATTGCGTCTAAAGCTATTAGTCATTTCTCTAAAACTTTTTTTTCTGGTACAGCCTCTCCATTGCCTCAAGCTGTGGATTTGAGTTCCTCATGGCGTCTGAAAGAGATTCCAGATCTCTCAAAAGCAATGAGTCTCAAAAATTAGATCTCAGTGACTGCGGAAGTTTGAAGGAGCTCACAAGCTCTATTGGCAACGCCACTAAGCTTAGAGTGTGTAACCTTAGCTATTTCTGGGATTTGAAGGCGCCCTCTTCTATCGGTAGGTTAATCAATCTCCAGGAATTAGACCTCAGTCATTGCTTCGGTTTGAAAGAATTCAATGTTTGCTCAAGTTTGGAAAAACTCAGTGGTTGTTCGAGTTTGAAAGAACTCAATCTGAGCAACACTGATATAGAGGAAATGCCATCATCAATAAGCACTTGGTCTTGTCTTTATAAATTGGATATGTCTGAGTGTAGAAACCTCAAGGAGTTCCCAAATGTTCCAGACAGCATTGAAGAGTTGGTGTTGAGCTTTACAGGGATAAAGGAGGTTCCTCCATGGATTGAGAATCTATTTCGCTCATGTAAACTAATTATGGAAGGATGCCAGCGGCTGAAAACTATATCTCCAAACGTTTCTAAGTTGTACAATCTTGAGTTTCTTTGTCTGCGTAACTATGATGACCGTAGTGGGTATGATAGTCCTATGAGTTATGAGATAAATATTGATGATTGCTTATTTGAAGCAGTTATTGAGTGGGGGCCTGATTTGAAGCGCAGTTGGACATTACAATCAGACCTTGACGTTCACTACATTTTTCCTGTATGTCTACCCAAGAAGGCTCTTACATCTCCTATATCATTACGTTTCCGCGGTATAGGTTTCGAGACTCTTCCATATTGCATCAGAAGTCCCTCCGGACTAAGTAAGCTTGACGTCACAGAATGCTGCGAGCTCGTAGAACTTCCACAGCTTCCATGTTCCTTTTATCTCTAGATGCAAGATACTGTCGTTCCTTGAAGAGAATAGAGTCTTCTTTTCAAAACCCAAATATTTGCCTAAACTTTGCTCACTGCTCCAACCTGGATCAGAAAGCGAGAAAGCTCATCCAGACATCACCTTGCAAATATGCGATCTTACCGGGTAAAAAAGTGCATGAACACTTCACTCACCAAGCTACTTCAGGTTCCCTAACGATCAATTTGAGTCCAAGACCTCTTCCTTCATCCTTAAGATTCAAAGCTTGCATCTTGCTGTCACAAGACAATATTAATCTCGAGGATCATAGTGATGACATTGACGATGATGAAAAATATGAGAGTCCATTGACGGGTGTGTCTTGTCACTTCAGCGGTAAACAGAACGGCCTCACTGTCGGATGGGGATCAAACCAGCTCCATCATATGCCATGTCTATATCCACACAATCTGCATATATTTGAAGATTCTATCTGTCTAAACCAGGATTACCCTGAAGCCGAAGAAACCACTTTCATCGAGCTTTCTTTTGTTTTCATATTCCATTATAAAGCCTTGAAGACGAAGAATGTCTGGAAGGTCAAAAAGTGCGGTGTACGACTTTTGGAGGAGGTCGTCCCTCATTGTATTCTTGACAAAAAAGAAATTGAAGACGAAGAATGTATGGGCATAAACATAGAGGCAAACAATGAAAATACAAGTGGTGAGGATGAAGAAAAGGAAGAAGAAGAAGAAGAAGATGATGATGATGATGATGATGATGATGAGGAAGATGAAGCTGCGACACTGGCTTTTCTAATGAAGAAAGTGGATATAAACATAGAGGCAAACAATGAAAATGCAAGTGGTGAGGATGAAGAAAAGGAAGAAGAAGATGATGATGATGAGGAGGAAGATGAAGCTGCGACATTGGCTTTTCTGATGAAGAAAATGGATATAAACATAGAGGCAAACAATGAAAATGCAAGTGGTGAGGATGAAGAAAAGGAAGAATATGATGGTGAGGAAGATAAAGGTGGTGGTGATGGTGATGGTAAAGGTGCTGAGGAAGATGATTATGATTATGATTATGATTATAATTATGATTATACTTATGATTATGGTTATACTTATGATTATAATTATGATTATTATTATAATTACTAGGAAACAAACCCGCGCATTCGCGCGGGCAATTAAATTGTTTACTAAAAGCTAAATCATTTAATATTCATAGAATGTATATATTTAATAATTATAATATTTTAATACTTAAAAAAATCATTCAAGTACTGAACATATTAGTTTAAAATAACAAAAAATAACATAATAAATGATGTAAAATATATGTACCAAATTAATCACAAATTGACTTTTGAAATTATATAAAATAGATATACATTTTATTCAGAATATCGGGTTGAGACAATAGCAAAACTGGCGAGACAAGAAGCTTGGGTTCAATATTAGAATATCAGCCTTTTTAGTCTTTATGATTCCTTAATCATGAAGTTAGCTCTCTCGACACCTAAATATTTTACTTTTTCTATTACCGTAGTCTATAATCAGATTTTATAAATATGATATTTATCTATCATGGCCAACTGGATGAAGTGGAGGGAATAGATTCACCGCAAGCTATGAAAAGTAACTGTTTACAGACAGCTAAGAATATTTATGAGACTGATGTTATCAAGAAGTTTATTTTCAAAATTTTTTAGAGTTTGGGAGCCCTCGCCTAAATGAGTATTTTATAGAGAACTCGCTTCAAGTCTTGACTCTGAATGACTAAAAGGCACCTCGTCGCTGCAAATCCATCTACAGTGACAAAATGAATTTGATTTCTATTCTTCTACCTATAATCAGTATTTTAGCAATTCAACCATCAAACCAGAAACCAAATCCTGGCTCGCACAAAACATAATCCTCTTAAATAATATATGCTATTTGGGGCCATCTTTTGACTTGTTGCGCAGTTTCCTAATATTTCTCGCCAAAGATTTGATTCAGAGTATGTTTTATCAACCAATAAATTTAGATCCTTTGATCTAGACTTCTCAACTTTTCAGGCATTTGCTTGAATTGGATGAAGTATACATTTTTATATAGTTGTTTTCTCTAATAAATATTCTTCCACCCGCCTTGCTTGACTTAAACCATCAAAAACATGCTTTTAACAAAATTGTTCACTTAAAATAATATACCAATTGAATAATATAATGTTTTGAAAGTAAGTAATTAAAGTAGTAGTTTTAAATAATTTGAACGTTTGTCAAAAGGACAAAGAAAATATCATATTTTGTGTTGGAAACTTAATTTTTAAACAAAAAGTTGCTTGTAATTACTCTTACCAATTGATTAATTTTAAAGCATGTGACAAAAATGGGGTAGTTTAACAGCAACAATTTAAAAATACTATGAATGAAACAATTTTTTAATAAATTTTGACTTTTGTCAAGGATTAGTTTACTCAAAATCTAATTTATGATAAGACAACTAAAGTTTCTTTTTATCAAAACAAAGATACAAATAGAATTTCTAGTGTTTGTATGCTGGCACTTCTAAATTTTCCTATGATCATTTAGATTAAACCTTTTTCTCCTTTTCTTCCTTTATTTCATTTTTTATTGTTGTTATTTTTTTCAATGTCCACAATTTTTTATATAGAAACAAAATATTGTATCAATTAACTAACCATACATCTAAATAATTGCAATGATTCATTTATATAGTTAAAGCAATTGCAAGGATTTTTTTTTTTTTGGCATCCAACTGAAATTTCATTAACTTGAAAAAGGGCTGTTAAAGCAAGCTACGAGAGCTAGCCAATCTGGGACCCGATCGTTTACAAAAGTATAACTTTGGCCACATAAATACGCTCCTTTCGCCAAGGAGTCTGCACGGTTATTTTAAACTCGAGAAATAAAAGCAAAAGACATAACTTGAAATGAAGAAGATATAACTCTGATGCCATATAGCTCAGGCGCTAGGGCTAGCCAGTCTTCATCCTTCCAAATGGTATTCACTAATTGCTGAAAATCAGACTCCACCTTTTCTGCATGTAATGGTGACTGCCCTTTGGGCAAGACTCCAGTCCCAAGCAAACCAACTTATCATCTTCAAGCAGGATAAAACCAGTCCATTCCAGTCACTCTTCCGACCAGGAGGCGTCTACTTGAATGCACCATCAACAGATCCGTATTATACGTCAATAAAGCTTCCCATTTCGAGCTTCCCATATAATCCAAAGCAACCAGGGAATATAGCAAGGTTTTGCGGAACGTTGTTGCTCAGGACTTGACGGAAAAGGAAGTCTAAGTTAACATACAAGGATGAAAATAATTTCGGAGAAGATGGAGTTGCCGACAGAGCCCAATACTTAAGAGCAGACTGACATTCGAATATAATATGGTTAATAGTCTCACTTTCAGGACCACACCGTTGGCATGACGCATCTCGGGCTGTAATGATTCATTTAAATGGTAATATTCATTAAATCTACAATAGAACATTATATGTCCTCACAATTAATTACCAACCTTTTGTTTTGTCTAAATATGATTGTTTTGTTCAAGGCTGTTGAATTTGAACAGTAGTTTGAAAGTTTCATATTTTTCATTTTCTAAATTAATATGGAAAAAAAATATTTTCAAGTAAAAAAAGCAGTTATTGAAGATTAGTGAAATAATTTTTAATAAAGAGTCACATTTGAAAAAAAAAACATTTGTTGGGGTTCTATGATTGTGTTTGACCATTCATAATTCAAAAGCATATAATATGCACTACTACATAGGTACATTATCAAATGAAGAGTTAATATATTTATATTTGTAATTTATTAATTTATACCATTATAAATGTTTTTCCAAGAAACTTAACGATGAAGTTTTTCCGCTTCCTTTTCAAGCCCTCCCCCACTTAAACGTACTCACAGACAGATAAATAATGCACTTGAGGCTGTTGTTGAGGCTGCGATAGACTATAGTAATTGTCTGGTCCTCCTATCAATCCCTCATTTACAAATTCTTAGCAATCCAGATCAGATTTTTGAACCCTTAAAAATGATGTATGAAAAATGTAACAGACGTCAAACATATGTCGTTACGTGAATCCCATTTTAATAAGCCAGCATATAAGAGTGTTATATAGAAGGTATTAAATTCCAAAACCATTAGATTCTTCAGATATTACTTTTTGAGATGGTATGTAATATGATGAATATGAAAAATCTGTCCACTGCTGACTGCAACACCATATAACCAATTGGACTCTGGAACTGTCTAGATAGTTTTGATCAGAGCTACGTCCACAGCCATCTGGTCGCCTTCTTGTGGAAACACTTTCTCCTGTGAGAGAGATAACACCAGAGATTTTCCCTTAATGGATGTGCCAATTACATAGGACTGGTTAACCTGTCTCAGCGGAACATCATTGATCTTGAATGGTCAAGTACAAAACAGGATCATGTCAGGTGGTAAATGTAGGGAAGGAATGCTTCAGAAGGAAAATAGAAAGTAGCAGAAGTAGAAAACTCACCGATCACAAGAAGCAAACCAAAGAGAAGTTGCTACAAAAAGACAACTCTCTTGCCCTTGAACCAACATGCAAGAATGATCAGCACCGTCCTAATTGGGGATTCTGGAACAAGCCTAACCAGAAAAAAAAACCTAAGAAGACTGCATATTATATATTTCAATAGACATCTGATTGCCTTGTCATCGGAAAGAAACAAACCTAATCAGACAAAACTACAATCACGAGAGTATAACCAATGCATACAGTTTTTTCAACAGAAGTTAAGAACATGTAAAAGATAAAAGATGTCTTTTTTTGGTCTAAGTGCTAAAAGAAAAGATGATATGTCAAATCCAAGGAATGAGTAATTAATTTGAACCAGTTAGTCGGCTAAGCTTTTACGTGCATACAATATATGCAATCAATTCACTAAATCTAATACAACATATCTCACCGTTTGGAAACTTGCTGTATCAAAATATAGATGAGTTGTTCTGAAGTGGATCATACATAGACTAATCAAAACAATGAATGCGAACTGCGACGGTTACAAGAGGACATCTAAACGGAAATACGCTTGCTGTAATTGCAGAAACTCCAAAGGAACAATAAATCTAATTCCAGAAAAATAGCAATACCGTAATTGAGTCTTAAGTCATCAGAAAAGGAAAAAGGGCAAAGGAAAAATAAACGGCAGCGGAAAAATTAACCTAATGGATTTGGATGTGGAGGAAACAGAGAGACATAAGAAGCAGAAGAGATAATCAGAATTAAAACGTAAAACAAGTCTGCAACCCGATACAATCTCTTCATTATATAAATTTCTGAACAGTTACAACTCTTAAGGGAAGATGATGACGGTTACACTGAAAATCTTAGTGTGAAAGGATACAACCTTTAAGGGAAGATAGATAATTTGTTCAGGGAACGCCTTTGAGGAGTTATGATGAAGACGTCGATTGCTCTGCTGAATCTAGGACGTCATAGTTTTGTTTCTAAACAAAATCTTAACCATTAGATTATATCACAGACATAAATCTCACCGTTAGATTCTAAGTTTTTTTTCCTATAATAAAACGATGATGTCATTGGTTAGATAAAAAAAGTTTGCTATTATATATAGATAATTATGATTATGAAGGTGAGTGGTGAGGAAGATATAGAGAATGATGTAAATGATAATGATGCTGGATTTTCTGATGCGGTATCCAACATAAACATTGAGACGCACAATAGAATCGAAGAAACTGAATATAAGCTCAAGATATCGCATCATAAGCATATGAAGATGCATGGTTTACATATGGTAAAGTTGTTGATGATGGTGATAAACAAGAACAACTTGGGTCATGCTTTGATGAAACAATCTCGGTGGTTTGGTTCGGTTCTAAAAATAGAATCATCCTGACCACTGAAAAACGAAACAGCTTTTCGAGCTCATAGGATCAAACCTACGTACAAAGCTTTTTGCTACAAATGGTTGTATAATTGTATCGAGCTTGCTACTGAGAAAACAAAGCTTGCTTGCTACTCAAGTCAATCTAGATGACGTGGCAGCCATTGAAGCAGGGGATTTTATTGTAACTTTCAGCCATTTATTCTAACGAGATTGTCATCAGGAACCGGAGCACTCAAGGATCTGATAGATGTTATCAAAGACGGTGATTTCTCAACTGCCATAGAAGCCGTTTCTGCTGTTTTCCACCTCTATATCTTATTTGAGAACCAGGAAAAGGCGGTGATTCCAGTGCTGTCCAATAAGATAAAAGCAATGCGGATCTGTAACTTAGCCGTAATCGGTGACTGAAGAAATGGAGGATAGGGTGGGTCGATGATCTCTTCAGTATCTTGATGAATCTGAGTTGCTAAGAGACTGGAAAGAACGGTGTATCGTAGCGATCGTCCTCACATGTGCGTCGGGTGACACAAACAGAGAGAGGACATGACTGAAAAGTAATCGATGAATAGGAGAGTAAACAGGGGACATATACGAAGCTTGCTAAGCAAGGATCAGATCGTGCAGTGACAAACCGCAGAAGCGGTATTACACTGGCTCAAGAGTTACAGTAATTGTGAAGAGCCACAAAGGGGTTGAGTGATACTTGACTTCAAGGGACAACGTTTACAGAGGCCATCCATCTACCAATGACTTTTGAGACGTTTATTATATATTAATGTGTTAATGTTACTCGTTTGTTTTGGGACTTTTTGACCTAATCTAAGCCCAATATAGTTTACAACTAGTATGCATCTTGTTTTTAGGAAAATCCTCTCATCATATTCATATATGAATTTTGTTGGATGAACATGAATTTATTTATTGTTTCCATGTTGGAATACTTAAAACAAATTAGCTTGATACCGTATTTTGTTGAAACGCAGTAATAACCAAAAGATTATCACCAATTTTTCAATTCTCAAGATGTATGTGTTCGAGTACATGAGCATGAAATAACTCAAGTTGGTCTGAATGTAACTTGTTTCTTTGTTTAGCTCAGGCTTTATAATAGTGGTTGGATTGTTTAGTTAAGCTGTAATTACCATATGATGATTCGTGTCTTCTCATTATGTTTTGCACTATCTTGCAGGTCAGATTCCTTTGGAGTCTTCGATGGACGTGGTTCTAGCCATTTCCAAAGCATCTGATTTCACCAGTGATAAAATCTATGGCGAGTTCTCAAGAGTTCTGAAGCCTGGTGGTTCGGTTATCGTGTGCACGAGTTCTGAGGGTGAAAACTGTGGAACAGCAACAGGTTTGTGATGTGTATTGGGTCTATACAACAGGGGATTTCTTTAACCTTTTCTTTGCTTAATCTTATGGAACTTTCCTTGCAGACCCTTCAGAGAAGAGTGACGTTGGCTGGGTTTTCTGGAGCCACAGTATCTTTATTTGAAATCAATTCATTTGCCTAACTTCAGCTTATCCGTTGGGGTGGGCACTTGTATACATGTCTTCTCCCTCACCCTGTTTCACCCTGTGAAGCTGCGCCTCACGGAGGATCAGATCGAGAATCCACAATCATCATGTGGCAGCGTAAGCTTCTTTACTCTATCTCTTTCTCTTTATGCGTTCCACCAAAGACTGAAAATTTCTCAAACAATTCTTTTCAGTGTGGGCTTGGTGATGTTCCAATGTGGTACACGCCCCTTACAAGGGTCTCCCACCCTTCAAACTTGGTGAAAAGGCAATCATATCTTATCACCATCCCCAGTTCATGTAGAAGAATACAATTTCTAAGCATGTAATATATACATTTTCTTCCTTCTTAGGTAACCCTATCTAAAAACTTCCTTGAAGCTGACATATAAGCCTTGTGAAAGGTGCATCTTCATGCATGCTTATGCTTGTTTCTCACTGAGGCCGGATCCTTTTGCTTATCACAGAGTACTTTCATCATTTACTTTTGTGTCATTTCGTATATTTTGTTTGTTGTTACTTCTTGGCTTTCTAAATGGCTAAATAGAGAATATTAGTGTTGCTCACAAAACACATTATCAATGAAAAAACAGCTTTGCACTTTGTTAAATATTGGTTTGTGTTCAAACTCCTCTAGGCTGAAGTTCCAAGTGCTCTGTTGTGTGGCGACCAAACCAGCTGTTGAATCCGTGCAATGCTTCGGAAGGAAGAAGACAGCAGTGGCCGTGACCCACTGCAAACACGGGTGTGGCCTGATCAAACTCAACGGTTGTACAATCGAGCTTTTCCAGCCTGAGATTCTCCGATTCAAGATCTTCGAGCCCGTTCTTCTCCTAGGAAAGCACCGCTTCGCAGGTGTGGACATGAGGATCCGAGTCAACGGTGGTGGTCACACTTCCCAGGTCTACGCCATACGTCAGAGCTAGTATCGCCAAGGCGCTGGTTGTATGTTGGTGAGCCTTCGAAGAAGGAGGTTAAAGATATTCTTATTCGTTATGATAGGACACTTCTTGTGGCGGATCCGAGGAGGTGCGAGCCGAAAAAGTTTGGTGGTCGTGGTGCTAGTTCTCGTTTCCAGAAGAGTTACCGTTAATCTTGGTTTGTTTTGTTTTCAGTTTTATGCTTTTTGGGTAATGGATATGCTCGAAGAACACATGTTTTGCTATGTTTGCTGTCGGAAAGCTTAATGTTTTTTGCTCTGTTATTTCTTGTCCTGAGATGTATGGCATTGGCATAGTTGGATCAATGGTTAGGTTTTATAAGAATGTCGTGACTTGTTGTCTACTATAGATAGCTAAGATATAATTGATCAAACATCAGACTCTATGATGTTGGTTTATGTGTAAGCACGCCAGATGTAACAGAGGAATGAGCTCTCTGTTCTACTTAACTAAACCAAGTGCATTTGCTCTGTCACAAATTGTTTTGTGAGTTTGTTAGCCATCATCGTGGGTTTAAAGGAATCAGCACGTTCATAGATAATGATATCAAGAGAACCTGCATGTATGTATGTAGTCATTGTTGCGAGAGAATTTCACTATTCTCAAATGCACACTACACCTATTCTCAGAATGCTCATATATCTATCTATTTATTTATAAATGTTGATTATTGCTGTTCCTTTCCGAGGGAAAAGCTAAAGAAAAGTATGAGAATAAGAAAAATGAAAAGTCATCATCGTTGAATCTTCCTCTCCACTCGTCTTTGGTTGGACTCTTTTAATGTGGTTCTGTGTCATCGTTGAAACTTCCTCTCCACTTGTGTCTTCTTTTTCTTCTATCTACTCTGTCTTTGGATACTTTTTGTGTGGTTGTGTCATTGTTGTTATTTCTCTCTTTGCTGAAATCATTGTGATCCTGTTCCTCAGTTCATTGCGTGCTCTCTACTCATGGCTTCTTCTTCATCTCTGTCTTGCAACTCCAAGTATGACGTCTTCCTCAGCTTCCGTGGAGAAGACGTGCGCAAAGGCTTTCTTAGTCACGTTCGGAAAGAGCTCCAAAGAAAGGGGATCATAGCTTTCGTTGATGACAAGATCGAGCGAGGCGAATCTGTTGGTCCAGTGCTTGTAGGAGCTATCAGACAATCAAGGGTAGCCGTTGTCTTGCTCTCCCGTACCTATGCTTCTTCAAGCTGGTGTTTGGATGAGTTAGTGGAGATCATGAAGTGCAGGAAAGATGATCAACAAACAGTGATGACCATTTTCTATGAAGTAGATCCATCTCATGTTAGGAAGCAGACCGGAGATTTCGGGAAAGCCTTTGAAGAAACCTGCGTGGGAAAAACAGAAGAGGTGAAGCAGGAATGGAGGCAAGCTTTGAATGATGTAGCTGGTATAGCTGGTTATCACTCTAGCAACAGGTTTGTTCACTTTTACTTCCACTTGCGTATTATGTGTAGCTACTTTTCATGATGTTTGTTTTAATGGAACGCCTATGTTTTTTGTTAGTGACAACGAAGCTGAAATGATTGACAAAGTTGCCTCAGATGTCACGGCTGTGTTGGGTTTCACACCATCAAAAGACTTTGATGACTTTGTTGGCGTAGGAGCTGAAATCACGGCAATAAAATCAAAGTTGATCCTACAATTAGAACAAGTTAAGATGATTGCACTTGTGGGTCCTGGCGGGATTGGTAAGACGACCACTGCAACAGTTTTATACAACCAACTCTATCCAAATTTTCAGTTCAGCACTTTTTTGGAGAATATCAGAGGAAGTTATGAGAAGCCTTGTGGTAACGACTATAATTTGAAGTTGAGTTTGCAGAAAAATTTGTTGGCTGAAATATTAAAGCAAAAGGATATTGAGGTTCGTCACTTAGGAGTGGCTCAACAAAGGCTTAGTGACAAAAAAGTGTTGGTTGTTCTTGATGAAGTGGATAGCTGGTGGCAACTCGAGGCAACGGCATACCAGCGCGGATGGTTTGGTCCCGGAAGTATTATTATCATTACAACTGAAGATAGAAAACTTCTCAAGACACTCAGATTGGGAATCGATCATATCTACAAGATGAAATTTCCAACTAGAGATGAGTCTTTTCAGATCTTCTGCCAATATGCTTTCGATCAAAAGTCTCCAGATTATGGTTTTGAAGAGCTTGCTCAGAAAATTACTTGGCTTGCTGGTGATCTTCCTCTAGGCTTGAAAGTCATGGGATCGTATCTACGAGGAATGTCCAGGGACGAGTGGATAGAGGCACTACCAAGGCTCAGGTCTAGCCTTGACAGAGAAATTGAATCAACTCTAAGATTTAGTTACGACGGGTTAAGTGATAAAGATCAAGCTCTTTTCCTGCATATTGCATGTTTCTTTGTTGGTTTCAAGGTTGATAGTGTTAAGAGGTGGCTTGCAAACAGTGGTCTGGATGTCAACCATGGGCTTCAAGTCTTAGCTGACAAATCTCTTATATCTATAGAATACGGATCCATAAGGATGCATAGATTACTGAAAAAATTGGGTAAGAAAATTGTCAAGAAAGAGTTCTTGGAGGAGCCAGGAAAGCGACAGTTCTTGTGGAATACCAAGGAAATTTCTGAAGTACTTGAAGAAAGTACTGTAAGTCTTTTTTTTTACATCTGCAGCATTTCTATTTCCTTGGGTTTTTAATCTGAGATTTATGAGTTCTTTTTGAATAATCTTATTCTTAGGGTACTGGAAAAGTCCTAGGCATATTTTTGCGTTGGGGTAAGAACCTCCAAGTAAGTAAAAGCGCTTTCGATGGGATGAATAATCTCCAGTTTCTAAAAGTCCAATATTCTAGTAACGTTGTACACATACCCGAAGGCCTCAACTGTCTTCCCAACAAACTCAGACTAATACATTGGGACTACTGTCCATTGAGATTTTGGCCTTCCAAGTTCTCTGCGAAGTTTCTTGTCGAATTAATCATGTATGATAGCAATTTTGAGAAGCTTTGGGAGGGAATCCAAGTAAATATATTCTGCATTTTCTTGTATTGTATTGTATTTCATGTAAAGCACCGTAAGTCATTTCTCTAAAACTCAAAAAAAAAATTGTTTTTTTTTTGTATAGCCTCTCCAATGCCTCAAACTGATGGATTTGAGTTGCTCTAAGTATCTGAAAGAGATTCCAGATCTCTCAAAAGCAACGAGTCTAGAGGTATTAGAGCTTCCTTACTGCGAAAGTTTGTTAGAGCTCACTAGCTCTATTGGCAATGCCACTAAGCTAAATCCGAGCAATACTGCGATAGAGGAATTGCCATCATCAATAAGCACTTGGTCTTGTCTTTATAAATTGAATATGAGAGGTTGTGAAAACCTCAAGGAGTTCCCAAATGTTCCTGAGAGCATTGTAGAGTTGTGGTTGGATTGGACAGGGATAGAGGAGATTCCTCCATGGATTGAGAAGTTATTTCGTCTGCGTATACTAAGTATGAGTTACTGTGGGCTGAAAAAGATATCTCCAAATATTTCTAAGTTGGAGAATCTTGAGTGGCTTCATCTGTGTAGGAATTGCGGTGTTGAGAATTATGTTCACGTAGTTCACGATCAAGCAATAATCGAGTGGGGGCCTGAATTGAAGCGACGTTGGAGACTAGAAACAGACTTTGATTTTGACTACATTTTGCCGATATGTCTACCCGAAAAGGCTCTTACATCTCCAATATCATTAAGTTTCGGCAATGAACGTTCCAGGACTATTCTTCCAGATTGCATCAGACGTCTTTCCCAACTAACTGAGCTTGACATCACAGAATGCGGCGAGCTAGTAGCACTTCCCCCACTTCCAGGTTCCCTTCTATCTATTAATGCACACGGTTGTGGATCCTTGGAGAGTACAGACTCCTCCTCTTTTCAAAATCCAAACATTTGCCTAGACTTTGCTAAGTGCTTCAACCTGAATCAAGAAGCGCTAAGGCTCATCGAGACATCAGCTTGCAAATATGCGCTCTTACCTGGTGAAGAAGTGCCTGCACACTTCACTCACCAAGCTACTTCAGGTTGCCTAACGATCAATATGGCTCCAACACCTCTTCCATCGTTCAGATTCAAAGCTTGCATCTTGCTGACAAATGATGAAGAGGGTAAGAATTCATTGAGGGGTTGTATATCTTGTCGCGTCAGCGGTAAACAGAATGGCCACACTGTCCAATATGGATCAAACCAGGTCCACCATATGCCATATCTCAATGGCCAAGCAGAGCATCTTTATATATTTGAAGATTCGTTCTCTCTAAACCAGGATTGTCCTGAAGCCGAACAAGCCACTTTCAACGAGCTTTTTTTCAAGTTCAGAGTCCATGATGAAGGATGGAAGGTCAAAGGCTGCGGTGTACGACCTTTGGAGTCCTCCACGGAAAAGAAACTGAAGACGAAGAATGTAGGGGCATAAACATAGAGGCAAACAATGAAAATGCAGGTGGAGAGGATAAAGAAAAGGAAGATGATGATGATGGTGGTGAAGGTGCTGAAGATGAAGTGGATGAAGGTGTTCTGAGGAGGATATAGATGGTAATGACGCTGTTTTTCTAATGCAGGAATCGACATAAACATAGAAGCAAACAATGAAACTGAAGAAGAAGGAGAAGAATCTGGACGTGATGAGGATTCAGAGACAATGATCAGGAAACGAAAGAGTTTAGGCCTTGGCTCGTCTGAGAACTCGTTGATGACGATGATGAAGAGGATGAGAATTCATTGATGCGTGTGTCTTGTAGTAGGGGGTAAACAGAATGGCCTCAGTGTCTCATATGGATCAAACCAGCGCGATATGCCTTATCTATATGGATACGAAGAAGAATCTGGACGTGATTAATTAGGATGCAGGATTAGGAGCATGAAACGAATGAGGTTAAGCCTTGTTTAGGTATTGTAAAATTATCATGTTGCTAAGCGTTGTGTAGGGTTTATTTAGGATAGGAAGTTGAATGATTTAGGTTCAGTAAAGGAAAGATTGATTGCAGGATCTTAAAGGTTTTGTTAGTTCTTGATGATGTGTTGATAATAAACTAGAACAACTTTGACTCATGCCTTGGTCAAACAATCTCAGGTTCTGGAATTATGATCATCGTGACCAAGGAAAATAAACAGCTTCTGAGAGCTCATGGGATCAAAGCCTGCATACAAAGCTCTCCTACGTGGCAGTCTTTGAAGCAGGGGATTCATTGTCTTTTTCAGCCATTGATTCTAACAATCAGGCTCTGATAGAATGTTATCCATCAGAGAGAACGGTCTAGCGATCATGTGCGGACTGAACACGGGTGACAGAAACAGAGCAAGGATCAAATCGTGAAGTGACAAAAGCAGAAGCGGTTTTACACTGGCATGGCTCAAGAGTTACAGTAATGGTGAAGAGCCACAAAGGGGATCAATGAATCATCAAAATCAGATCTTATTGATACATAAAAAGTAGTTGTTTTTTTTTGCTATCATCATATTCATATATGAATTTTGTTGCATGGATGTAGAATTGAAAACATGAATTTATTTATTGTTTCCATGTTTGAATACCTAAAACGAATTAGTTTGATACCATATTTTGTTGAAACCCAGTAGAAATCAAAAGATTATCACCAATTAAGATTGAATATCCTTAATCCTTTTCATTCTTTGATCATTGATCCAATATTTCTCTCGTTTTTGTTTCTATCAGTGGCCAAGTCTAGTTTCAAAAACAAAGGAGAACGCTATTCCACATGCAAAGATGTACTCTTCATTATAATTCTTTTAAAAAGAACACACATACATAGAAAATGTTGAGAACCGATGTGACGAAACAGAGAGAAAGTTTTGTAAAGACTAAAGTAGAGATGTAACAAAGAGCACTACGAAACCGATCGATAATCATTGATCAAGAAGAATGGGACAACCTCGCTATTACTTTGTTCCCTCTTTTCTATTAAATTTGTATTTTTATAAATTTAATTTCACTCAATATACATATATATGATATAGTCATATAGACGTGGCTTGGCAGATCCTACTATTTCTTCTCCTTCTCTCCATTCTTCCTTTTCAGTTTAAGACGTGCATGGAACCAAACATGCTAAAAAGCCAGGCATTCTCTTCTGCAACACCAAATGTATAATATAAATTAATAATAAGAAAAGTAAATACACCATTAAAAGTATGAGGTAGCATCAAATTTAAAATATGATCATGAGCTTGATACCATTTTAGATCATCATATAAAAGTGAACAATTTAACAAAGGAAAATATTTGTTATAAAAAATATGTGTAAATACATCACTAAATACCATTTATGACATGTTTTCTTTTCAAAAAAAAATTTCGTATTAGAGATGGGGATCTTAAAGTCTTACCCTTCTTGAAGAATATAAAAGCTCAGGAGGAATCTTGTAGAGATCCTCATCAACGGGCTTAGGTGGCCTCGAAGCTGAGGCAACGTTGTTTTGGTGCTGCTTCACTCCAGTGACGTCTACATAATACTTGTCTGTCTGTGCACTGACGTCACGCGCGCGCCTTTGTGGGCGCATCCTTTCATTCGTCCCCGCCGTCTACGGCAAGTCATTACACAACAAACCGCGTTTTACTTTAGATGGTTACATTTATCGAGTTAATTAATAATATAAATAAACATTTATTAATTTGATGAACCTGTCTTGAAGGATGGAGGTGACGTTGACGGGGATGGTGAGAAGCATGCTTTAAGGCTTCTGCAGAAGAAGAAGAAGAAGATGAAGATGAAGTGGTTGTGTAAGAAGAAATGGAGTGATGATGGTGACGAAGCAGACCAGCTTGTCTTGGATTCTCAAAGTATTGTGTTATTGGCATCTCACTTGCTTCCTCCCATTCTCCAAACCTCGGAATCTGTCCACTTTTCTTTTTGCAGTTATTATCATATCTCCCCTGTCCCATTCATATCAACCAATTTATTATTTATTAGTACATGAATATACTAATCAAGAACCCTGAAAGAATGCTCAAGAGTACTCAATAACCCTTAGATAATCAGATATTCAGAAATTGAAATCAAGAAGTCGCAACAATCAAGACACAAGAGACCCCATAAGAATCATGGAGTCAGGAATTAAAACATGAAGGGCCAAACACATGAATAGTTTTGGCACTTAGCGTATATATCTATGAATGCGAATTCTATAAGTTAGCGAGAGAGAGAGAGATTAGGTTTATGTGAAGTGAGGATACAGTATTAGGCAGGTTTTGCCTATCTTGCTTGATTCTTGACAAAGATATCAATTATTTGCCCCAAAAAGTAGAGAAAACTTCTGGAATGTTAAAAACGACAGAAAGAACAAAAGGATAGAGGATTAAAAAATCACTTACATGAGCCATGACGATATCTTTTTGTTTCGTATCTTCTCTCCACACACTGACACACAAAATAAGAAAAGACTTATCTCCAGAAAGGTTACTGTCTTTTATAACAAGAATGGGTTATCTAGAGGCAAATTAAAGAAATTGTCCATTTCTTATTAAATAGTCAACTATGAGAGAGAGAGAGGAATAAACAAAGTTCTACAGTTTGTAATTAAGCTATTTTTTCTTTTGAATAAAAAACTGCTTCTGATTAGTGAAGAGTAGAGTCCCTTTTAAGTTTGTATGACCGGAAAAATCAATTGGTTAAAGTGTAAATTTCCAAACATATGATGTGTTTATAGTTTTGTTAGTTTCAGTTCATTCAAGTCTACAAGACTATGAAAAATCAATGTAAACAAAGGTTTTACATAATTTTTGAAAACTTGTACAAAATGATGTATTCATTAAGATAATAGATATATATTATATAGATTATAGTACATAGTTTGCCTATGTGTAACAATCTTTTAAACATTGTCTGATCGAAAGGCGAATACAACATTATGGTTACACATAAAAATAGTCAATATCTATCTTATACTCATATTATTTCAAAATGTAATTAGTTCTACGTAAAAGCACTAATATTAAGAAGGTTGTTCTTTGAAAAGATGGTATCATTTATATATAAATTTAATCGATTATAAAATTTCTATGGAATAATTGATTGTACAATACTCAATAAATATAAAGTAGCATTGAAATATGAAAATTATTTATATTTTAAAATAAAAGAAAAAAATTTAAACTACTTGCATTATGAAACATAGGAATTGCATCATTATTATAGATTAAACAATACTCTTCACAATATTACAGACCGAAACTTTTCAATTTTGGATTATAAGAGAAGAAAAAACGAGTGAAGAAGGTGGGAGACGGTGGAAAAAGGATATAGAAGAAAGAGTACGCGTTAGTTTACAGCTTTTAGTTAAGTTTCGTCAGTGACACTGACACATTAATTTTACGTTACAGTCCATTTCAAACTCTTATGCTATATGAATACGTATCTAACTATTAGTCTATTGTTATTATATTCTTACTACTGTCGTAATGATTGACTATTATATCGTCGGCCCTCTATTCACATGGAATTCCTGAAACTTTCTTTTTTATGATTACTACTGTAGTACTGTTATTAGTACTACTATTATGAATGAATGCGTAGCATTGATGATTCTTTACCTACTAATGATCATCATATAGTATAGGTTTTCATTATGTTCAATCAATGAGCCTGCTCATTAATGAATGGAAACATTTAAGTATTTACATTTGATTGTGACTGATTATCTTTTTTTATCAAACACACAATATATGGAGTATCTTAAGTGTCAAATATATACCTCGCCCTGTTTAATTTTAAAGATGTAAATTTGAAAACACTATTACTGGTCCAAACTGAAACCAGACGTTGAGTTGCAGTCCGGCCTCGTGGAGTGATATGCGGTCAGAAATAAACAAGTCTTGACTTTTCATTGTCGTTTCCTAAATTGCTATCTTCCCAATGTGAAAATTAGAAATCCACACCTATTTATTTTATTTGTCTAATTTCCTTGAAGAAATGTAACCATAATCATTTGACCAAATCATAGCTATAAATTTTTGTTAATCAGTTCAGAGCTATTGTGGAGAACATAAAAGACTAGACGCATAGTAATTTTCAGTATTTATTAAAGAGTAGGTATTTTTTGTTAGAAATTAAAGAACATAGTGAAGAACAAGAAAGAGAGAGTAAAGAAGGATGATCTTATTTACTTGATTGATTTGTTTATGAGAACATCTCATATATATAGTGGTTAGAAGTATGGTAAATGGTAGATGAGATATGATAAACTAATAATCCATTGTTTTGAGACCTTAACCCACCATGCATGCTTGTCCCTTGTAGTGGCATCTCCATTGTCTTGAGACCTTAACCAACCATGCATGTTTGTCCCTTGTAGTGGTATCTCCATTGTCTTGAGACCTTAACCCACCATCTTGTTTCTTATTGCTTCATTTTTACACTCCCCCTCAAGCTTGACCATAGGAACTGGTCAAGCTTGGAAATCATGAAGCATTCCCTCATTAAAACCTTTAGCTTGGAAAAACCTCATGGGATAAAAACCAAGCCAAGAAAAAAGAGTAGAACACTTCATGACTAAGAGCATCAATGTGATGAAAAATCTACGAGTCCTAACTTGGAATGTATGAACTTCAAACCTTGGTGCTTGCAGCCTTGGTGAAGATGTCACTAGTTGATCCTCACTTCTTGTATAGCAGGGTAAGATGATCCTTTGTTCCACTGCTTTCCTAACTTTATGACAATCCACCTCAATGTGTTTAGTCCTCTCATGGAACACATTGTTGGAGGCTATGTGTATTGCCACTTGATTATCACAATGCATGGTGATTGGAGTTGATGTCTCTATACCAAAGTCTTGAAGTAGGTTTCGATCCAAATCAACTCACTAGTGAGCTTCCTCATTGCCCTATATTCAGCTTCAGCACTTGAGCACGACACTATCTTCTGTTTCTTGCTCTTCCAAGTGACAAGATTGCCTCCAATGAATGTACAATAACCGGTAGTGGATCTCCTATCCACTCTGTCTCTTGCCCAATCAGCATCACAATACCCAACTATCTCTGTATTTTTGTTGCATCCCATCCACACTCCTTGCCTGGCCTCTCTTAGGTATCTTAGGATCCTTTCAACCATGTTCCAATGGTGTATCTTGGGAGCTTGCATATTCTGGCTTACTTGGTTAACTGCAAAGCATACATCAGGCCTGGTGATGGTGAGGTATATCAGCTTTCCTACCATTCTTCTATAGTGTTTAACGTCAGCATAAGGCTTATCTTCAATCTCCCCCTCACGCAGCACCTTATACCCATCTCTAGTGGAGTCTTGGCTACTCTCGCCCAAGCTTTCCTGCCTCATTCAAAGATAAAGTGTGTACTTCCTTTGAGATAAGAAAAGCCCCTCTTTAGAGCGGCATATTTCTATCCCTAGAAAGTACTTTAGCTCACCCAAATCTTTAATATCAAAAGTAGACTTAAGAAATACTTTGGTTGAGATAATACCTTCCTTGTCACTTCCTGTGATGATAATATCATCTACATAAATAAGAATCACCACAATTCCTTGCTTGCTTGTGAGTGTGAAGAGTGTATGATCAGCTTCGATTTTACAAACCCTCTTCCATTGAGAGTTGTACTCGGTTTGTGGTACCAAGCCCTTGGTGACTGTTTTAATCCATAGATTGCTTTCTTCAACCTTAGGACATTCCTGGCTTGACCATGTCTTCCATACCGGAGGTGGCCTCATGTAAACCTCATCCTCCAGCTCTCCTTGAAGAAAGACATTCTTGACATCCATCTGCCATAAATCCCATTCCAAGTTCATTGCCAATGAGAGTAGAATCCTTATGGTGTGGAGTTTAGCTACTGGTGCAAATGTATCGAGATAGTCTTCTCCATAGACTTGGGTGTATCCTCTTGCAACTAGCCTTGTTTTCTTTCTTTCTGGTTTCCCATTGGCAAGGTACTTGATGGTGAAGAGTAGACGGCTTGTAACTTTCTTTCCTTTGGGAGCTCGGTTTCATACCAAGTATCATTCTTGATCATGGCACCAACTTCATCCCCAACTGAATCTCTCCATTCTTCATGCTTCATGGCTTCTTCATAAGTCTTTGGTACATACTCTTGATCCAGGTTGCTGATGAAGACTACATGTTCTTCGATAGTCTCAGAAAAGAACATGTTGCTTGGATAGGATGAGCTACTGCATTGTTGTTGAAGTATACTTTGGTGTCCATCCACTGAGATGGTTTCTTCACCCTTGTACTCCTCCTTAATGGTTGAACTTCTTGTTGCATTCCATCTTGATCATTAACAACTTCTTCTTGGATAGCTTTCTCGTGGATGGCTTCGTCATGGATAGCTTCTTCATGGATAGCTTCCTCATGGATGATAGCTTCTTCATGGATTTGCAAATTAGGTTGATTTCCCCCCTCATGATCAGGATGGACTGCTTCTTCAACTGATGCAGCTTCATCCACAACTGGAGGTATAGGTGAAGTGCCTGCACGCCACTTGTTTGAGGCTGGCTGATGCCTAGGTTTTCGAATGATTCTCAAGTTGTTTTCCCTATCGAAGATCCTTGTGAGAGATCCGAAGACTGTCCCAATTCTTCTCATCATAGTATCCCTTTGATTCCACAAACTTAACATCCCTTGAGACCATAACTCTTCTTGATTCAGGTATGTAGCACTTGTACCCCTTCAAGCATGAGTATATCCTATGAACATGCCTTTGGCACTCTTGGCTTCAAGCTTGTTTCTCTGTTCCCTGGTATCAAGACATAGTACACACACCCAAAAACACGCAAGTGATCAATTGGAGGTTTTATTTTGTTTAATACCTGAAAGGGAGAGATATCTTGGAGGACTTTGGTGGGGATCCTATTGATCAAATAACATGCTGAGACCACAGCATCTCCCCAGAACCTCTTTGGAACATTGGTATGGAACATCATGCTCCTTGCAACCTCCATAAGATGGCGATTCTTCTTTTCAGCAACTCCATTCTGTTGTGGTGTGTATGGGCAACTTGTTTGATGGATTATGCCATGTTTTGCTAAGTGATGTTTGAAAGCAGTGCTTGTGTATTCCCCGCCATTATCAGACCTAAAATTTTGATCTTGGAATTGAAATGGTTAGATACATAGTTTTGGAAGTTAATAAAAGCTTCTAAAACTCTATCTTTAGTTTGAATCAAGGTGATCCATGTATATTTTGATTTTTCATCTATGAATGTAACTAAATATTTATGGTTCTCCCTAGACACACAAGGTGCTGTCCAAACATCAGAGTGCACAAGATCAAAGCAATTTTCATAAATAGTCTTAGAATTAAGGAAAACAGATCTCTGATGTTTACCAAGAATACAAGCCTCACAACTTTCATTCTTTAAAGATAGATTAGGTAACATCAATCCTAATGCACGAGAATGAGGATGACCTAATCTAGCATGCCATAAAACATCACTAGCTAACACAGAAGCAGAATTGAAAGCACAAGATAAATCTGAAAGCTTGGTGTTTTCAAGCAAGTAAAGCTCTCCCTTGCTCACACCCTTTCCCAACATCTTCCTGGTCTTAATATCCTGAAAGCACACATCATTAGGACTGAAAATAACATTGCAATTTAAATCATTGGTTGCTCTCTTGACAGATAATAAGTTGGATGTGAAAGTAGGCATATAAAAAGCTTGAGACTCCTTATCAAACAGTTTCAAGTTTCCTACTCCTTCAATTGGAATTCTATCACCATTAGCAATCACTACACTCCCTAGAGCAGGTTTAACATCACTAATCAGTCTAGCATCTCTAATCATATGATGAGAAGCTCCAAAATCAATGATCAAAGGTCTAGTAGTATGTGAAGCACTGTGAATAGAATTTAAAGCATTGACACTGATGTTACCAGAGTTTGCATTGATAGCCTTGATAAGCGCTTCAATGTCTGACTTATGGATGAAGGCATCATCGGGGATGGCTGAGACATGGCATGGGATGTGGATCCATCAGTGTGGGTGGTTGAGATCATAGCTCTTCCATCTTCTCCTATGTGCATGGAGCCTGATATTGTGGTTTCATGAGCTCTTGCTTCATGTGCTATGGCCTGGTTGTATCTGTTGGTTGAAGCAGGTCTGAGGTGAGGATGGAGGATCCAACAATTGGTTTTGGAGTGGCCTAGATTCTTGCAGTGCTCACAAGTCACAAACTTGTCTCCTCGTCTTCTTGATTTGAAGTGTGCTTTGTTGCCTGAAGCACTCTCCATCTTCTCAGCTTTGTTTGCCATAGACAGCTCCTTTTTCCACCAAAGAGACCATCGAGCCTAGCTCCTTCCAAAGTTGAGCACATACATCATCATAGCTTGGAAGCTCTTTAGCTCTCAATATGTGTTTAAGTACATCATTGAAGCTTGGGTTGAGTGTGAGAAGCAATCCAAAGACCTTGTCTTGCTCACGCCTCTCTTCTAGTGTACTAGGATCAGTGGTACTTGGTCTCAGCATCTCAAGTTCAGACCACAACTGGCTGTACTTTCCAAGGTGTTTGGTGAAGTCCATCTCCTCTTGCTGCAAGTTGTTGATTGCCCTCTTAACCTCAAATATTCTGGTGAGGTTTGAAGTGTTGCCATATACCTTGTATAAGGTATCCCATAGCTTCTTTGCAGTCTCACAGTGTGAGTAAGACTCCATGATAGGAGTATCAAGTGAGCCTTGCAAGATAGACAGCACCATGAGATCCTCCTGACCCCATTTGCCTTCATCTACCACTACAACCTCCTTGCCATCTTCTCCTTGGGTGATTTGTCTTGGGGCCTCACTTGTGGTGATGTGCTCCCATAGATCTCTTCCTCCAAGAGCTGTCCTGGTCAATCTCGACCAAGTAATGTAGTTAGGACCCTTCAGGGTGACTGGAATCCTCACTAGCTGGTGTTGCTTCATCTTTGCTTGCTACTGGGTAAAAGAAAATGAAAGAGATTCTGAAGAAAGTAAACCAAACAAGTGAAAGAGTAAGGTGAATAGAATAGATTTGCGGAAGCAGTTTGGTGTTCAAGAGCTTTAATGCTCTGATACCATGTTAGAAATTAAAGAACATAGTGAAGAACAAGAGAGAGAGAGAGAGAGAGAGAGAGAGAGAGAGAGAGAGAGAGAGAGAGAGTGAAGAAGGATGATCTTATTCACTTGATTGATTTGCTTATGAGAACATCTCATATATATAGTGGTTACAAGTATGGTAAATGGTAGATGAGATATGATAAACTAATAATCCATTGTTTTGAGACCTTAACCCACCATGCATGCTTGTCCCTTGTAGTGGCATCTCCATTGTCTTGAGACCTTAACCAACCATGCATGTTTGTCCCTTGTAGTGGTATCTCCATTGTCTTGAGACCTTAACCCACCATCTTGTTTCTTATTGCTTCATTTTTACATTTTTGTCATGTAGAGTATCTATAATGATCAATCATTGAGAAAAATGCTGTTAAACAAATGGGGATTTATTGATGCGTGTGTCTTGTAGCTTCATGGGGGAGCAGAATGGGCTCACTGTCTCATATGGATCAAACAAGCACGATATGCCTTATCTATATGGATATGAAGACTATCTGTATACATTCGAAGATTCTTTCTGTCTAGACCAGGATTTCCCTGAAGCCACTTTCAGCAGTCTTATGTTTCAGTTCGAAGTCTGTTATAAGATCTGGAAAATAAAAGCCTGTGGTGTACAACTTTTGAGGGATGAAGAAAATGCAGATGATGATGATGGTGGCGGCTCTGATAAAAAAGAATCCAAAAGTGTTCCTGAAGGCAGCAAAGAGTCTGAAGTTGTCATTTCTCATGTGGAAGAGGTGATTGATTCTCATTGTTAATCTATTTGATTTGTGTCGCTTATGTTTACCAATAAAAGCCTAAACTCAGTTGTTCTCTCAGGCTCCCCTGCGACCAACACATGGAGTTGCGCAAAGAACTTCATGGTTAAGTTGCTGTGGTTTGTTTGACGTGATGACAGGATCCAGTAGATAACCTCAGGTAACCTCCCCAACTTCTTTCTTTTATGTGCTTCATTTGTCTTCCTATGATTCTTAGCTCATGTATGTGATCTACTTAAAACCGAGGAATAGAGTATATCATATGAAAAGCATTTTGTTGATCAATGGTACTGTTAAGTAAGCTGCGAGTTAAAAAAAAAGAGAATTAGCCTAAATCCTGATTTGCTTGTGGATGACTTTGTTGACCCTCCTCTTTTGTTAGGAAACAGAAAGGAGATTTTGGAAAAGTCTTTGATGAAACCTGTGTGGGAAAAACAGAAGAGGTGAAGCAGGCATGGAGGCAAGCTTTGGAGGATGTCGCGGGTATAGCTGGTTGTCACTCTAGCAACAGGTTAGTTCACTTTTACTTGACGTGATGAGGACGCAGGCACAAAGGAGCAGGAAACGAAAGAGGTTAACCCTTGTCTAAGTAAGTTGAAGTTGTGCTGTTTTAAGTAATGGTGCTCGAGTTTATATGTATGCTCTCGCATACCATCATGAGCGAACCTCTGGCCATAACTTCTAGGCCGGTTTGACATCGCCAAGAAACTGAGTGATTGTGTATGTTTTGTACGGAAACAGATTATGTGCTCATATTCATAGATTGTGTATACAAACGTATGTGTGCCTTTCTTCTATTTTTTTGCAAATACAGTGATTGATCGATCGATCGAATTTTCTTGGACTGAAGAAGCAGATTCTTGGTGTTTATGTTGATTATTTTCTCTTTTGGTTCTTTTTTTCACTTTCATTTTCCTCAGACCTGTGAAAAGAGATTATATCAGACAGTGGCTCATGTATAAACAGACATGTCCCAAAACCAAAGAAGTCCTCTCTCACTGTTTGATGACACCGAACAGTTTGATCGATGAGTTGGTTAGGAAATGTTGTCGAGCCAACACATATGATTGGTCAAAACCATCTGATGAAATAGCCACTGGAATGTTCAGTGATGACATAGACTAATTGCTTCAGCCGGGTTTACTCTCCCTACTCAGTTCATGATCAGACAGTCTGTGCAAATGAGATTTACCAATGTGAGGGACTGAGTTTTGCTACTTTTAAGTTCATTTTGTTGTTGTTTCTGATTCAGGTATCTACTGCTACGATCAAAGATATATAATATTGAAAGCTTTAAAGGATTACAAAACAGGTGCTGTGTAATTTAGGGATATAAACTCTAGACTAAACATTGACATTTAACGATAAGTGGAGATGATTCATGTCGCTCTATTTAGATTATCTACAATTAAGATTTGAGAAGACGAGTTTAACTTCAAATGTGAACAGAAGGCAAAAAAAAGTAAACCTTCTTTATGTGCAAAGCGTATCTCAACTCTCAAGTATCAGAAGCTTATCTATCATAACCAAGAGCTCTTGGCCTAGTGGTAATGGAACTCCAGCTGGAGTGTCCGTCCCGGGTTCGAGTCGCCTTGGCCACCTTCCATATACCGATGCGTGCCGGATGGAAGGCTTCGTGGGGATTAGTCTGGTCTTACCGCCTGGGATCCCCCACGGGTATCAAAAAAAAGAAAAAGAAGAAGCGTATCTATCAATCATCATCATTTATCAAGATCTGTATCTTACCTCTCCAACTGAAAACAATAAGATCTTTATTAACCTTTAGCTTCTACTCATGGCAGATTCTTCATCTTTGTTGTTTCAGTCTTGCAACTGGAGACACCATGTGTTTCAAAGGGAAGCCAAATGATAGGTCATAGACAATGATATCAAGAGAAGCCAAATGATAGGTCCTGAGCTTGTACAAACTATTAGAGAATCTAGGTTTGCGGTTGTAGTGTTGTCGAAGAGATATGCATCTTCAAGTTGGTGTTTGAATGATTTGGTGGAGGTTAAGGAATCTAGCAAGAAGATCTGCGGAGAATTTGGAACAGCATTTGAGGAAGCATGTCAACGCAAACCAGAGGATGTGAAGCAGAGATGGAGAGAAGCTTTGGCCTATGTGGTTAATATAGCCGGAGAGTCTTCTCAAAACTGGTTAGTTGTTCTGATTCCATTGTTTGTTGTTACGTCTTGGCTTTCTAAATGGCTAAATAGAGAATATTAGTGTTGCTCACAAAACACATTATCAATGAAAAAACAGCTTTGCACTTTGTTAAATATTGGTTTGTGTTCAAACTCCTCTAGGCTGCAGTTCCAAGTGCTCTGTTGTGTGGCGACCAAACCAGCTGTTGAATCCGTGCAATGCTTCGGAAGGAAGAAGACAGCAGTGGCCGTGACCCACTGCAAACACAGGGTGTGGCCTGATCAAGCTCAACGGTTGTACAATCGAGCTTTTCCAGCCTGAGATTCTCCGATTCAAGATCTTCGAGCCCGTTCTTCTCCTAGGAAGCACCGCTTCGCAGGTGTGGACATGAGGATCCGAGTCAACGGTGGTGGTCACACTTCCCAGGTCTACGCTATACGTCAGAGCTAGTTTTGTTTTCAGTTTTATTCTTTTTTGGGTAATGGATATGCTCGAAGAACACATGTTTTGCTATGTTTGCTGTCGGAAAGCTTTAATATTTTTTGCTCTGTTATTTCATTGTTCTGAGATGTATGGCATTTGCATAGTTGGATTAATCGTTAGGTTTTATGAGAATGTCGTGACTTGTTGTCTAGTATAGATAGCTAAGATATAATTGATCAAACATCAGACTCTATGATGTAGCTTTACATGATTACCAGGATTTTATTGATGTTGGTTTATGTGTAAGCACGCCAGATGTAACAGAGCAATGAACTCTCTGTTCTTCTTAACTAAGCCAAGTGCATTTGCTCTGTCACAAATTGTTTTGTGAGTTTGTTAGCCATCATTGTGGGTTTAACGCAATCAGCACGTTCATAGATAATTATATCAAGAGAACCTGCACATATGTATGTAGTCATTGTTGCGAGAGAATTTCACTATTCTCAAATGCACACTAGACCTATTCTCAGAATGCACATATCTGTTTATTTATAAATGTTGATTATTACTGAGATTTTGCAGTTCTTTCCGAGGGAAAAACCTAAAGAAACGTATGAGAATAAGGAAAAGGTTAGGAGCAGTTTCGTAATAAATGGAAAGTTGAAGGATTACAAATTTATTAAAGGAAATATCGTTGAATCTTCCATGAGTCTTCCTCTCCACTCGTCTCGGTCTTTGGTTGGACTCTTTTCTGTGGTTCTGTCTCCTCGTTGAAACTTTCCTCTTTCTTATCTATTTACTCTTGTCTTTTGGATTCTTTTTTTGAGGTTATTTGTCATCGTTGTTATTTCTCTCTTTTGCTGAAATCATTGCGATTATGTTCTTCAGTTCATTGCGTGCTCTCTACTCATGGCTTCTTCTTCATCTCTGTCTTGCAACTCCAAGTATGACGTCTTCCTTAGCTTCCGTGGAAGACGTGCGCAAAACTTTCTTAGTCACGTTCGGAAAGAGCTCCAAAGAAAGGGGATCATAGCTTTCGTTGATGACAAGATCGAGCGAGGCGAATCTGTAGGTCCCCTGCTTGTTGGAGCCATCAGACAATCAAGGGTAGCCGTTGTCTTGCTCTCCCTTAACTACGCTTCTTCAAGCTGGTGTTTGGATGAGTTAGTGGAGATCATGAAGTGTAGGAAAGAGGATCAACAAAAAGTGATATCCATTTTCTATGAAGTGGATCCATCTCATGTTAGGAAGCAGACCGGAGATTTCGGAAAGCCTTTGAAGAAACCTGCGTGGGAAAAACAGAAGAGGTGAAGCAGGAATGGAGGCAAGCTTTGAATGATGTAGCTGATATAGCTGGTTATCACTCTAGCAACAGGTTTGTTCACTTTTACTTCCACTTGCGTATTATGTGTAGCTACTTTTCATGATGTTTGTTTTAATGGAACGCCTCTGTTTTTGTTAGTGACAACGAAGCTGAAATGATTGACAAAGTTGCCTCAGATGTCACGGCTGTGTTGGGTTTCACACCATCAAAAGACTTTGATGACTTTGTTGGCGTAGGAGCTGAAATCACGGCAATAAAATCAAAGTTGATCCTACAATTAGAACAAGTTAAGATGATTGCACTTGTGGGTCCTGGCGGGATTGGTAAGACGACCACTGCAACAGTTTTATACAACCAACTCTATCCAAATTTTCAGTTCAGCACTTTTTTGGAGAATATCAGAGGAAGTTATGAGAAGCCTTGTGGTAACGACTATAATTTGAAGTTGAGTTTGCAGAAAAATTTGTTGGCTGAAATATTAAACCAAAAGGATATTGAGGTTCGTCACTTAGGAGTGGCTCAACAAAGGCTTAGTGACAAAAAAGTGTTGGTTGTTCTTGATGAAGTGGATAGCTGGTGGCAACTCGAGGCAACGGCATACCAGCGGATGGTTTGGTCCCGGAGTATTATTATCATTACAACTGAAGATAGAAAACTTCTCAAGACACTCAGATTGGGAATCGATCATATCTACGAGATGAAATTTCCAACTAGCGATGAGTCTCTTCAGATCTTCTGCCAATATGCTTTTGGTCAAAAGTCTCCAGATTATGGTTTTGAAGAGCTTGCTAAGGAAGTTACTTGGCTCGCTGGTGATCTTCCTCTAGCCCTGAGAGTCATGGGATCTTATCTACGAGGTATGTCCAGGGACGAGTGGATAGAGGCACTACCAAGGCTCAGGTTTAGCCTTGACAGAGAAATTGAATCAACTCTAAGATTTAGTTACAACGGGTTAAGTGATAAAGATCAAGCTCTTTTCCTGCATATTGCATGTTTCTTTGTATATTTCGAGGTTGATAGCATTAAGAGTTGTCTTAAAAAAAGCAAACTGGACGTCAACCATGGGATTCAAGTCTTAGCTGATAGATCTCTTATATCTATAGAAGAAGGATACGTAAAGATGCATAGTTTACTGCAAAAAATGGGTAGGGGAATTGTCAAGAAAGAGTCTTTGAAGGAGCCTGGAAAGAGAGAGTTCTTGTGGAGTACATCGGAAATCATTGAACTACTTGAGAAAAATACAGTAAGTCTTTTTCTGTTACATATGCAGTCTTCTGTTTCCTTGGGGTTTTAAGCTGTGATTTATTAGTTCTTTTTGAATAATCTTATTCCTAGGGTACTGGAAATGTTCTAGCCCTATCGTTGAGAACTTATGAGAATTCAGACAATTCGGAGGATGAGGAGGATGAGGAGAGTTCAGAGAATTCAAAGAGAGGGAAAATCCAAATAAGTAAAAGCGCTTTCGATGGGATGAATAATCTCCAGTTTCTAAAAGTCAAATCTGATAACGTACGCATACCCGAAGGCCTCAACTGTCTTCCCGAAAAACTCAGATTGATAGAATGGGACTACTGTCCACTGGAATTTTGGCCTTCCAAGTTCTCTGGCAAGTTTCTTGTCGAACTAATTATGCCCAAAAGCAATTTTGAGAAGCTTTGGGAGGGAATCCAAGTAAGAATATTCACCATTTTTTTTTCTGTATTGTATTGCGTGTGAAGCCCGATTAGTCATTTCTCTAAAAGTTCTCTCTCTTTTTTTTTTTTGTATAGCCTCTCCCCTGCCTCAAGCTGATGGATTTTCATTCCTCTAAGTATCTGAAAGAGATTCCAGATCTCTCAAAAGCAACAAGTCTCGAGGAATTATATCTCTCTGACTGCGAAAGTTTGTTAAAGCTCACAAGCTCTATTGGCAGTGCAACTGAGCTTGAGCTAGATCTGAGCGATACTGCGATAGAGGAATTGCCATCATCAATAAGCACTTGGTCTTGTCTTTATAAATTGAATATGAGAGGTTGTGAAAACCTCAAGGAGTTCCCAAATGTTCCTGAGAGCATTGTAGAGTTGCGGTTGGATTGGACAAGGATAGAGGAGATTCCTCCATGGATTGAGAAGTTATTTCGTCTGCGTACACTAAGTGTGAGTTACTGTGGGCTGAAAAAGATATCTCCAAACATTTCTAAGTTGGAGAATCTTGAGTGGCTTTATCTGTGTACGAATTACGGTGTTGAGAATTATGTTCACGTAGTTCCGATCAAGCAATAATCGAGTGGGGTCCTGAACTGAAGCGAAGTTGGAGATTAGTAACAGACTTCAATTTTGACTACATTTTGCCGATATGTCTACCCGAAAAGGCTCTTACATCTCCAATATCATTAATTTTCGGCAATGAACGTTCCAGGACTATTCTTCCAGATTGCATCAGACGTCTTTCCCAACTAACTAAGCTTGACATCAAAGAATGCAGCGAGCTCGTAGCACTCCCACCACTTCCAGGTTCCCTTCTATCTATTGATGCACGGTTGTCGATCCTTGGAGTATAGACTCCTCCTCTTTTCAAAATCCAAACATTTGCCTAGACTTTGCTAAGTGCTTCAACCTGAATCAAGAAGCTAAGGCTCATCGAGACATCAGCTTGCAAATATGCTCTTACCTGGTGAAGAAGTGCCTGCACACTTCACTCACCAAGCTACTTCAGGTTGCCTAACGATCAATATGGCTCCAACACCTCTTCCATCGTTCAGATTCAAAGCTTGCATCTTGCTGACAAATGATGAAGAGGGTAAGAATTCATTGAGGGGTTGTATATCTTGTCGCGTCAGCGGTAAACAGAATGGCCACACTGTCCAATATGGATCAAACCAGGTCCACCATATGCCAGTTCTCAATGGCCAAGCAGAGCGTCTTTATATATTTGAAGATTCGTTCTCTCTAAACCAGGATTGTCCTGAAGCCGAAGAAGCCACTTTCAGCGAGCTTTTTTTCGAGTTCAGAATCCATAATACAGCCTGGAAAGTCAAAGGATGCGGTGTAAGACTATTGGAGGAGGTCGTCCCTCAATGTATTCTTGACCGAAAAGAAACTGAAGACGAAGAATGTAGGGGCATAAACATAGAGGCAAACAATGAAATGCAGGTGGAGAGGATAAAGAAAAGGAAGATGATGATGATGGTGGTGAAGGTGCTGAAGATGAAGTGGATGAAGGTGTTGATGCTGAGGAGGATATAGATGGTAATGACGCTGTTTTTTCTAATGCAGGAATCGACATAAACATAAAAGCAAACAATGAAACTGTAGAAGGAGAAGAATCTGGACGTGATGAGGATTCAGAGACAATGATCAGGAAACGAAAGAGTTTAGGCCTTGGCTCGTCTGAGAACTCGTTGATGACGATGATGAAGAGGATGAGAATTCATTGATGCGTGTGTCTTGTAGTAGGGGGTAAACAGAATGGCCTCAGTGTCTCATATGGATCAAACCAGCGCGATATGCCTTATCTATATGGATACGAAGAAGAATCTGGACGTGATTAATTAGGATGCAGGATTAGGAGCATGAAACGAATGAGGTTAAGCCTTGTGTAGGTATTGTAAAATTATCATGTTGCTAAGCGTTGTGTAGGGTTTATTTAGGATAGGAAGTTGCATGATTTAGGTTCAGTAAAGGAAAGATTGATTGCAGGATCTTAAAGGTTTTGTTAGTTCTTGATGATGTGTTGATAATAAACTAGAACAACTTTGACTCATGCCTTGGTCAAACAATCTCAGGTTCTGGAATTATGATCATCGTGACCAAGGAAAATAAACAGCTTCTGAGAGCTCATGGGATCAAAGCCTGCATACAAAGCTCTCCTACGTGGCAGTCTTTGAAGCAGGGGATTCATTGTCTTTTTCAGCCATTGATTCTAACAATCAGGCTCTGATAGAATGTTATCCATCAGAGAGAACGGTCTAGCGATCATGTGCGGACTGAACACGGGTGACAGAAACAGAGCAAGGATCAAATCGTGAAGTGACAAAAGCAGAAGCGGTTTTACACTGGCATGGCTCAAGAGTTACAGTAATGGTGAAGAGCCACAAAGGGGATGAATGAATCATCAAAATCAGATCTTATTGATACATAAAAAGTAGTTGTTTTTTTTTTTGCTATCATCATATTCATATATGAATTTTGTTGCATGGATGTAGAATTGAAAACATGAATTTATTTATTGTTTCCATGTTTGAATACCTAAAACGAATTAGTTTGATACCATATTTTGTTGAAACCCAGTAGAAATCAAAAGATTATCACCAATTAAGATTGAATATCCTTAATCCTTTTCATTCTTTGATCATTGATCCAATATTTCTCTCGTTTTGTTTCTATCAGTGGCCAAGTCTAGTTTCAAAACAAAGGAGAACGCTATTCCACATGCAAAGATGTACTCTTCATTATAATTCTTTTAAAAGAACACACATACATAGAAAATGTTGAGAACCGATGTGACGAAACAGAGAGAAAGTTTTGTAAAGACTAAAGTAGAGATGTAACAAAGAGCACTACGAAACCGATCGATAATCATTGATCAAGAAGAATGGGACAACCTCGCTATTACTTTGTTCCCTCTTTTCTATTAAATTTGTATTTTTATAAATTTAATTTCACTCAATATACATATATATGATATAGTCATATAGACATGGCTTGGCAGATCCTACTATTTCTTCTCCTTCTCTCCATTCTTCCTTTTCAGTTTAAGACGTGCATGGAACCAAACATGCTAAAAAGCCAGGCATTCTCTTCTGCAACACCAAATGTATAATATAAATGAATAATAAGAAAAGTAAATACACCATTTAAAGTATGAGATAGCATCAAATTAAAAATATGATCATGAGCTTCATACCATTTTAGATCATTATATAAAAGTGAACAATTTAACAAAAGAAAATATTTGTTATAAAAAAATGTGTAAATACGTCACTAAATACCATTTATGACATGTTTTCTTTTCAAAAAAAATTTACGTATGAGAGATGGGGATCTTAAAGTCTTACCCTTCTTGAAGAATATAAAAGCTCAGGAGGAATCTTGTAGAGATCCTCATCAACGGGCTTAGGTGGCCTCGAAGCTGAGGCAACGTTGTTTTGGTGCTGCTTCACTCCAGTGACGTCTACATAATACTTGTCTGTCTGTGCACTGACGTCACGCGCGCGCCTTTGTGGGCGCATCCTTTCATTCGTCCCCGCCGTCTACGGCAAGTCATTACACAACAAACCGCGTTTTACTTTAGATGGTTACATTTATCGAGTTAATTAATAATATAAATAAACATTTATTAATTTGATGAACCTGTCTTGAAGGATGGAGGTGACGTTGACCGGGATGGTGAGAAGCATGCTTTAAGGCTTCTGCAGAAGAAGAAGAAGAAGATGAAGATGAAGTGGTTGTGTAAGAAGAAATGGAGTGATGATGGTGACGAAGCAGACCAGCTTGTCTTGGATTCTCAAAGTATTGTGTTATTGGCATCTCACTTGCTTCCTCCCATTCTCCAAACCTCGGAATCTGTCCACTTTTCTTTTTGCAGTTATTATCATATCTCCCCTGTCCCATTCATATCAACCAATTTATTATTTATTAGTACATGAATATACTAATCAAGAACCCTGAAAGAATGCTCAAGAGTACTCAATAACCCTTAGATAATCAGATATTCAGAAATTGAAATCAAGAAGTCGCAACAATCAAGACACAAGAGACCCCATAAGAATCATGGAGTCAGGAATTAAAAACATGAAGGGCCAAACACATGAATAGTTTTGGCACTTAGCGTATATATCTATGAATGCGAATTCTATAAGTTAGCGAGAGAGAGAGAGAGATTAGGTTTATGTGAAGTGAGGATACAGTATTAGGCAGGTTTTGCCTATCTTGCTTGATTCTTGACAAAGATATCAATTATTTGCCCCAAAAAAAGTAGAGAGAAAACTTCTGGAATGTTAAAAACGACAGAAAGAACAAAAGGATAGAGGATTAAAAAAATCACTTACATGAGCCATGACGATATCTTTTTGTTTCGTATCTTCTCTCCACACACTGACACACAAAATAAGAAAAGACTTATCTCCAGAAAGGTTACTGTCTTTTTATAACAAGAATGGGTTATCTAGAGGCAAATTAAAGAAATTGTCCATTTCTTATTAAATAGTCAACTATGAGAGAGAGAGAGAGGGAATAAACAAAGTTCTACAGTTTGTAATTAAGCTATTTTTTTCTTTTTGAATAAAAAACTGCTTCTGATTAGTGAAGAGTAGAGTCCCTTTTAAGTTTGTATGACCGGAAAAATCAATTGGTTAAAGTGTAAATTTCCAAACATATGATGTGTTTATAGTTTTGTTAGTTTCAGTTCATTCAAGTCTACAAGACTATGAAAAAATCAATGTAAACAAAGGTTTTACATAATTTTTGAAAACTTGTACAAAATGATGTATTCATTAAGATAATAGATATATATTATATAGATTATAGTACATAGTTTGCCTATGTGTAACAATCTTTTAAACATTGTCTGATCGAAAGGCGAATACAACATTATGGTTACACATAAAAATAGTCAATATCTATCTTATACTCATATTATTTCAAAATGTAATTAGTTCTACGTAAAAGCACTAATATTAAGAAGGTTGTTCTTTGAAAAGATGGTATCATTTATATATAAATTTAATCGATTATAAAAATTTCTATGGAATAATTGATTGTACAATACTCAATAAATATAAAGTAGCATTGAAATATGAAAATTATTTATATTTTAAAATAAAAGAAAAAAATTTAAACTACTTGCATTATGAAACATAGGAATTGCATCATTATTATAGATTAAACAATACTCTTCACAATATTACAGACCGAAACTTTTCAATTTTTGGATTATAAGAGAAGAAAAAAACGAGTGAAGAAGGTGGGAGACGGTGGAAAAAGGATATAGAAGAAAGAGTACGCGTTAGTTTACAGCTTTTAGTTAAGTTTCGTCAGTGACACTGACACATTAATTTTACGTTACAGTCCATTTCAAACTCTTATGCTATATGAATACGTATCTAACTATTAGTCTATTGTTATTATATTCTTACTACTGTCGTAATGATTGACTATTATATCGTCGGCCCTCTATTCACATGGAATTCCTGAAACTTTCTTTTTTATGATTACTACTGTAGTACTGTTATTAGTACTACTATTATGAATGAATGCGTAGCATTGATGATTCTTTACCTACTAATGATCATCATATAGTATAGGTTTTCATTATGTTCAATCAATGAGCCTGCTCATTAATGAATGGAAACATTTAAGTATTTACATTTGATTGTGACTGATTATCTTTTTTTATCAAACACACAATATATGGAGTATCTTAAGTGTCAAATATATACCTCGCCCTGTTTAATTTTAAAGATGTAAATTTGAAAACACTATTACTGGTCCAAACTGAAACCAGGCGTTGAGTTGCAGTCCGCCTCGTGGAGTGATATGCGGTCAGAAATAAACAAGTCTTGACTTTTCATTGTCGTTTCCTAAATTGCTATCTTCCCAATGTGAAAATTAGAAATCCACACCTATTTATTTTATTTGTCTAATTTCCTTGAAGAAATGTAACCATAATCATTTGACCAAATCATAGCTATAAATTTTTGTTAATCAGTTCAGAGCTATTGTGGAGAACATAAAAGACTAGACGCATAGTAATTTTCAGTATTTATTAAAGAGTAGGTATTTTTTGTTAGAAATTAAAGAACATAGTGAAGAACAAGAAAGAGAGTAAAGAAGGATGATCTTATTTACTTGATTGATTTGTTTATGAGAACATCTCATATATATAGTGGTTAGAAGTATGGTAAATGGTAGATGAGATATGATAAACTAATAATCCATTGTTTTGAGACCTTAACCCACCATGCATGCTTGTCCCTTGTAGTGGCATCTCCATTGTCTTGAGACCTTAACCAACCATGCATGTTTGTCCCTTGTAGTGGTATCTCCATTGTCTTGAGACCTTAACCCACCATCTTGTTTCTTATTGCTTCATTTTACACTCCCCTCAAGCGACCATAGGAACTGGTCAAGCTTGGAAATCATGAAGCATTCCCTCATTAAAACCTTTAGCTTGGAAAAACCTCATGGGATAAAAACCAAGCCAAGAAAAAAGAGTAGAACACTTCATGACTAAGAGCATCAATGTGATGAAAAATCTACGAGTCCTAACTTGGAATGTATGAACTCGCAAACCTTGGTGCTTGCAGCCTTGGTGAAGATGTCAGCTAGTTGATCCTCACTTCTTGTATAGCAGGGTAAGATGATCCTTTGTTCCACTGCTTTCCTAACTTTATGACAATCCACCTCAATGTGTTTAGTCCTCTCATGGAACACATTGTTGGAGGCTATGTGTATTGCCACTTGATTATCACAATGCATGGTGATTGGAGTTGATGTCTCTATACCAAAGTCTTGAAGTAGGTTTCTGATCCAAATCAACTCACTAGTGAGCTTCCTCATTGCCCTATATTCAGCTTCAGCACTTGAGCACGACACTATCTTCTGTTTCTTGCTCTTCCAAGTGACAAGATTGCCTCCAATGAATGTACAATAACCGGTAGTGGATCTCCTATCCACTCTGTCTCTTGCCCAATCAGCATCACAATACCCAACTATCTCTGTATTTTTGTTGCATCCCATCCACACTCCTTGCCTGGCCTCTCTTAGGTATCTTAGGATCCTTTCAACCATGTTCCAATGGTGTATCTTGGGAGCTTGCATATTCTGGCTTACTTGGTTAACTGCAAAGCATACATCAGGCCTGGTGATGGTGAGGTATATCAGCTTTCCTACCATTCTTCTATAGTGTTTAACGTCAGATAAGGCTTATCTTCAATCTCCCCCTCACGCAGCACCTTATACCCATCTCTAGTGGAGTCTTGGCTACTCTCGCTCCAAGCTTTCCTGCCTCATTCAAAAGATAAAGTGTGTACTTCCTTTGAGATAAGAAAAGCCCCTCTTTAGGCGGCATATTTCTATCCTAGAAAGTACTTTAGCTCACCAAATCTTTAATATCAAAAGTAGACTTAAGAAATACTTTGGTTGAGATAATACCTTCCTTGTCACTTCTGTGATGATAATATCATCTACATAAATAAGAATCACCACAATTCCTTGCTTGCTTGTGAGTGTGAAGAGTGTATGATCAGCTTCGATTTTACAAACCCTCTTCCATTGAGAGTTGTACTCAGTTTGTGGTACCAAGCCCTTGGTGACTGTTTTAATCCATAGATTGCTTTCTTCAACCTTAGGACATTCCTGGCTTGACCATGTCTTCCATACCGAGGTGGCCTCATGTAAACCTCATCCTCCAGCTCTCCTTGAAGAAAGACATTCTTGACATCCATCGCCATAAATCCCATTCCAAGTTCATTGCCAATGAGAGTAGAATCCTTATGGTGTGGAGTTTAGCTACTGGTGCAAATGTATCGAGATAGTCTTCTCCATAGACTTGGGTGTATCCTCTTGCAACTAGCCTTGTTTTCTTTCTTTCTGGTTTCCCATTGGCAAGGTACTTGATGGTGAAGAGTAGACGGCTTGTAACAGCTTTCTTTCCTTTGGGAGCTCGGTTTCATACCAAGTATCATTCTTGATCATGGCACCAACTTCATCCCCAACTGAATCTCTCCATTCTTCATGCTTCATGGCTTCTTCATAAGTCTTTGGTACATACTCTTGATCCAGGTTGCTGATGAAGACTACATGTTCTTCGATAGTCTCAAAAGAACATGTTGCTTGGATAGGATGAGCTCTTGCATTGTTGTTGAAGTATACTTTGGTGTCCATCCACTGAGATGGTTTCTTCACCCTTGTACTCCTCCTTAATGGTTGAACTTCTTGTTGCATTCCATCTTGATCATTAACAACTTCTTCTTGGATAGCTTTCTCGTGGATGGCTTCGTCATGGATAGCTTCTTCATGGATAGCTTCCTCATGGATGATAGCTTCTTCATGGATTTGCAAATTAGGTTGATTTCCCCTCATGATCGGATGGACTGCTTCTTCAACTGATGCAGCTTCATCCACAACTGGAGGTATAGGTGAAGTGCTTTCGATGCGCCACTTGTTTGAGGCTGGCTGATGCCTAGGTTTTCAGAATGATTCTCAAGTTGTTTTCCTATCGAAGATCCTTGTGAGAGATCCTGAAGACTGTCCCAATTCTTCTCATCATAGTATCCCTTTGATTCCACAAACTTAACATCCCTTGAGACCATAACTCTTCTTGATTCAGGTATGTAGCACTTGTACCCCTTCTGCGCATGAGTATATCCTATGAACATGCCTTTGGCACTCTTGGCTTCAAGCTTGTTTCTCTGTTCCCCTGGTATCAAGACATAGTACACACACCCAAAAACACGCAAGTGATCAATTGGAGGTTTTATTTTGTTTAATACCTGAAAGGGAGAGATATCTTGGAGGACTTTGGTGGGGATCCTATTGATCAAATAACATGCTGAGACCACAGCATCTCCCCAGAACCTCTTTGGAACATTGGTATGGAACATCATGCTCCTTGCAACCTCCATAAGATGGCGATTCTTCTTTTCAGCAACTCCATTCTGTTGTGGTGTGTATGGGCAACTTGTTTGATGGATTATGCCATGTTTTGCTAAGTGATGTTTGAAAGCAGTGCTTGTGTATTCCCCGCCATTATCAGACCTAAAAATTTTGATCTTGGAATTGAAATGGTTAGATACATAGTTTTGGAAGTTAATAAAAGCTTCTAAAACTCTATCTTTAGTTTGAATCAAGGTGATCCATGTATATTTTGATTTTTCATCTATGAATGTAACTAAATATTTATGGTTCTCCTAGACACACAAGGTGCTGTCCAAACATCGAGTGCACAAGATCAAAGCAATTTTCATAAATAGTCTTAGAATTAAGGAAAACAGATCTCGATGTTTACCAAGAATACAAGCCTCACAACTTTCATTCTTTAAAGATAGATTAGGTAACATCAATCCTAATGCGAGAATGAGGATGACCTAATCTAGCATGCCATAAAACATCACTAGCTAACACGAAGCAGAATTGAAAGCACAAGATAAATCTGAAAGCTTGGTGTTTTCAAGCAAGTAAAGCTCTCCCTTGCTCACACCCTTTCCCAACATCTTCCTGGTCTTAATATCCTGAAAGCACACATCATTAGGACTGAAAATAACATTGCAATTTAAATCATTGGTTGCTCTCTTGACGGATAATAAGTTGGATGTGAAAGTAGGCATATAAAAGCTTGAGACTCCTTATCAAAGCGGTTTCAAGTTTCCTACTCCTTCAATTGGAATTCTATCACCATTAGCAATCACTACACTCCCTAGAGCAGGTTTAACATCACTAATCAGTCTAGCATCTCTAATCATATGATGAGAAGCTCCAAAATCAATGATCAAAGGTCTAGTAGTATGTGAAGCCTTGTGAATAGAATTTAAAGCATTGACACTGATGTTACGAGTTTGCATTGATAGCCTTGATAAGCTTCAATGTCTGACTTACGGATGAAGGCATCATCAGGGGATGGCTGAGACATGGCATGGGATGTGGATCCATCAGTGTGGGTGGTTGAGATCATAGCTCTTCCATCTTCTCCTATGTGCATGGAGCCTGATATTGTGGTTTCATGAGCTCTTGCTTCATGTGCTATGGCCTGGTTGTATCTGTTGGTTGAAGCAGGTCTGAGGTGAGGATGGAGGATCCAACAATTGGTTTTGGAGTGGCCTAGATTCTTGCAGTGCTCACAAGTCACAAACTTGTCTCCTCGTCTTCTTGATTTGAAGTGTGCTTTGTTGCCTGAAGCACTCTCCATCTTCTCAGCTTTGTTTGCCATAGACAGCTCCTTTTTTCCACCAAAGAGACCATCTGAGCCTAGCTCCTTCCAAAGTTGAGCACATACATCATCATAGCTTGGAAGCTCTTTAGCTCTCAATATGTGTTTAAGTACATCATTGAAGCTTGGGTTGAGTGTGAGAAGCAATCCAAAGACCTTGTCTTGCTCACGCTCTCTTCTAGTGTACTAGGATCAGTGGTACTTGGTCTCAGCATCTCAAGTTCAGACCACAACTGGCTGTACTTTCCAAGGTGTTTGGTGAAGTCCATCTCCTCTTGCTGCAAGTTGTTGATTGCCCTCTTAACCTCAAATATTCTGGTGAGGTTTGAAGTGTTGCCATATACCTTGTATAAGGTATCCCATAGCTTCTTTGCAGTCTCACAGTGTGAGTAAGACTCCATGATAGGAGTATCAAGTGAGCCTTGCAAGATAGACAGCACCATGAGATCCTCCTGACCCCATTTGCCTTCATCTACCACTACAACCTCCTTGCCATCTTCTCCTTGGGTGATTTGTCTTGGGGCCTCACTTGTGGTGATGTGCTCCATAGATCTCTTCCTCCAAGAGCTGTCCTGGTCAATCTCGACCAAGTAATGTAGTTAGGACCCTTCAGGTGACTGGAATCCTCACTAGCTGGTGTTGCTTCATCTTTGCTTGCTACTGGGTAAAAGAAAATGAAAGAGATTCTGAAGAAAGTAAACCAAACAAGTGAAAGAGTAAGGTGAATAGAATAGATTTCTTGAGCAGGTTTGGTGTTCAAGAGCTTTAATGCTCGATACCATGTTAGAAATTAAAGAACATAGTGAAGAACAAGAGAGAGAGAGAGAGAGAGAGAGAGAGTGAAGAAGGATGATCTTATTCACTTGATTGATTTGCTTATGAGAACATCTCATATATATAGTGGTTACAAGTATGGTAAATGGTAGATGAGATATGATAAACTAATAATCCATTGTTTTGAGACCTTAACCCACCATGCATGCTTGTCCCTTGTAGTGGCATCTCCATTGTCTTGAGACCTTAACCAACCATGCATGTTTGTCCCTTGTAGTGGTATCTCCATTGTCTTGAGACCTTAACCCACCATCTTGTTTCTTATTGCTTCATTTTACATTTTGTCATGTAGAGTATCTATAATGATCAATCATTGAGAAAAATGCTGTTAAACAAATGGGGATTTATTGATGCGTGTGTCTTGTAGCTTCATGGGGGAGCAGAATGGCCTCACTGTCTCATATGGATCAAACAAGCACGATATGCCTTATCTATATGGATATGAAGACTATCTGTATACATTCGAAGATTCTTTCTGTCTAGACCAGGATTTCCACGAAGCCACTTTCAGCAGTCTTATGTTTCAGTTCGAAGTCTGTTATAAGATCTGGAAAATAAAAGCCTGCGGTGTACAACTTTTGAGGGATGAAGAAAATGCAGATGATGATGATGGTAAAAAAGAATCCAAAAGTGTTCCTGAAGGCAGCAAAGAGTCTGAAGTTGTCATTTCTCATGTGGAAGAGGTGATTGATTCTCATTGTTAATCTATTTGATTTGTGTAAACATGTTTACCAATAAAAGCCTAAACTCAGTTGTTCTCTCAGGCTCCCCTGCGACCAACACATGGAGTTGCGCAAAGAACTTCATGGTTAAGTTGCTGTGGTTTGTTTGACGTGATGACAGGATCCAGTAGATAACCTCAGGTAACCTCCCCAACTTCTTTCTTTTATGTGCTTCATTTGTCTTCCTATGATTCTTAGCTCATGTATGTGATCTACTTAAAACCGAGGAATAGAGTATATCATATGAAAAGCATTTTGTTGATCAATGGTACTGTTAAGTAAGCTGCGAGTTAAAAAAAAAGAGAATTAGCCTAAATCCTGATTTGCTTGTGGATGACTTTGTTGACCCTCCTCTTTTGTTAGGAAACAGAAAGGAGATTTTGGAAAAGTCTTTGATGAAACCTGTGTGGGAAAAACAGAAGAGGTGAAGCAGGCATGGAGGCAAGCTTTGGAGGATGTCGCGGGTATAGCTGGTTGTCACTCTAGCAACAGGTTAGTTCACTTTTACTTGACGTGATGAGGACGCAGGCACAAAGGAGCAGGAAACGAAAGAGGTTAACCCTTGTCTAAGTAAGTTGAAGTTGTGCTGTTTTAAGTAATGGTGCTCGAGTTTATATGTATGCTCGCGATACCATCATGAGCGAACCTCTGGCCATAACTTCTAGGCGGTTTGACATCGCCAAGAAACTGAGTGATTGTGTATGTTTTGTACGGAAACAGATTATGTGCTCATATTCATAGATTGTGTATACAAACGTATGTGTGCCTTTCTTCTATTTTTTTGCAAATACAGTGATTGATCGATCGATCGAATTTTCTTGGACTGAAGAAGCAGATTCTTGGTGTTTATGTTGATTATTTTCTCTTTTGGTTCTTTTTTTCACTTTCATTTTCCTCAGACCTGTGAAAAGAGATTATATCAGACAGTGGCTCATGTATAAACAGACATGTCCCAAAACCAAAGAAGTCCTCTCTCACTGTTTGATGACACGAACAGTTTGATCGATGAGTTGGTTAGGAAATGTTGTCGAGCCAACACATATGATTGGTCAAAACCATCTGATGAAATAGCCACTGGAATGTTCAGTGATGACATAGACTAATTGCTTCAGCGGGTTTACTCTCCTACTCAGTTCATGATCAGACAGTCTGTGCAAATGAGATTTACCAATGTGAGGGACTGAGTTTTGCTACTTTTAAGTTCATTTTGTTGTTGTTTCTGATTAAGTATCTCGGCTACTGCTACGATCAAAGATATATAATATTGAAAGCTTTAAAGGATTACAAAACAGGTGCTGTGTAATTTAGGGATATAAACTCTAGACTAAACATTGACATTTAACGATAAGTGGAGATGATTCATGTCGCTCTATTTAGATTATCTACAATTAAGATTTGAGAAGACGAGTTTAACTTCAAATGTGAACAGAAGGCAAAAAAGTAAACCTTCTTTATGTGCAAAGCGTATCTCAACTCTCAAGTATCAGAAGCTTATCTATCATAACCAAGAGCTCTTGGCCTAGTGGTAATGGAACTCCAGCTGGAGTGTCCGTCCTGGGTTCGAGTCGCCTTGGCCACCTTCCCGCCTATACCCGTGCGTGCCCGGATGGAAGGCTTCGTGGGGATTAGTCTGGTCTTACCGCCTGGGATCCCCCACGGGTATCAAAAAAGAAAAAGAAGAAGCGTATCTATCAATCATCATCATTTATCAAGATCTGTATCTTACCTCTCAACTGAAAACAATAAGATCTTTATTAACCTTTAGCTTCTACTCATGGCAGATTCTTCATCTTTGTTGTTTCAGTCTTGCAACTGGAGACACCATGTGTTTCAAAGGGAAGCCAAATGATAGGTCATAGACAATGATATCAAGAGAAGCCAAATGATAGGTCCTGAGCTTGTACAAACTATTAGAGAATCTAGGTTTGCGGTTGTAGTGTTGTCGAAGAGATATGCATCTTCAAGTTGGTGTTTGAATGATTTGGTGGAGGTTAAGGAATCTAGCAAGAAGATCTGCGGAGAATTTGGAACAGCATTTGAGGAAGCATGTCAACGCAAACCAGAGGATGTGAAGCAGAGATGGAGAGAAGCTTTGGCCTATGTGGTTAATATAGCCGGAGAGTCTTCTCAAAACTGGTTAGTTGTTCTGATTCCATTGTTTGTTGTTACGTCTTGGCTTTCTAAATGGCTAAATAGAGAATATTAGTGTTGCTCACAAAACACATTATCAATGAAAAAACAGCTTTGCACTTTGTTAAATATTGGTTTGTGTTCAAACTCCTCTAGGCTGCAGTTCCAAGTGCTCTGTTGTGTGGCGACCAAACCAGCTGTTGAATCCGTGCAATGCTTCGGAAGGAAGAAGACAGCAGTGGCCGTGACCCACTGCAAACACAGGGTGTGGCCTGATCAAGCTCAACGGTTGTACAATCGAGCTTTTCCAGCCTGAGATTCTCCGATTCAAGATCTTCGAGCCCGTTCTTCTCCTAGGGAAGCACCGCTTCGCAGGTGTGGACATGAGGATCCGAGTCAACGGTGGTGGTCACACTTCCCAGGTCTACGCTATACGTCAGAGCTAGTTTTGTTTTCAGTTTTATTCTTTTTTGGGTAATGGATATGCTCGAAGAACACATGTTTTGCTATGTTTGCTGTCGGAAAGCTTTAATATTTTTTGCTCTGTTATTTCTTGTCCTGAGATGTATGGCATTGGCATAGTTGGATCAATGGTTAGGTTTTATGAGAATGTCGTGACTTGTTGTCTAGTATAGATAGCTAAGATATAATTGATCAAACATCAGACTCTATGATGTAGTTTACATGATTACAAGGCTTTTGTTGATGTTGGTTTATGTGTAAGCACGCCAGATGTAACAGAGGAATGAGCTCTCTGTTCTTCTTAACTAAGCCAAGTGCATTTGCTCTGTCACAAATTGTTTTGTGAGTTTGTTAGCCATCATCGTGGGTTTAAAGGAATCAGCACGTTCATAGATAATGATATCAAGAGAACCTGCACATATGTATGTAGTCATTGTTGCGAGAGAATTTCACTATTCTCAAATGCACACTACACCTATTCTCAGAATGCTCATGTATCTATCTATTTATTTATAAATGTTGATTATTGCTGTTCCTTTCCGAGGGAAAAGCTAAAGAAACGTATGAGAATAAGAAAAATGTTAGGAGCAATTCGTAATAAATGGGAAGTTGAAGGATTACAAATTTATTAAAGTCATCATCGTTGAATCTTCCATGAGTCTTCCTCTCCACTCGTCTTTGGTTGGACTCTTTTATGTGGTTCTGTGTCTTCGTTGAAACTTCCTCTCCACTTGTGTCTTCTTATCTTCTATTTACTCTCTCTCTTTGGATACTTTTTGTGTGGTTATGTGTCATTGTTGTTATTTCTCTCTTTGCTGAAATCACTGTGATCCTGTTCCTCAGTTCATTGCGTGCTCTCTACTCATGGCTTCTTCTTCATCTCTGTCTTGCAACTCCAAGTATGACGTCTTCCTTAGCTTCCGTGGAAGACGTGCGCAAAACTTTCTTAGTCACGTTCGGAAAGAGCTCCAAAGAAAGGGGATCATAGCTTTCGTTGATGACAAGATCGAGCGAGGCGAATCTGTTGGTCCCCTGCTTGTTGGAGCCATCAGACAATCAAGGGTTGCCGTTGTATTGCTCTCCCGTAACTACGCTTCTTCAAGCTGGTGTTTGGATGAGTTGGTGGAGATCATGAAGTGTAGGAAAGAGGATCAACAAAAAGTGATGACCATTTTCTATGAAGTGGATCCATCTCATGTTAGGAAGCAGACCGGAGATTTCGGGAAAGCCTTTGAAGAAACCTGCGTGGGAAAAACAGAAGAGGTGAAGCAGGAATGGAGGCAAGCTTTGAATGATGTAGCTGGTATAGCTGGTTATCACTCTAGCAACAGGTTTGTTCACTTTTACTTCCACTTGCGTATTATGTGTAGCTACTTTTCATGATGTTTGTTTTAATGGAACGCCTATGTTTTTTGTTAGTGACAACGAAGCTGAAATGATTGACAAAGTTGCCTCAGATGTCACGGCTGTGTTGGGTTTCACACCATCAAAAGACTTTGATGACTTTGTTGGCGTAGGAGCTCAAATCACGGCGATAAAATCAAAGTTGATCCTACAATTAGAACAAGTTAAGATGATTGCACTTGTGGGTCCTGGCGGGATTGGTAAGACGACCACTGCAACAGTTTTATACAACCAACTCTATCCAAAGTTTCAGTTCAGCACGTTTTTGGAGAATATCAGAGGAAATTACGAGAAGCCTTGTGGCAACGACTATAATTTGAAGCTGAGTTTGCAGAAAAATTTGTTGGCTGAAACATTAAACCAAAAGGATATTGAGGTTCGACACTTAGGAGTGGCTCAACAAAGGCTGAGTGACAAAAAAGTGTTGGTTGTTCTTGATGAAGTGGATAGCTGGTGGCAACTCGAGGCAACTGCATACCAGCGCGGATGGTTTGGTCCCGGAGTATTATTATCATTACAACCGAAGATGGAAAACTTCTCAAGACACTCAGATTGGGAATCGATCATATCTACAAGATGAAATTTCCAACTAGCGATGAGTCTCTTCAGATCTTATGCCAATATGCTTTCGGTCAAAAGTTTCCAGATCATGGTTTTGAAGAGCTTGCTTGGGAAGTTACTTGGCTTGCTGGTGATCTTCCTCTAGCCCTGAGAGTCATGGGATCGTATCTACGAGGAATGTCCAGGGACGAGTGGATAGAGGCACTACCAAGGCTCAGGTCTAGCCTTGACAGAGAAATTGAATCAACTCTTAAGATTTAGCTACAACGCCTTGAGTGATAAAGATCAAGATGTTTTTCTGTATATTGCATGTTTCTTTGTATATTTCGAGGTTGATAGCATTAAGAGTTGTCTTAAAAAAAGCAAACTGGACGTCAACCATGGGATTCAAGTCTTAGCTGATAGATCTCTTATATCTATAGAAGAAGGATACGTAAAGATGCATAGTTTACTGCAAAAATGGGTAGAATTGTCAAGAAAGAGTCTTTGAAGGAGCCTGGAAAGAGAGTTCTTGTGGAGTACATCGGAAATCATTGAACTACTTGAGAAAAATACAGTAAGTCTTTTTCTGTTACATATGCAGTCTTCTGTTTCCTTGGGGTTTTAAGCTGTGATTTATTAGTTCTTTTTGAATAATCTTATTCCTAGGGTACTGGAAATGTTCTAGCCCTATCGTTGAGAACTTATGAGAATTCAGACAATTCGGAGGATGAGGAGGATGAGGAGAGTTCAGAGAATTCAAAGAGAGGAAAATCCAAATAAGTAAAAGCGCTTTCGATGGGATGAATAATCTCCAGTTTCTAAAAGTCAAATCTGATAACGTACGCATACCCGAAGGCCTCAACTGTCTTCCCGAAAACTCAGATTGATAGAATGGGACTACTGTCCACTGGAATTTTGGCCTTCCAAGTTCTCTGGCAAGTTTCTTGTCGAACTAATTATGCCCAAAAGCAATTTTGAGAAGCTTTGGGAGGGAATCCAAGTAAGAATATTCACCATTTTTTTTCTGTATTGTATTGCGTGTGAAGCCCGATTAGTCATTTCTCTAAAAGTTCTCTCTTTTTTTGTATAGCCTCTCCCTGCCTCAAGCTGATGGATTTTCATTCCTCTAAGTATCTGAAAGAGATTCCAGATCTCTCAAAAGCAACAAGTCTCGAGGAATTATATCTCTCTGACTGCGAAAGTTTGTTAAAGCTCACAAGCTCTATTGGCAGTGCAACTGAGCTTGAGCTAGATCTGAGCGATACTGCGATAGAGGAATTGCCATCATCAATAAGCACTTGGTCTTGTCTTTATAAATTGAATATGAGAGGTTGTGAAAACCTCAAGGAGTTCCCAAATGTTCCTGAGAGCATTGTAGAGTTGCGGTTGGATTGGACAAGGATAGAGGAGATTCCTCCATGGATTGAGAAGTTATTTCGTCTGCGTACACTAAGTGTGAGTTACTGTGGGCTGAAAAAGATATCTCCAAACATTTCTAAGTTGGAGAATCTTGAGTGGCTTTATCTGTGTACGAATTACGGTGTTGAGAATTATGTTCACGTAGTTCCCGATCAAGCAATAATCGAGTGGGGTCCTGAACTGAAGCGAAGTTGGAGATTAGTAACAGACTTCAATTTTGACTACATTTTGCCGATATGTCTACCCGAAAAGGCTCTTACATCTCCAATATCATTAATTTTCGGCAATGAACGTTCCAGGACTATTCTTCCAGATTGCATCAGACGTCTTTCCCAACTAACTAAGCTTGACATCAAAGAATGCAGCGAGCTCGTAGCACTCCCACCACTTCCAGGTTCCCTTCTATCTATTGATGCACGGTTGTCGATCCTTGGAGTATAGACTCCTCCTCTTTTCAAAATCCAAACATTTGCCTTGACTTTGCTCGCTGCTTCAACCTGAATCAAGAAGCTCGAAAGCTCATCCAGACATCAGCTTGCAAATATGCATTCTTACCTGGTGAAGAAGTGCCTGCACACTTCACTCACCAAGCTACTTCAGGCTGCCTAACGATCAATATGGCTCCAACACCTCTTCCATCGTTCAGATTCAAAGCTTGCATCTTGCTGACAAATGATGAAGAGGGTAAGAATTCATTGAGGGGTTGTATATCTTGTCGCATCGGGGGTAAACAGAATGGCCACACTGTCCCATATGGATCAGACCAGCTCCATCGTATGCCAGTTCCATATCTATTGCAAGAGCATCTTTATATATTTGAAGATTCGTTCTCTCTAAACCAGGATTGTCCTGAAGCCGAAGAAGCCACTTTCAGCGAGCTTTTTTTCGAGTTCAGAATCCATAATACAGCCTGGAAAGTCAAAGGATGCGGTGTAAGACTATTGGAGGAGGTCGTCCCTCAATGTATTCTTGACGAAAAGAAACTGAAGGCGAAGAATGTAGGGGCATAAACATAGAGGCAAACAATGAAATGCAGGTGGAGAGGATAAAGAAAAGGAAGATGATGATGATGGTGGTGAAGGTGCTGAAGATGAAGTGGATGAAGGTGTTGATGCTGAGGAGGATATAGATGGTAATGACGCTGTTTTTTCTAATGCAGGAATCGACATAAACATAAAAGCAAACAATGAAACTGTAGAAGGAGAAGAATCTGGACGTGATGAGGATTCAGAGACAATGATCAGGAAACGAAAGAGTTTAGGCCTTGGCTCGTCTGAGAACTCGTTGATGACGATGATGAAGAGGATGAGAATTCATTGATGCGTGTGTCTTGTAGTAGGGGTAAACAGAATGGCCTCAGTGTCTCATATGGATCAAACCAGCTGATATGCCTTATCTATATGGATACGAAGAAGAATCTGGACGTGATTAATTAGGATGCAGGATTAGGAGCATGAAACGAATGAGGTTAAGCCTTGTGTAGGTATTGTAAAATTATCATGTTGCTAAGCGTTGTGTAGGGTTTATTTAGGATAGGAAGTTGCATGATTTAGGTTCAGTAAAGGAAAGATTGATTGCAGGATCTTAAAGGTTTTGTTAGTTCTTGATGATGTGTTGATAATAAACTAGAACAACTTTGACTCATGCCTTGGTCAAACAATCTCAGGTTCTGGAATTATGATCATCGTGACCAAGGAAAATAAACAGCTTCTGAGAGCTCATGGGATCAAAGCCTGCATACAAAGCTCTCCTACGTGGCAGTCTTTGAAGCAGGGGATTCATTGTCTTTTTCAGCCATTGATTCTAACAATCAGGCTCTGATAGAATGTTATCCATCAGAGAGAACGGTCTAGCGATCATGTGCGGACTGAACACGGGTGACAGAAACAGAGCAAGGATCAAATCGTGAAGTGACAAAAGCAGAAGCGGTTTTACACTGGCATGGCTCAAGAGTTACAGTAATGGTGAAGAGCCACAAAGGGGATGAATGAATCATCAAAATCAGATCTTATTGATACATAAAAAGTAGTTGTTTTTTTTTTTGCTATCATCATATTCATATATGAATTTTGTTGCATGGATGTAGAATTGAAAACATGAATTTATTTATTGTTTCCATGTTTGAATACCTAAAACGAATTAGTTTGATACCATATTTTGTTGAAACCCAGTAGAAATCAAAAGATTATCACCAATTAAGATTGAATATCCTTAATCCTTTTCATTCTTTGATCATTGATCCAATATTTCTCTCGTTTTTGTTTCTATCAGTGGCCAAGTCTAGTTTCAAAAACAAAGGAGAACGCTATTCCACATGCAAAGATGTACTCTTCATTATAATTCTTTTAAAAAGAACACACATACATAGAAAATGTTGAGAACCGATGTGACGAAACAGAGAGAAAGTTTTGTAAAGACTAAAGTAGAGATGTAACAAAGAGCACTACGAAACCGATCGATAATCATTGATCAAGAAGAATGGGACAACCTCGCTATTACTTTGTTCCCTCTTTTCTATTAAATTTGTATTTTTATAAATTTAATTTCACTCAATATACATATATATGATATAGTCATATAGACATGGCTTGGCAGATCCTACTATTTCTTCTCCTTCTCTCCATTCTTCCTTTTCAGTTTAAGACGTGCATGGAACCAAACATGCTAAAAAGCCAGGCATTCTCTTCTGCAACACCAAATGTATAATATAAATGAATAATAAGAAAAGTAAATACACCATTTAAAGTATGAGATAGCATCAAATTAAAAATATGATCATGAGCTTCATACCATTTTAGATCATTATATAAAAGTGAACAATTTAACAAAAGAAAATATTTGTTATAAAAAAATGTGTAAATACGTCACTAAATACCATTTATGACATGTTTTCTTTTCAAAAAATTTACGTATGAGAGATGGGGATCTTAAAGTCTTACCCTTCTTGAAGAATATAAAAGCTCAGGAGGAATCTTGTAGAGATCCTCATCAACGAGCTTAGGTGGCCTCGAAGCTGAGGCAACGTTGTTTTGGTGCTGCTTCACTCCAGTGACGTCTACATAATACTTGTCTGTCTGTGCACTGACGTCACGCGCGCGCCTTTGTGGGCGCATCCTTTCATTCGTCCCCGCCGTCTACGGCAAGTCATTACACAACAAACCGCGTTTTACTTTAGATGGTTACATTTATCGAGTTAATTAATAATATAAATAAACATTTATTAATTTGATGAACCTGTCTTGAAGGATGGAGGTGACGTTGACCGGGATGGTGAGAAGCATGCTTTAAGGCTTCTGCAGAAGAAGAAGAAGAAGATGAAGATGAAGTGGTTGTGTAAGAAGAAATGGAGTGATGATGGTGACGAAGCAGACCAGCTTGTCTTGGATTCTCAAAGTATTGTGTTATTGGCATCTCACTTGCTTCCTCCCATTCTCCAAACCTCGGAATCTGTCCACTTTTCTTTTTGAAGTTATTATCATATCTCCCCTGTCCCATTCATATCAACCAATTTATTATTTATTAGTACATGAATATACTAATCAAGAACCCTGAAAGAATGCTCAAGAGTACTCAATAACCCTTAGATAATCAGATATTCAGAAATTGAAATCAAGAAGTCGCAACAATCAAGACACAAGAGACCCCATAAGAATCATGGAGTCAGGAATTAAAACATGAAGGGCCAAACACATGAATAGTTTTGGCACTTAGCGTATATATCTATGAATGCGAATTCTATAAGTTAGCGAGAGAGAGAGATTAGGTTTATGTGAAGTGAGGATACAGTATTAGGCAGGTTTTGCCTATCTTGCTTGATTCTTGACAAAGATATCAATTATTTGCCCCAAAAAGTAGAGAAAACTTCTGGAATGTTAAAAACGACAGAAAGAACAAAAGGATAGAGGATTAAAAATCACTTACATGAGCCATGACGATATCTTTTTGTTTCGTATCTTCTCTCCACACACTAACACACAAAATAAGAAAAGACTTATCTCCAGAAAGGTTACTGTCTTTTATAACAAGAATGGGTTATCTAGAGGCAAATTAAAGAAATTGTCCATTTCTTATTAAATAGTCAACTATGAGAGAGAGAGGAATAAACAAAGTTCTACAGTTTGTAATTAAGCTATTTTTTCTTTTGAATAAAAACTGCTTCTGATTAGTGAAGAGTAGAGTCCCTTTTAAGTTTGTATGAAAGGAAAAATCAATTGGTTAAAGTGTAAATTTCCAAACATATGATGTGTTTATAGTTTTGTTAGTTTCAGTTCATTCAAGTCTACAAGACTATGAAAAAATCAATGTAAACAAAGGTTTTACATAATTTTTGAAAACTTGTACAAAATGATGTATTCATTAAGATAATAGATATATATTATATAGATTATAGTACATAGTTTGCCTATGTGTAACAATCTTTTAAACATTGTCTGATCGAAAGGCGAATACAACATTATGGTTACACATAAAAATAGTCAATATCTATCTTATACTCATATTATTTCAAAATGTAATTAGTTCTACATTAAAAGCACTAATATTAAGAAGGTTGTTCTTTGAAAAGATGGTATCATTTATATATAAATTTAATCGATTATAAAATTTCTATGGAATAATTGATTGTACAATACTCAATAAATATAAAGTAGCATTGAAATATGAAAATTATTTATATTTTAAAATAAAAGAAAAAAATTTAAACTACTTACATTATGAAACATAGGAATTGCATCATTATTATAGATTAAACAATACTCTTCACAATATTACAGACCGAAACTTTTCAATTTTGGATTATAAGAGAAGAAAAAACGAGTGAAGAAGGTGGGAGACGGTGGAAAAAGGATATAGAAGAAAGAGTACGCGTTAGTTTACAGCTTTTAGTTAAGTTTCGTCAGTGACACTGACACATTAATTTTACGTTACAGTCCATTTCAAACTCTTATGCTATATGAATACGTATCTAACTATTAGTCTATTGTTATTATATTCTTACTACTGTCGTAATGATTGACTATTATATCGTCGGCCCTCTATTCACATGGAATTCCTGAAACTTTCTTTTTTATGATTACTACTGTAGTACTGTTATTAGTACTACTATTATGAATGAATGCGTAGCATTGATGATTCTTTACCTACTAATGATCATCATATAGTATAGGTTTTCATTATGTTCAATCAATGAGCCTGCTCATTAATGAATGGAAACATTTAAGTATTTACATTTGATTGTGACTGATTATCTTTTTTTATCAAACACACAATATATGGAGTATCTTAAGTGTCAAATATATACCTCGCCCTGTTTAATTTTAAAGATGTAAATTTGAAAACACTATTACTGGTCCAAACTGAAACCAGACGTTGAGTTGCAGTCCGGCCTCGTGGAGTGATATGCGGTCAGAAATAAACAAGTCTTGACTTTTCATTGTCGTTTCCTAAATTGCTATCTTCCCAATGTGAAAATTAGAAATCCACACCTATTTATTTTATTTGTCTAATTTCCTTGAAGAAATGTAACCATAATCATTTGACCAAATCATAGCTATAAATTTTTGTTAATCAGTTCAGAGCTATTGTGGAGAACATAAAAGACTAGACGCATAGTAATTTTCAGTATTTATTAAAGAGTAGGTATTTTTTGTTAGAAATTAAAGAACATAGTGAAGAACAAGAAAGAGAGTAAAGAAGGATGATCTTATTCACTTGATTGATTTGTTTATGAGAACATCTCATATATATAGTGGTTACAAGTATGGTAAATGGTAGATGAGATATGATAAACTAATAATCCATTGTTTTGAGACCTTAACCCACCATGCATGCTTGTCCCTTGTAGTGGCATCTCCATTGTCTTGAGACCTTAACCAACCATGCATGTTTGTCCCTTGTAGTGGTATCTCCATTGTCTTGAGACCTTAACCCACCATCTTGTTTCTTATTGCTTCATTTTTACACTCCCCCTCAAGCTTGACCATAGGAACTGGTCAAGCTTGGAAATCATGAAGCATTCCCTCATTAAAACCTTTAGCTTGGAAAAACCTCATGGGATAAAAACAAGCCAAGAAAAAGAGTAGAACACTTCATGACTAAGAGCATCAATGTGATGAAAAATCTACGAGTCCTAACTTGGAATGTATGAACTCATGAAACCTTGGTGCTTGCAGCCTTGGTGAAGATGTCAGCTAGTTGATCCTCACTTCTTGTATAGAGGGTAAGATGATCCTTTGTTCCCTGCTTTCTAACTTTATGACAATCCACCTCAATGTGTTTAGTCCTCTCATGGAACACATTGTTGGAGGCTATGTGTATTGCCACTTGATTATCACAATGCATGGTGATTGGAGTTGATGTCTATACCAAAGTCTTGAAGTAGGTTTCTGATCCAAATCAACTCACTAGTGAGCTTCCTCATTGCCCTATATTCAGCTTCACGCAGGCAACGACACATCTTCGTTTCTTGCTCTTCCAGTGACAAGATTGCCTCCAATGAATGTACAATAACGGTAGTGGATCTCTATCCACTCGTCTCTTGCCCAATCAGCATCACAATACCCAACTATCTCTGTATTTTTGTTGCATCCCATCCACACTCCTTGCCCTGGCCTCTCTTAGGTATCTTAGGATCCTTTCAACCATGTTCCAATGGTGTATCTTGGGAGCTTGCATATTCTGGCTTACTTGGTTAACTGCAAAGCATACATCGGGCCTGGTGATGGTGAGGTATATCAGCTTTCCTACCATTCTTCTATAGTGTTTAACGTCGACATAAGGCTTATCTTCAATCTCCCCTCACGCAGCACCTTATACCCATCTCTAGTGGAGTCTTGGCTACTCTGGCTCAAGCTTTCCTGCCTCATTCAAAGATAAAGTGTGTACTTCCTTTGAGATAAGAAAAGCCCTCTTTAGAGCGGCATATTTCTATCCCAGAAAGTACTTTAGCTCACCCAATCTTTAATATCAAAAGTAGACTTAAGAAATACTTTGGTTGAGATAATACCTTCCTTGTCACTTCTGTGATGATAATATCATCTACATAAATAAGAATCACCACAATTCCTTGCTTGCTTGTGAGTGTGAAGAGTGTATGATCAGCCGATTTTACAAACCCTCTTCCATTGAGAGTTGTACTCGGTTTGTGGTACCAAGCCCTTGGTGACTGTTTTAATCCATAGATTGCTTTCTTCAACCTTAGGACATTCCCTGGCTTGACCATGTCTTCCATACCGGAGGTGGCCTCATGTAAACCTCATCCTCCAGCTCTCCTTGAAGAAAGACATTCTTGACATCCATCGCCATAAATCCCATTCCAAGTTCATTGCCAATGAGTAGAATCCTTATGGTGTGGAGTTTAGCTACTGGTGCAAATGTATCGAGATAGTCTTCTCCATAGACTTGGGTGTATCCTCTTGCAACTAGCCTTGTTTTCTTTCTTTCTGGTTTCCCATTGGCAAGGTACTTGATGGTGAAGAGTAGGCGGCTTGTAACAGCTTTCTTTCCTTTGGGGAGCTCGGTTTCATACCAAGTATCATTCTTGATCATGGCACCAACTTCATCCCCAACTGAATCTCTCCATTCTTCATGCTTCATGGCTTCTTCATAAGTCTTTGGTACATACTCTTGATCCAGGTTGCTGATGAAGACTACATGTTCTTGGATAGTCTCATGAAAAGAACATGTTGCTTGGATAGGATGAGCTCTTGCATTGTTGTTGAAGTATACTTTGGTGTCCATCCAGAGATGGTTTCTTCACCCTTGTACTCCTCCTTAATGGTTGAACTTCTTGTTGCATTCCATCTTGATCATTAACAACTTCTTCTTGGATAGCTTTCGTGGATGGCTTAGTCATGGATAGCTTCTTCATGGATAGCTTCCTCATGGATGATAGCTTCTTCATGGATTTGCAAATTAGGTTGATTTCCCCTCATGATCGGGATGGACTGCTTCTTCAACTGATGCAGCTTCATCCACAACTGGAGGTATAGGTGAAGTGCTTTCGATGCGCCACTTGTTTGAGGCTGGCTGATGCCTAGGTTTTCGAATGATTCTCAAGTTGTTTTCCTATCTGAAGATCCTTGTGAGAGATCACGAAGACTGTCCCAATTCTTCTCATCATAGTATCCCTTTGATTCCACAAACTTAACATCCCTTGAGACCATAACTCTTCTTGATTCAGGTATGTAGCACTTGTACCCCTTCTGGCATGAGTATATCCTATGAACATGCCTTTGGCACTCTTGGCTTCAAGCTTGTTTCTCTGTTCCCGGTATCAAGACATAGTACACACACCCAAAACACGCAGTGATCAATTGGAGGTTTTATTTTGTTTAATACCTGAAGGGAGAGATATCTTGGAGGACTTTGGTGGGGATCCTATTGATCAAATAACATGCTGAGACCACAGCATCTCCCGAACCTCTTTGGAACATTGGTATGGAACATCATGCTCCTTGCAACCTCCATAAGATGGCGATTCTTCTTTTCAGCAACTCCATTCTGTTGTGGTGTGTATGGGCAACTTGTTTGATGGATTATGCCATGTTTTGCTAAGTGATGTTTGAAAGCGATGCTTGTGTATTCCCGCCATTATCAGACTAAAAATTTTGATCTTGGAATTGAAATGGTTAGATACATAGTTTTGGAAGTTAATAAAAGCTTCAAAACTCTATCTTTAGTTTGAATCAAGGTGATCCATGTATATTTTGATTTTTCATCTATGAATGTAACTAAATATTTATGGTTCTCCCTAGACACACAAGGTGCTGTCCAAACATCAGAGTGCACAAGATCAAAGCAATTTTCATAAATAGTCTTAGAATTAAGGAAAACAGATCTCTGATGTTTACCAAGAATACAAGCCTCACAACTTTCATTCTTTAAAGATAGATTAGGTAACATCAATCCTAATGCACGAGAATGAGGATGACCTAATCTAGCATGCCATAAAACATCACTAGCTAACAGGCGAAATTGAAAGCACAAGATAAATCGAAAGCTTGGTGTTTTCAAGCAAGTAAAGCTCTCCCTTGCTCACACCCTTTCCCAACATCTTCCTGGTCTTAATATCCTGAAAGCACACATCATTAGGACTGAAAATAACATTGCAATTTAAATCATTGGTTGCTCTCTTGACAGATAATAAGTTGGATGTGAAAGTAGGCATATAAAAAGCTTGAGACTCCTTATCAAACAGTTTCAAGTTTCCTACTCCTTCAATTGGAATTCTATCACCATTAGCAATCACTACACTCCTAGAGCAGGTTTAACATCACTAATCAGTCTAGCATCTCTAATCATATGATGAGAAGCTCCAAAATCAATGATCAAAGGTCTAGTAGTATGTGAAGCTTGTGAATAGAATTTAAAGCATTGACACTGATGTTACGAGTTTGCATTGATAGCCTTGATAAGCTTCAATGTCTGACTTGCGGATGAAGGCATCATCAGGGGATGGCTGAGACATGGCATGGGATGTGGATCCATCAGTGTGGGTGGTTGAGATCATAGCTCTTCCATCTTCTCCTATGTGCATGGAGCCTGATATTGTGGTTTCATGAGCTCTTGCTTCATGTGCTATGGCCTGGTTGTATCTGTTGGTTGAAGCAGGTCTGAGGTGAGGATGGAGGATCCAACAATTGGTTTTGGAGTGGCCTAGATTCTTGCAGTGCTCACAAGTCACAAACTTGTCTCCTCGTCTTCTTGATTTGAAGTGTGCTTTGTTGCCTGAAGCACTCTCCATCTTCTCAGCTTTGTTTGCCATAGACAGCTCCTTTTTCCACCAAAGAGACCATCGAGCCTAGCTCCTTCCAAAGTTGAGCACATACATCATCATAGCTTGGAAGCTCTTTAGCTCTCAATATGTGTTTAAGTACATCATTGAAGCTTGGGTTGAGTGTGAGAAGCAATCCAAAGACCTTGTCTTGCTCACGCCTCTCTTCTAGTGTACTAGGATCAGTGGTACTTGGTCTCCAGCATCTCAAGTTCAGACCACAACTGGCTGTACTTTCCAAGGTGTTTGGTGAAGTCCATCTCCTCTTGCTGCAAGTTGTTGATTGCCCTCTTAACCTCAAATATTCTGGTGAGGTTTGAAGTGTTGCCATATACCTTGTATAAGGTATCCCATAGCTTCTTTGCAGTCTCACAGTGTGAGTAAGACTCCATGATAGGAGTATCAAGTGAGCCTTGCAAGATAGACAGCACCATGAGATCCTCCGACCCCATTTGCCTTCATCTACCACTACAACCTCCTTGCCATCTTCTCCTTGGGTGATTTGTCTTGGGGCCTCACTTGTGGTGATGTGCTCCCATAGATCTCTTCCTCCAAGAGCTGTCCTGGTCAATCTCGACCAAGTAATGTAGTTAGGACCCTTCAGGTGACTGGAATCCTCACTAGCTGGTGTTGCTTCATCTTTGCTTGCTACTGGGTAAAAGAAAATGAAAGAGATTCTGAAGAAAGTAAACCAAACAAGTGAAAGAGTAAGGTGAATAGAATAGATTTGCGGAAGCAGTTTGGTGTTCAAGAGCTTTAATGCTCTGATACCATGTTAGAAATTAAAGAACATAGTGAAGAACAAGAGAGAGAGTGAAGAAGGATGATCTTATTCACTTGATTGATTTGCTTATGAGAACATCTCATATATATAGTGGTTACAAGTATGGTAAATGGTAGATGAGATATGATAAACTAATAATCCATTGTTTTGAGACCTTAACCCACCATGCATGCTTGTCCCTTGTAGTGGCATCTCCATTGTCTTGAGACCTTAACCAACCATGCATGTTTGTCCCTTGTAGTGGTATCTCCATTGTCTTGAGACCTTAACCCACCATCTTGTTTCTTATTGCTTCATTTTTACATTTTTGTCATGTAGAGTATCTATAATGATCAATCATTGAGAAAAATGCTGTTAAACAAATGGGGATTTATTGATCGTGTGTCTTGTAGCTTCATGGGGGCAGAATGGGCTCACTGTCTCATATGGATCAAACAAGCACGATATGCCTTATCTATATGGATATGAAGACTATCTGTATACATTGAAGATTCTTTCTGTCTAGACCAGGATTTCCCTGAAGCCACTTTCAGCAGTCTTATGTTTCAGTTGAAGTCTGTTATAAGATCTGGAAAATAAAAGCCTGTGGTGTACAACTTTTGAGGGATGAAGAAAATGCAGATGATGATGATGATGGTGGCGGCTCGATAAAAAGAATCCAAAAGTGTTCTGAAGGCAGCAAAGAGTCTGAAGTTGTCATTTCTCATGTGGAAGAGGTGATTGATTCTCATTGTTAATCTATTTGATTTGTGTCGCTTATGTTTACCAATAAAAGCCTAAACTCAGTTGTTCTCTCAGGCTCCCCGACCAACACATGGAGTTAGCAAAGAACTTCATGGTTAAGTTGCTGTGGTTTGTTTGGCGTGATGACAGGATCCATAGATAACCTCGGGTAACCTCCCCAACTTCTTTCTTTTATGTGCTTCATTTGTCTTCCTATGATTCTTAGCTCATGTATGTGATCTACTTAAAACCGAGGAATAGAGTATATCATATGAAAAGCATTTTGTTGATCAATGGTACTGTTAAGTAAGCTGCGAGTTAAAAAAAGAATTAGCCTAAATCTGATTTGCTTGTGGATGACTTTGTTGACCCTCCTCTTTTGTTAGGAAACAGAAAGGAGATTTTGGAAAAGTCTTTGATGAAACCTGTGTGGGAAAAACAGAAGAGGTGAAGCAGGCATGGAGGCAAGCTTTGGAGGATGTCGCGGGTATAGCTGGTTGTCACTCTAGCAACAGGTTAGTTCACTTTTACTTGGCGTGATGAGGGCGCAGGCACAAAGGAGCAGGAAGCGAAAGAGGTTAACCCTTGTCTAAGTAAGTTGAAGTTGTGCTGTTTTAAGTAATGGTGCTCGAGTTTATATGTATGCTCGCATACCATCATGGCGAACCTCTGGCCATAACTTCTAGGCGGTTTGACATCGCCAAGAAACTGAGTGATTGTGTATGTTTTGTACGGAAACAGATTATGTGCTCATATTCATAGATTGTGTATACAAGCGTATGTGTGCCTTTCTTATTTTTGCAAATACAGTGATTGATCGATCGATCGAATTTTCTTGGACTGAAGAAGCAGATTCTTGGTGTTTATGTTGATTATTTTCTCTTTTGGTTCTTTTTCACTTTCATTTTCCTCAGACCTGTGAAAAGAGATTATATCAGACAGTGGCTCATGTATAAACAGACATGTCCCAAAACCAAAGAAGTCCTCTCTCCTGTTTGATGACACGAACAGTTTGATCGATGAGTTGGTTAGGAAATGTTGTCGAGCCAACACATATGATTGGTCAAAACCATCTGATGAAATAGCCACTGGAATGTTCAGTGATGACATAGACTAATTGCTTCAGCGGGTTTACTCTCCTACTCAGTTCATGATCAGACAGTCTGTGCAAATGAGATTTACCAATGTGAGGGACTGAGTTTTGCTACTTTTAAGTTCATTTTGTTGTTGTTTCTGATTAAGTATCTCTCGGCTACTGCTACGATCAAAGATATATAATATTGAAAGCTTTAAAGGATTACAAAACAGGTGCTGTGTAATTTAGGGATATAAACTCTAGACTAAACATTGACATTTAACGATAAGTGGAGATGATTCATGTCGCTCTATTTAGATTATCTACAATTAAGATTTGAGAGGCGAGTTTAACTTCAAATGTGAACAGAAGGCAAAAAAAAGTAAACCTTCTTTATGTGCAAAGCGTATCTCAACTCTCAAGTATCAGAAGCTTATCTATCATAACCAAGAGCTCTTGGCCTAGTGGTAATGGAACTCCAGCTGGAGTGTCCGTCCTGGGTTCGAGTCGCCTTGGCCACCTTCCATATACCGTGCGTGCCGGATGGAAGGCTTCGTGGGGATTAGTCTGGTCTTACCGCCTGGGATCCCCCACGGGTATCAAAAAAAAGAAAAAGAAGAAGCGTATCTATCAATCATCATCATTTATCAAGATCTGTATCTTACCTCTCCAACTGAAAACAATAAGATCTTTATTAACCTTTAGCTTCTACTCATGGCAGATTCTTCATCTTTGTTGTTTCAGTCTTGCAACTGGAGACACCATGTGTTTCAAAGGGAAGCCAAATGATAGGTCATAGACAATGATATCAAGAGAAGCCAAATGATAGGTCCTGAGCTTGTACAAACTATTAGAGAATCTAGGTTTGCGGTTGTAGTGTTGTCGAAGAGATATGCATCTTCAAGTTGGTGTTTGAATGATTTGGTGGAGGTTAAGGAATCTAGCAAGAAGATCTGCGGAGAATTTGGAACAGCATTTGAGGAAGCATGTCAACGCAAACCAGAGGATGTGAAGCAGAGATGGAGAAAGCTTTGGCCTATGTGGTTAATATAGCCGGAGAGTCTTCTCAAAACTGGTTAGTTGTTCTGATTCCATTGTTTGTTGTTACGTCTTGGCTTTCTAAATGGCTAAATAGAGAATATTAGTGTTGCTCACAAAACACATTATCAATGAAAAAACAGCTTTGCACTTTGTTAAATATTGGTTTGTGTTCAAACTCCTCTAGGCTGCAGTTCCAAGTGCTCTGTTGTGTGGCGACCAAACCAGCTGTTGAATCCGTGCAATGCTTCGGAAGGAAGAAGACAGCAGTGGCCGTGACCCACTGCAAACACAGGGTGTGGCCTGATCAAGCTCAACGGTTGTACAATCGAGCTTTTCCAGCCTGAGATTCTCCGATTCAAGATCTTCGAGCCCGTTCTTCTCCTAGGAAGCACCGCTTCGCAGGTGTGGACATGAGGATCCGAGTCAACGGTGGTGGTCACACTTCCCAGGTCTACGCTATACGTCAGAGCTAGTTTTGTTTTCAGTTTTATTCTTTTTTGGGTAATGGATATGCTCGAAGAACACATGTTTTGCTATGTTTGCTGTCGGAAAGCTTTAATATTTTTTGCTCTGTTATTTCTTGTCCTGAGATGTATGGCATTGGCATAGTTGGATCAATGGTTAGGTTTTATGAGAATGTCGTGACTTGTTGTCTAGTATAGATAGCTAAGATATAATTGATCAAACATCAGACTCTATGATGTAGTTTACATGATTACAAGGCTTTTGTTGATGTTGGTTTATGTGTAAGCACGCCAGATGTAACAGAGGAATGAGCTCTCTGTTCTTCTTAACTAAGCCAAGTGCATTTGCTCTGTCACAAATTGTTTTGTGAGTTTGTTAGCCATCATCGTGGGTTTAAAGGAATCAGCACGTTCATAGATAATGATATCAAGAGAACCTGCACATATGTATGTAGTCATTGTTGCGAGAGAATTTCACTATTCTCAAATGCACACTACACCTATTCTCAGAATGCTCATGTATCTATCTATTTATTTATAAATGTTGATTATTGCTGTTCCTTTCCGAGGGAAAAGCTAAAGAAAAGTATGAGAATAAGAAAAATGTTAGGAGCAATTCGTAATAAATGGGAAGTTGAAGGATTACAAGTTTATTAAAGTCATCATCGTTGAATCTTCCATGAGTCTTCCTCTCCACTCGTCTTTGGTTGGACTCTTTTAATGTGGTTCTGTGTCATCGTTGAAACTTCCTCTCCACTTGTGTCTTCTTTTTCTTCTATCTACTCTGTCTTTTGGATACTTTTTTGTGTGGTTATGTGTCATTGTTGTTATTTCTCTCTTTGCTGAAATCACTGTGATCCTGTTCCTCAGTTCATTGCGTGCTCTCTACTCATGGCTTCTTCTTCATCTCTGTCTTGCAACTCCAAGTATGACGTCTTCCTTAGCTTCCGTGGAGAAGACGTGCGCAAAGGCTTTCTTAGTCACGTTCGGAAAGAGCTCCAAAGAAAGGGGATCATAGCTTTCGTTGATGACAAGATCGAGCGAGGCGAATCTGTAGGTCCCCTGCTTGTTGGAGCCATCAGACAATCAAGGGTAGCCGTTGTCTTGCTCTCCCGTAACTATGCTTCTTCAAGCTGGTGTTTGGATGAGTTAGTGGAGATCATGAAGTGTAGGAAAGAGGATCAACAAAAAGTGATGACCATTTTCTATGAAGTGGATCCATCTCATGTTAGGAAGCAGACCGGAGATTTCGGGAAAGCCTTTGAAGAAACCTGCGTGGGAAAAACAGAAGAGGTGAAGCAGGAATGGAGGCAAGCTTTGAATGATGTAGCTGATATAGCTGGTTATCACTCTAGCAACAGGTTTGTTCACTTTTACTTCCACTTGCGTATTATGTGTAGCTACTTTTCATGATGTTTGTTTTAATGGAACGCCTCTGTTTTTGTTAGTGACAACGAAGCTGAAATGATTGACAAAGTTGCCTCAGATGTCACGGCTGTGTTGGGTTTCACACCATCAAAAGACTTTGATGACTTTGTTGGCGTAGGAGCTGAAATCACGGCAATAAAATCAAAGTTGATCCTACAATTAGAACAAGTTAAGATGATTGCACTTGTGGGTCCTGGCGGGATTGGTAAGACGACCACTGCAACAGTTTTATACAACCAACTCTATCCAAATTTTCAGTTCAGCACTTTTTTGGAGAATATCAGAGGAAGTTATGAGAAGCCTTGTGGTAACGACTATAATTTGAAGTTGAGTTTGCAGAAAAATTTGTTGGCTGAAATATTAAACCAAAAGGATATTGAGGTTCGTCACTTAGGAGTGGCTCAACAAAGGCTTAGTGACAAAAAAGTGTTGGTTGTTCTTGATGAAGTGGATAGCTGGTGGCAACTCGAGGCAACGGCATACCAGCGCGGATGGTTTGGTCCCGGGAGTATTATTATCATTACAACTGAAGATAGAAAACTTCTCAAGACACTCAGATTGGGAATCGATCATATCTACGAGATGAAATTTCCAACTAGCGATGAGTCTCTTCAGATCTTCTGCCAATATGCTTTTGGTCAAAAGTCTCCAGATTATGGTTTTGAAGAGCTTGCTAAGGAAGTTACTTGGCTCGCTGGTGATCTTCCTCTAGCCCTGAGAGTCATGGGATCTTATCTACGAGGTATGTCCAGGGACGAGTGGATAGAGGCACTACCAAGGCTCAGGTTTAGCCTTGACAGAGAAATTGAATCAACTCTAAGATTTAGTTACAACGGGTTAAGTGATAAAGATCAAGCTCTTTTCCTGCATATTGCATGTTTCTTTGTATATTTCGAGGTTGATAGCATTAAGAGTTGTCTTAAAAAAAGCAAACTGGACGTCAACCATGGGATTCAAGTCTTAGCTGATAGATCTCTTATATCTATAGAAGAAGGATACGTAAAGATGCATAGTTTACTGCAAAAAATGGGTAGGGGAATTGTCAAGAAAGAGTCTTTGAAGGAGCCTGGAAAGAGAGAGTTCTTGTGGAGTACATCGGAAATCATTGAACTACTTGAGAAAAATACAGTAAGTCTTTTTCTGTTACATATGCAGTCTTCTGTTTCCTTGGGGTTTTAAGCTGTGATTTATTAGTTCTTTTTGAATAATCTTATTCCTAGGGTACTGGAAATGTTCTAGCCCTATCGTTGAGAACTTATGAGAATTCAGACAATTCGGAGGATGAGGAGGATGAGGAGAGTTCAGAGAATTCAAAGAGAGGGAAAATCCAAATAAGTAAAAGCGCTTTCGATGGGATGAATAATCTCCAGTTTCTAAAAGTCAAATCTGATAACGTACGCATACCCGAAGGCCTCAACTGTCTTCCCGAAAAACTCAGATTGATAGAATGGGACTACTGTCCACTGGAATTTTGGCCTTCCAAGTTCTCTGGCAAGTTTCTTGTCGAACTAATTATGCCCAAAAGCAATTTTGAGAAGCTTTGGGAGGGAATCCAAGTAAGAATATTCACCATTTTTTTTTCTGTATTGTATTGCGTGTGAAGCCCGATTAGTCATTTCTCTAAAAGTTCTCTCTCTTTTTTTTTTTTGTATAGCCTCTCCCCTGCCTCAAGCTGATGGATTTTCATTCCTCTAAGTATCTGAAAGAGATTCCAGATCTCTCAAAAGCAACAAGTCTCGAGGAATTATATCTCTCTGACTGCGAAAGTTTGTTAAAGCTCACAAGCTCTATTGGCAGTGCAACTGAGCTTGAGCTAGATCTGAGCGATACTGCGATAGAGGAATTGCCATCATCAATAAGCACTTGGTCTTGTCTTTATAAATTGAATATGAGAGGTTGTGAAAACCTCAAGGAGTTCCCAAATGTTCCTGAGAGCATTGTAGAGTTGCGGTTGGATTGGACAAGGATAGAGGAGATTCCTCCATGGATTGAGAAGTTATTTCGTCTGCGTACACTAAGTGTGAGTTACTGTGGGCTGAAAAAGATATCTCCAAACATTTCTAAGTTGGAGAATCTTGAGTGGCTTTATCTGTGTACGAATTACGGTGTTGAGAATTATGTTCACGTAGTTCCCGATCAAGCAATAATCGAGTGGGGTCCTGAACTGAAGCGAAGTTGGAGATTAGTAACAGACTTCAATTTTGACTACATTTTGCCGATATGTCTACCCGAAAAGGCTCTTACATCTCCAATATCATTAATTTTCGGCAATGAACGTTCCAGGACTATTCTTCCAGATTGCATCAGACGTCTTTCCCAACTAACTAAGCTTGACATCAAAGAATGCAGCGAGCTCGTAGCACTCCCACCACTTCCAGGTTCCCTTCTATCTATTGATGCACACGGTTGTCGATCCTTGGAGAGTATAGACTCCTCCTCTTTTCAAAATCCAAACATTTGCCTAGACTTTGCTAAGTGCTTCAACCTGAATCAAGAAGCGCTAAGGCTCATCGAGACATCAGCTTGCAAATATGCGCTCTTACCTGGTGAAGAAGTGCCTGCACACTTCACTCACCAAGCTACTTCAGGTTGCCTAACGATCAATATGGCTCCAACACCTCTTCCATCGTTCAGATTCAAAGCTTGCATCTTGCTGACAAATGATGAAGAGGGTAAGAATTCATTGAGGGGTTGTATATCTTGTCGCGTCAGCGGTAAACAGAATGGCCACACTGTCCAATATGGATCAAACCAGGTCCACCATATGCCAGTTCTCAATGGCCAAGCAGAGCGTCTTTATATATTTGAAGATTCGTTCTCTCTAAACCAGGATTGTCCTGAAGCCGAAGAAGCCACTTTCAGCGAGCTTTTTTTCGAGTTCAGAATCCATAATACAGCCTGGAAAGTCAAAGGATGCGGTGTAAGACTATTGGAGGAGGTCGTCCCTCAATGTATTCTTGACCGAAAAGAAACTGAAGACGAAGAATGTAGGGGCATAAACATAGAGGCAAACAATGAAATGCAGGTGGAGAGGATAAAGAAAAGGAAGATGATGATGATGGTGGTGAAGGTGCTGAAGATGAAGTGGATGAAGGTGTTGATGCTGAGGAGGATATAGATGGTAATGACGCTGTTTTTTCTAATGCAGGAATCGACATAAACATAAAAGCAAACAATGAAACTGTAGAAGGAGAAGAATCTGGACGTGATGAGGATTCAGAGACAATGATCAGGAAACGAAAGAGTTTAGGCCTTGGCTCGTCTGAGAACTCGTTGATGACGATGATGAAGAGGATGAGAATTCATTGATGCGTGTGTCTTGTAGTAGGGGGTAAACAGAATGGCCTCAGTGTCTCATATGGATCAAACCAGCGCGATATGCCTTATCTATATGGATACGAAGAAGAATCTGGACGTGATTAATTAGGATGCAGGATTAGGAGCATGAAACGAATGAGGTTAAGCCTTGTGTAGGTATTGTAAAATTATCATGTTGCTAAGCGTTGTGTAGGGTTTATTTAGGATAGGAAGTTGCATGATTTAGGTTCAGTAAAGGAAAGATTGATTGCAGGATCTTAAAGGTTTTGTTAGTTCTTGATGATGTGTTGATAATAAACTAGAACAACTTTGACTCATGCCTTGGTCAAACAATCTCAGGTTCTGGAATTATGATCATCGTGACCAAGGAAAATAAACAGCTTCTGAGAGCTCATGGGATCAAAGCCTGCATACAAAGCTCTCCTACGTGGCAGTCTTTGAAGCAGGGGATTCATTGTCTTTTCAGCCATTGATTCTAACAATCAGGCTCTGATAGAATGTTATCCATCAGAGAACGGTCTAGCGATCATGTGCGGACTGAACACGGGTGACAGAAACAGAGCAAGGATCAAATCGTGAAGTGACAAAAGCAGAAGCGGTTTTACACTGGCATGGCTCAAGAGTTACAGTAATGGTGAAGAGCCACAAAGGGGATGAATGAATCATCAAAATCAGATCTTATTGATACATAAAAAGTAGTTGTTTTTTTTTTTGCTATCATCATATTCATATATGAATTTTGTTGCATGGATGTAGAATTGAAAACATGAATTTATTTATTGTTTCCATGTTTGAATACCTAAAACGAATTAGTTTGATACCATATTTTGTTGAAACCCAGTAGAAATCAAAAGATTATCACCAATTAAGATTGAATATCCTTAATCCTTTTCATTCTTTGATCATTGATCCAATATTTCTCTCGTTTTTGTTTCTATCAGTGGCCAAGTCTAGTTTCAAAAACAAAGGAGAACGCTATTCCACATGCAAAGATGTACTCTTCATTATAATTCTTTTAAAAAGAACACACATACATAGAAAATGTTGAGAACCGATGTGACGAAACAGAGAGAAAGTTTTGTAAAGACTAAAGTAGAGATGTAACAAAGAGCACTACGAAACCGATCGATAATCATTGATCAAGAAGAATGGGACAACCTCGCTATTACTTTGTTCCCTCTTTTCTATTAAATTTGTATTTTTATAAATTTAATTTCACTCAATATACATATATATGATATAGTCATATAGACATGGCTTGGCAGATCCTACTATTTCTTCTCCTTCTCTCCATTCTTCCTTTTCAGTTTAAGACGTGCATGGAACCAAACATGCTAAAAAGCCAGGCATTCTCTTCTGCAACACCAAATGTATAATATAAATGAATAATAAGAAAAGTAAATACACCATTTAAAGTATGAGATAGCATCAAATTAAAAATATGATCATGAGCTTCATACCATTTTAGATCATTATATAAAAGTGAACAATTTAACAAAAGAAAATATTTGTTATAAAAAATGTGTAAATACGTCACTAAATACCATTTATGACATGTTTTCTTTTCAAAAAATTTACGTATGAGAGATGGGGATCTTAAAGTCTTACCCTTCTTGAAGAATATAAAAGCTCAGGAGGAATCTTGTAGAGATCCTCATCAACAGGCTTAGGTGGCCTCGAAGCTGAGGCAACGTTGTTTTGGTGCTGCTTCACTCCAGTGACGTCTACATAATACTTGTCTGTCTGTGCACTGACGTCACGCGCGCCTTTGTGGGCGCATCCTTTCATTCGTCCCCGCCGTCTACGGCAAGTCATTACACAACAAACCGCGTTTTACTTTAGATGGTTACATTTATCGAGTTAATTAATAATATAAATAAACATTTATTAATTTGATGAACCTGTCTTGAAGGATGGAGGTGACGTTGACCGGGATGGTGAGAAGCATGCTTTAAGGCTTCTGCAGAAGAAGAAGAAGAAGATGAAGATGAAGTGGTTGTGTAAGAAGAAATGGAGTGATGATGGTGACGAAGCAGACCAGCTTGTCTTGGATTCTCAAAGTATTGTGTTATTGGCATCTCACTTGCTTCCTCCCATTCTCCAAACCTCGGAATCTGTCCACTTTTCTTTTTGCAGTTATTATCATATCTCCCCTGTCCCATTCATATCAACCAATTTATTATTTATTAGTACATGAATATACTAATCAAGAACCCTGAAAGAATGCTCAAGAGTACTCAATAACCCTTAGATAATCAGATATTCAGAAATTGAAATCAAGAAGTCGCAACAATCAAGACACAAGAGACCCCATAAGAATCATGGAGTCAGGAATTAAAAACATGAAGGGCCAAACACATGAATAGTTTTGGCACTTAGCGTATATATCTATGAATGCGAATTCTATAAGTTAGCGAGAGAGAGAGAGAGATTAGGTTTATGTGAAGTGAGGATACAGTATTAGGCAGGTTTTGCCTATCTTGCTTGATTCTTGACAAAGATATCAATTATTTGCCCCAAAAAAAGTAGAGAGAAAACTTCTGGAATGTTAAAAACGACAGAAAGAACAAAAGGATAGAGGATTAAAAAAATCACTTACATGAGCCATGACGATATCTTTTTGTTTCGTATCTTCTCTCCACACACTAACACACAAAATAAGAAAAGACTTATCTCCAGAAAGGTTACTGTCTTTTTATAACAAGAATGGGTTATCTAGAGGCAAATTAAAGAAATTGTCCATTTCTTATTAAATAGTCAACTATGAGAGAGAGAGAGGTTTATGTGAAGTGAGGATACAGTATTAGGCAGGTTTTGCCTATCTTGCTTGATTCTTGACAAAGATATCAATTATTTGCCCCAAAAAGTAGAGAAAACTTCTGGAATGTTAAAAACGACAGAAAGAACAAAAGGATAGAGGATTAAAAAAATCACTTACATGAGCCATGACGATATCTTTTTGTTTCGTATCTTCTCTCCACACACTGACACACAAAATAAGAAAAGACTTATCTCCAGAAAGGTTACTGTCTTTTTATAACAAGAATGGGTTATCTAGAGGCAAATTAAAGAAATTGTCCATTTCTTATTAAATAGTCAACTATGAGAGAGAGAGAATAAACAAAGTTCTACAGTTTGTAATTAAGCTATTTTTTCCTTTTTGAATAAAAAACTGCTTCTGATTAGTGAAGAGTAGAGTCCCTTTTAAGTTTGTATGAAAGGAAAAATCAATTGGTTAAAGTGTAAATTTCCAAACATATGATGTGTTTATAGTTTTGTTAGTTTCAGTTCATTCAAGTCTACAAGACTATGAAAAAATCAATGTAAACAAAGGTTTTACATAATTTTTGAAAACTTGTACAAAATGATGTATTCATTAAGATAATAGATATATATTATATAGATTATAGTACATAGTTTGCCTATGTGTAACAATCTTTTAAACATTGTCTGATCGAAAGGCGAATACAACATTATGGTTACACATAAAAATAGTCAATATCTATCTTATACTCATATTATTTCAAAATGTAATTAGTTCTACGTAAAAGCACTAATATTAAGAAGGTTATTCTTTGAAAAGATGGTATCATTTATATATAAATTTAATCGATTATAAAAATTTCTATGGAATAATTGATTGTACAATACTCAATAAATATAAAGTAGCATTGAAATATGAAAATTATTTATATTTTAAAATAAAAGAAAAAAATTTAAACTACTTGCATTATGAAACATAGGAATTGCATCATTATTATAGATTAAACAATACTCTTCACAATATTACAGACCGAAACTTTTCAATTTTTGGATTATAAGAGAAGAAAAAAACGAGTGAAGAAGGTGGGAGACGGTGGAAAAAGGATATAGAAGAAAGAGTACGCGTTAGTTTACAGCTTTTAGTTAAGTTTCGTCAGTGACACTGACACATTAATTTTACGTTACAGTCCATTTCAAACTCTTATGCTATATGAATACGTATCTAACTATTAGTCTATTGTTATTATATTCTTACTACTGTCGTAATGATTGACTATTATATCGTCGGCCCTCTATTCACATGGAATTCCTGAAACTTTCTTTTTTATGATTACTACTGTAGTACTGTTATTAGTACTACTATTATGAATGAATGCGTAGCATTGATGATTCTTTACCTACTAATGATCATCATATAGTATAGGTTTTCATTATGTTCAATCAATGAGCCTGCTCATTAATGAATGGAAACATTTAAGTATTTACATTTGATTGTGACTGATTATCTTTTTTTATCAAACACACAATATATGGAGTATCTTAAGTGTCAAATATATACCTCGCCCTGTTTAATTTTAAAGATGTAAATTTGAAAACACTATTACTGGTCCAAACTGAAACCAGGCGTTGAGTTGCAGTCCGCCTCGTGGAGTGATATGCGGTCGAAATAAACAAGTCTTGACTTTTCATTGTCGTTTCCTAAATTGCTATCTTCCCAATGTGAAAATTAGAAATCCACACCTATTTATTTTATTTGTCTAATTTCCTTGAAGAAATGTAACCATAATCATTTGACCAAATCATAGCTATAAATTTTTGTTAATCGGTTCGAGCTATTGTGGAGAACATAAAAGACTAGGCATAGTAATTTTCAGTATTTATTAAAGAGTAGGTATTTTTTGTTAGAAATTAAAGAACATAGTGAAGAACAAGAAAGAGAGAGTAAAGAAGGATGATCTTATTTACTTGATTGATTTGTTTATGAGAACATCTCATATATATAGTGGTTAGAAGTATGGTAAATGGTAGATGAGATATGATAAACTAATAATCCATTGTTTTGAGACCTTAACCCACCATGCATGCTTGTCCCTTGTAGTGGCATCTCCATTGTCTTGAGACCTTAACCAACCATGCATGTTTGTCCCTTGTAGTGGTATCTCCATTGTCTTGAGACCTTAACCCACCATCTTGTTTCTTATTGCTTCATTTTTACACTCCCCCTCAAGCTTGACCATAGGAACTGGTCAAGCTTGGAAATCATGAAGCATTCCCTCATTAAAACCTTTAGCTTGGAAAAACCTCATGGGATAAAACCAAGCCAAGAAAAAGTAAAACATTTCATGACTAAGAGCATCAATGTGATGAAAAATCACGAGTCCTAACTTGGAATGTATGAACTTCATAAACCTTGGTGCTTGCAGCCTTGGTGAAGATGTCAGCTAGTTGATCCTCACTTCTTGTATAGCGGGGTAAGATGATCCTTTGTTCCACTGCTTTCCTAACTTTATGACAATCCACCTCAATGTGTTTAGTCCTCTCATGGAACACATTGTTGGAGGCTATGTGTATTGCCACTTGATTATCACAATGCATGGTGATTGGAGTTGATGTCTCTATACCAAAGTCTTGAAGTAGGTTTCGATCCAAATCAACTCACTAGTGAGCTTCCTCATTGCCCTATATTCAGCTTCAGCACTTGAGCACGACACTATCTTACGTTTCTTGCTCTTCCAAGTGACAAGATTGCCTCCAATGAATGTACAATAACGGTAGTGGATCTCCTATCCACTCTGTCTCTTGCCCAATCAGCATCACAATACCCAACTATCTCTGTATTTTTGTTGCATCCCATCCACACTCCTTGCCACGGCCTCTCTTAGGTATCTTAGGATCCTTTCAACCATGTTCCAATGGTGTATCTTGGGAGCTTGCATATTCGGCTTACTTGGTTAACTGCAAAGCATACATCAGGCCTGGTGATGGTGAGGTATATCAGCTTTCCTACCATTCTTCTATAGTGTTTAACGTCGGCATAAGGCTTATCTTCAATCTCCCCCTCACGCAGCACCTTATACCCATCTCTAGTGGAGTCTTGGCTACTCTCGCTCCAAGCTTTCCTGCCTCATTCAAAAGATAAAGTGTGTACTTCCTTTGAGATAAGAAAAGCCCCTCTTTAGGCGGCATATTTCTATCCCTAGAAAGTACTTTAGCTCACCAAATCTTTAATATCAAAAGTAGACTTAAGAAATACTTTGGTTGAGATAATACCTTCCTTGTCACTTCTGTGATGATAATATCATCTACATAAATAAGAATCACCACAATTCCTTGCTTGCTTGTGAGTGTGAAGAGTGTATGATCAGCTTCTGATTTTACAAACCCTCTTCCATTGAGAGTTGTACTCAGTTTGTGGTACCAAGCCCTTGGTGACTGTTTTAATCCATAGATTGCTTTCTTCAACCTTAGGACATTCCATGGCTTGACCATGTCTTCCATACCCGGAGGTGGCCTCATGTAAACCTCATCCTCCAGCTCTCCTTGAAGAAAGACATTCTTGACATCCATCTGCCATAAATCCCATTCCAAGTTCATTGCCAATGAGAGTAGAATCCTTATGGTGTGGAGTTTAGCTACTGGTGCAAATGTATCGAGATAGTCTTCTCCATAGACTTGGGTGTATCCTCTTGCAACTAGCCTTGTTTTCTTTCTTTCTGGTTTCCCATTGGCAAGGTACTTGATGGTGAAGAGTAGGCGGCTTGTAACAGCTTTCTTTCCTTTGGGAGCTCGGTTTCATACCAAGTATCATTCTTGATCATGGCACCAACTTCATCCCCAACTGAATCTCTCCATTCTTCATGCTTCATGGCTTCTTCATAAGTCTTTGGTACATACTCTTGATCCAGGTTGCTGATGAAGACTACATGTTCTTCAGATAGTCTCGCAAAAGAACATGTTGCTTGGATAGGATGAGCTACTGCATTGTTGTTGAAGTATACTTTGGTGTCCATCCACTGAGATGGTTTCTTCACCCTTGTACTCCTCCTTAATGGTTGAACTTCTTGTTGCATTCCATCTTGATCATTAACAACTTCTTCTTGGATAGCTTTCTCGTGGATGGCTTCGTCATGGATAGCTTCTTCATGGATAGCTTCCTCATGGATGATAGCTTCTTCATGGATTTGCAAATTAGGTTGATTTCCCCTCATGATCAGGATGGACTGCTTCTTCAACTGATGCAGCTTCATCCACAACTGGAGGTATAGGTGAAGTGCTTTCGATGCGCCACTTGTTTGAGGCTGGCTGATGCCTAGGTTTTCGAGAATGATTCTCAAGTTGTTTTCCTATCGAAGATCCTTGTGAGAGATCCGAAGACTGTCCCAATTCTTCTCATCATAGTATCCCTTTGATTCCACAAACTTAACATCCCTTGAGACCATAACTCTTCTTGATTCAGGTATGTAGCACTTGTACCCCTTCTGGCATGAGTATATCCTATGAACATGCCTTTGGCACTCTTGGCTTCAAGCTTGTTTCTCTGTTCCCCGGTATCAAGACATAGTACACACACCCAAAACCATAGAGTGATCAATTGGAGGTTTTATTTTGTTTAATACCTGAAAGGAGAGATATCTTGGAGGACTTTGGTGGGGATCCGTTGATCAAATAACATGCTGAGACCACAGCATCTCCCAGAACCTCTTTGGAACATTGGTATGGAACATCATGCTCCTTGCAACCTCCATAAGATGGCGATTCTTCTTTTCAGCAACTCCATTCTGTTGTGGTGTGTATGGGCAACTTGTTTGATGGATTATGCCATGTTTTGCTAAGTGATGTTTGGCGGTGCTTGTGTATTCCCGCCATTATCAGACCTAAAAATTTTGATCTTGGAATTGAAATGGTTAGATACATAGTTTTGGAAGTTAATAAAAGCTTCTAAAACTCTATCTTTAGTTTGAATCAAGGTGATCCATGTATATTTTGATTTTTCATCTATGAATGTAACTAAATATTTATGGTTCTCCTAGACACACAAGGTGCTGTCCAAACATCGAGTGCACAAGATCAAAGCAATTTTCATAAATAGTCTTAGAATTAAGGAAAACAGATCTCTGATGTTTACCAAGAATACAAGCCTCACAACTTTCATTCTTTAAAGATAGATTAGGTAACATCAATCCTAATGCACGAGAATGAGGATGACCTAATCTAGCATGCCATAAAACATCACTAGCTAACACAGAAGCAGAATTGAAAGCACAAGATAAATCTGAAAGCTTGGTGTTTTCAAGCAAGTAAAGCTCTCCCTTGCTCACACCCTTTCCCAACATCTTCCTGGTCTTAATATCCTGAAAGCACACATCATTAGGACTGAAAATAACATTGCAATTTAAATCATTGGTTGCTCTCTTGACAGATAATAAGTTGGATGTGAAAGTAGGCATATAAAAAGCTTGAGACTCCTTATCAAACAGTTTCAAGTTTCCTACTCCTTCAATTGGAATTCTATCACCATTAGCAATCACTACACTCCCTAGAGCAGGTTTAACATCACTAATCAGTCTAGCATCTCTAATCATATGATGAGAAGCTCCAAAATCAATGATCAAAGGTCTAGTAGTATGTGAAGCACTGTGAATAGAATTTAAAGCATTGACACGATGTTACCGAGTTTGCATTGATAGCCTTGATAAGCTTCAATGTCTGACTTGCGGATGAAGGCATCATCAGGGGATGGCTGAGACATGGCATGGGATGTGGATCCATCAGTGTGGGTGGTTGAGATCATAGCTCTTCCATCTTCTCCTATGTGCATGGAGCCTGATATTGTGGTTTCATGAGCTCTTGCTTCATGTGCTATGGCCTGGTTGTATCTGTTGGTTGAAGCAGTGCGAGGTGAGGATGGAGGATCCAACAATTGGTTTTGGAGTGGCCTAGATTCTTGCAGTGCTCACAAGTCACAAACTTGTCTCCTCGTCTTCTTGATTTGAAGTGTGCTTTGTTGCCTGAAGCACTCTCCATCTTCTCAGCTTTGTTTGCCATAGACAGCTCCTCTTTTCCACCAAAGAGACCATCTGAGCCTAGCTCCTTCCAAAGTTGAGCACATACATCATCATAGCTTGGAAGCTCTTTAGCTCTCAATATGTGTTTAAGTACATCATTGAAGCTTGGGTTGAGTGTGAGAAGCAATCCAAAGACCTTGTCTTGCTCACGCCTCTCTTCTAGTGTACTAGGATCAGTGGTACTTGGTCTCAAGATCTCAAGTTCAGACCACAACTGGCTGTACTTTCCAAGGTGTTTGGTGAAGTCCATCTCCTCTTGCTGCAAGTTGTTGATTGCCCTCTTAACCTCAAATATTCTGGTGAGGTTTGAAGTGTTGCCATATACCTTGTATAAGGTATCCCATAGCTTCTTTGCAGTCTCACGGTGTGAGTAAGACTCCATGATAGGAGTATCAAGTGAGCCTTGCAAGATAGACAGCACCATGAGATCCTCCTGACCCCATTTGCCTTCATCTACCACTACAACCTCCTTGCCATCTTCTCCTTGGGTGATTTGTCTTGGGGCCTCACTTGTGGTGATGTGCTCTCATAGATCTCTTCCTCCAAGAGCTGTCCTGGTCAATCTCGACCAAGTAATGTAGTTAGGACCCTTCAGGTGACTGGAATCCTCACTAGCTGGTGTTGCTTCATCTTTGCTTGCTACTGGGTAAAAGAAAATGAAAGAGATTCTGAAGAAAGTAAACCAAACAAGTGAAAGAGTAAGGTGAATAGAATAGATTCTTGAGCGGTTTGGTGTTCAAGAGCTTTGATGCTCTGATACCATGTTAGAAATTAAAGAACATAGTGAAGAACAAGAGAGAGAGAGAGAGAGAGAGAGAGTAAAGAAGGATGATCTTATTCACTTGATTGATTTGCTTATGAGAACATCTCATATATATAGTGGTTACAAGTATGGTAAATGGTAGATGAGATATGATAAACTAATAATCCATTGTTTTGAGACCTTAACCCACCATGCATGCTTGTCCCTTGTAGTGGCATCTCCATTGTCTTGAGACCTTAACCAACCATGCATGTTTGTCCCTTGTAGTGGTATCTCCATTGTCTTGAGACCTTAACCCACCATCTTGTTTCTTATTGCTTCATTTTACATTTTGTCATGTAGAGTATCTATAATGATCAATCATTGAGAAAAATGCTGTTAAACAAATGGGGATTTATTGATGCGTGTGTCTTGTAGCTTCATGGGGGAGCAGAATGGGCTCACTGTCTCATATGGATCAAACAAGCACGATATGCCTTATCTATATGGATATGAAGACTATCTGTATACATTCGAAGATTCTTTCTGTCTAGACCAGGATTTCCCTGAAGCCACTTTCAGCAGTCTTATGTTTCAGTTCGAAGTCTGTTATAAGATCTGGAAAATAAAAGCCTGCGGTGTACAACTTTTGAGGGATGAAGAAAATGCAGATGATGATGATGATGGTGGCGGCTCTGATAAAAAAGAATCCAAAAGTGTTCCTGAAGGCAGCAAAGAGTCTGAAGTTGTCATTTCTCATGTGGAAGAGGTGATTGATTCTCATTGTTAATCTATTTGATTTGTGTCGCTTATGTTTACCAATAAAAGCCTAAACTCAGTTGTTCTCTCAGGCTCCCCTGCGACCAACACATGGAGTTCGCAAAGAACTTCATGGTTAAGTTGCTGTGGTTTGTTTGGCGTGATGACAGGATCCAGTAGATAACCTCAGGTAACCTCCCCAACTTCTTTCTTTTATGTGCTTCATTTGTCTTCCTATGATTCTTAGCTCATGTATGTGATCTACTTAAAACCGAGGAATAGAGTATATCATATGAAAAGCATTTTGTTGATCAATGGTACTGTTAAGTAAGCTGCGAGTTAAAAAAAAGAGAATTAGCCTAAATCCTGATTTGCTTGTGGATGACTTTGTTGACCCTCCTCTTTTGTTAGGAAACAGAAAGGAGATTTTGGAAAAGTCTTTGATGAAACCTGTGTGGGAAAAACAGAAGAGGTGAAGCAGGCATGGAGGCAAGCTTTGGAGGATGTCGCGGGTATAGCTGGTTGTCACTCTAGCAACAGGTTAGTTCACTTTACTTGACGTGATGAGGACGCAGGCACAAAGGAGCAGGAAGCGAAAGAGGTTAACCCTTGTCTAAGTAAGTTGAAGTTGTGCTGTTTTAAGTAATGGTGCTCGAGTTTATATGTATGCTCGCATACCATCATGGCGAACCTCTGGCCATAACTTCTAGGCGGTTTGACATCGCCAAGAAACTGAGTGATTGTGTATGTTTTGTACGGAAACAGATTATGTGCTCATATTCATAGATTGTGTATACAAGCGTATGTGTGCCTTTCTTCTATTTTTTTGCAAATACAGTGATTGATCGATCGATCGAATTTTCTTGGACTGAAGAAGCAGATTCTTGGTGTTTATGTTGATTATTTTCTCTTTTGGTTCTTTTTTTCACTTTCATTTTCCTCAGACCTGTGAAAAGAGATTATATCAGACAGTGGCTCATGTATAAACAGACATGTCCCAAAACCAAAGAAGTCCTCTCTCACTGTTTGATGACACCGAACAGTTTGATCGATGAGTTGGTTAGGAAATGTTGTCGAGCCAACACATATGATTGGTCAAAACCATCTGATGAAATAGCCACTGGAATGTTCAGTGATGACATAGACTAATTGCTTCAGCCGGGTTTACTCTCCCTACTCAGTTCATGATCAGACAGTCTGTGCAAATGAGATTTACCAATGTGAGGGACTGAGTTTTGCTACTTTTAAGTTCATTTTGTTGTTGTTTCTGATTCGTATCTCTCGGCTACTGCTACGATCAAAGATATATAATATTGAAAGCTTTAAAGGATTACAAAACAGGTGCTGTGTAATTTAGGGATATAAACTCTAGACTAAACATTGACATTTAACGATAAGTGGAGATGATTCATGTCGCTCTATTTAGATTATCTACAATTAAGATTTGAGAAGACGAGTTTAACTTCAAATGTGAACAGAAGGCAAAAAAAAGTAAACCTTCTTTATGTGCAAAGCGTATCTCAACTCTCAAGTATCAGAAGCTTATCTATCATAACCAAGAGCTCTTGGCCTAGTGGTAATGGAACTCCAGCTGGAGTGTCCGTCCTGGGTTCGAGTCGCCTTGGCCACTTTCCCGCCTATACCCGTGCGTGCCCGGATGGAAGGCTTCGTGGGGATTAGTCTGGCTACATGGATCCCCACGGTATCAAAAAAAAAAAGAAGAAGCGTATCTATCAATCATCATCATTTATCAAGATCTGTATCTTACCTCTTCAACTGAAAACAATAAGATCTTTATTAACCTTTAGCTTCTACTCATGGCAGATTCTTCATCTTTGTTGTTTCAGTCTTGCAACTGGAGACACCATGTGTTTCAAAGGGAAGCCAAATGATAGGTCATAGACAATGATATCAAGAGAAGCCAAATGATAGGTCCTGAGCTTGTACAAACTATTAGAGAATCTAGGTTTGCGGTTGTAGTGTTGTCGAAGAGATATGCATCTTCAAGTTGGTGTTTGAATGATTTGGTGGAGGTTAAGGAATCTAGCAAGAAGATCTGCGGAGAATTTGGAACAGCATTTGAGGAAGCATGTCAAGGCAAACCAGAGGATGTGAAGCAGAGATGGAGAGAAGCTTTGGTCTATGTGGTTAATATAGCCGGAGAGTCTTCTCAAAACTGGTTAGTTGTTCTGATTCCATTGTTTGTTGTTACGTCTTGGCTTTCTAAATGGCTAAATAGAGAATATTAGTGTTGCTCACAAAACACATTATCAATGAAAAAACAGCTTTGCACTTTGTTAAATATTGGTTTGTGTTCAAACTCCTCTAGGCTGCAGTTCCAAGTGCTCTGTTGTGTGGCGACCAAACCAGCTGTTGAATCCGTGCAATGCTTCGGCAGAAAGAAGACAGCAGTTGCCGTGACCCACTGCTAACACGGGTGTGGTCTGATCAAAACTCAACGGCTGCCCAATCGAGCTTTTCCAGCCTGAGATTCTCCGATTCAAGGGTGGTGGTCACACTACTCAGGTATATGCCATACGTCAGAGTATCTCCAAGGCGCTGGTTGTATGTTGATGAGCCTTCGAAGGAGGTTAAAGATATTCTTATTCCTTATGATAGGACTCTTCTTGTGGCGGATCCGAGGAGGTGCGAGCCAAAGAAGTTTGGTGGTCGTGGTGCTCCTTCTCGTTTCCAGAAGAGTTACCGTTAATCTTGGTTTGTTTTGTTTTCAGTTTTATGCTTTGTTTTACTATGTTTGCTCGAAGAGTAGCTTGTGAGCTCAGACTCTATGATGTAGTTTACATGATTACAAGGCTTTTGTTGATGTTGGTTTATGTGTAAGCACGCCAGATGTAACAGAGGAATGAGCTTTTGTTGATGTTGGTTTACATCTATTCTCAGAATGGCTCATATTATAGATTATGGAAAGTGATCATACTTATTAGAGGCTTTGTACAATACTTATACACGTTAGAAGAGAGTACTAGGTCTTGACTAATTACACATAATAAGGATATCAACTATCTATTTATTTATAAATGTTGATTATTGCTGTTCCTATCCGAGGAAAAGCTAAAGAAAAGTATAAGAATAAGAAAAATGTTAGGAGCAATTCGTAATAAATGGGAAGTTGAAGGATTACAAATTTATTAAAGTAATCATCGTTGAATCTTCCATGAGTCTTCCTCTCCACTCGTCTTTGGTTGGACTCTTTTATGTGGTTCTGTGTCATCGTTGAAACTTCCTCTCCACTTGTGTCTTCTTTTTCTTCTATCTACTCTCTCTTTGGATACTTTTTTGTGTGGTTATGTGTCATTGTTGTTATTTCTCTCTTTGCTAAAATCACTGTGATCCTGTTCCTCAGTTCATTGCGTGCTCTCTACTCATGGCTTCTTCTTCATCTCTGTCTTGCAACTCCAAGTATGACGTCTTCCTTAGCTTCCGTGGAGTAGACGTGCGCAAAGGCTTTCTTAGCCACGTTCGGAAAGAGCTCCAAAGAAAGGGGATCATAGCTTTCGTTGATGACAAGATCGAGCGAGGCGAATCTGTTGGTCCAGTGCTTGTAGGAGCTATCAGACAATCAAGGGTAGCCGTTGTCTTGCTCTCCCGTACCTATGCTTCTTCAAGCTGGTGTTTGGATGAGTTAGTGGAGATCATGAAGTGCAGGAAAGATGATCAACAAACAGTGATGACCATTTTCTATGAAGTAGATCCATCTCATGTTAGGAAGCAGACCGGAGATTTCGGGAAAGCCTTTGAAGAAACCTGCGTGGGAAAAACAGAAGAGGTGAAGCAGGAATGGAGGCAAGCTTTGAATGATGTAGCTGGTATAGCTGGTTATCACTCTAGCAACAGGTTTGTTCACTTTTACTTCCACTTGCGTATTATGTGTAGCTACTTTTCATGATGTTTGTTTTAATGGAACGCCTATGTTTTTTGTTAGTGACAACGAAGCTGAAATGATTGACAAAGTTGCCTCAGATGTCACGGCTGTGTTGGGTTTCACACCATCAAAAGACTTTGATGACTTTGTTGGCGTAGGAGCTCAAATCACGGCGATAAAATCAAAGTTGATCCTACAATTAGAACAAGTTCAGATGATTGTGCTTGTGGGTCCTGCTGGGATTGGCAAGACGACCACTGCCAGAGTTTTATACAACCAACTCTATCCAAAGTTTCAGTTCAGCACGTTTTTGGAGAATATCAGAGGAAATTACGAGAAGCCTTGTGGTAACGACTATAATTTGAAGTTGAGTTTGCAGAAAAATTTGTTGGCTGAAATATTAAACCAAAAGGATATTGAGGTTCGTCACTTAGGAGTGGCTCAACAAAGGCTGAGTGACAAAAAAGTGTTGGTTGTTCTTGATGAAGTGGATAGCTGGTGGCAACTCGAGGCAACTGCATACCAGCGCGGATGGTTTGGTCCCGGGAGTATTATTATCATTACAACCGAAGATAGAAAACTTCTCAAGACACTCAGATTGGGAATCAATCATATCTACGAGATGAAATATCCTACTGAAGATGAGTCTCTTCAGATCTTCTGCCAATATGCTTTCGGTCAAAACTCTCCAGATGATGGTTTTGAAGGGCTTGCTCAGAAAATTACTTGGCTTGCTGGTGATCTTCCTCTAGCCCTGAGAGTCATGGGATCTTATCTACGAGGAATGTCCAGGGACGAGTGGATAGAGGCACTACCAAGGCTCAGGTCTAGCCTTGACAGAGAAATTGAATCAACTCTAAGATTTAGTTACGACGGGTTAAGTGATAAAGATCAAGCTCTTTTTCTGCATATTGCATGTTTCTTTTCTTGTTCCTTCTGGGAGGTTGATAGTGTTAAGAGGTGTCTTGCAAACTGTGGTCTGGATGTCAACCATGGGCTTCAAGTCTTAGCTGATAAATCTCTTATATCTATAGAAAAAGGAGACGTAAAGATGCATAGTTTACTGAAACAAATGGGTAGAGAAATTGTCAAGAAACAGTCTTTGGAGGAGCCTGGAAAGCGACAGTTCTTGTGGGAAACCAATGAGATTTATAATTTACTTGAAGAAAATACTGTAAGTCTTCTTTTTTACATCTGCAATATTTCTGTTTCCTTGAGGTTTGTAAGCTGAGATTTATGAGTTCTTTTTGAATAATCTTATTCTTAGGGTACTGGAAAAGTCCTAGGCATATTTTTGCATTGGGGTGAGAACCTCCAAATAAGTAAAAGCGCTTTCGATGGGATGAATAATCTCCAGTTTATTAAAGTCAAAACTAGTAGTAAAGTACGCATACCCGAAGGCCTCAACTGTCTTCCTGACAAACTCATGCTGATAAATTGGACCTACTGTCCATTGAGATTTTGGCCTTCCAAATTCTCTTTCAAGTTTCTTGTCGAACTAATCATGCAAAGTAGCAAATTTGAGAAGCTTTGGGAGGGAATCCAAGTAAATATATTCTGCATTTTCTTGTATTTCATGTAAAGCACCGTAAGTCATTTCTCTAAAACTCAAAAAAAAAATTGTTTTTTTTTGTATAGCCTCTCCCTTGCCTCAAGCTGATGGATTTTAGTAGCTCTGAGTATCTGAAAGAGATTCCAGATCTCTCAAAAGCAACGAGTCTCGAGAAATTAAATCTCCGGTACTGCAAAAGTTTGTTAAAGCTCACAAGCTCTATTGGCAGTGCAACTGAGCTTGAACTAGATCTGAGAAATACTGCGATAGAGGAATTGCCATCATCAATAAGCACTTGGTCTTGTCTTTATAAATTGGATATGGACAGGTGTGAAAACCTCAAGGAGTTCCCAAATGTTCCTGAGAGCATTGTAGAGTTGCACTTGGATTGGACAAGGATAGAGGAGATTCCTCCATGGATTGAGAAGTTATTTCGTCTGCGTACACTAAGTGTGAGTTACTGTAGGCTGAAAAAGATATCTCCAAACATTTCTAAGTTGGAGAATCTTGAGTGGCTTTATCTGTGTACGGATTACGGTGTTGAGAATTATGTTCACGTAGTTCACGATGAAGCAATAATCGAGTGGGGTCCTGAACTGAAGCGAAGTTGGAAATTAGTAACAGACTTCAATTTTGACTACATTTTGCCGATATGTCTACCCGAAAAGGCTCTTACATCTCCAATATCATTAATTTTCGGCAATGAACGTTCCAGGACTATTCTTCCAGATTGCATCAGACGTTTTTCCCAACTAACTGAGCTTGACATCAGAGAATGCGGCGAGCTCGTAGCACTCCCACCATTTCCAGGTTCCCTTCTATCTATTAATGCACACGGTTGTGGATCCTTGGAGAGTATAGACTCCTCCTCTTTTCAAAATCCAAATATTTGCCTAGACTTTGCTAGGTGCTTCAACCTGAATCAAGAAGCGAGAAGGCTCATCCAGACATCAGCTTGCAAATATGCGCTCTTACCTGGTGAAGAAGTGCCTGCACACTTCACTCACCAGGCTACTTCAGGCTGCCTAACGATCAATATGGCTCCAACACCTCTTCCTTCATCGTTCAGATTCAAAGCTTGCATCTTGCTGACGAATGATGAAGAGGGTAAGAATTCATTGAAGGGTGGTATATCTTGTCGCGTCAGCGGTAAACAGAATGGCCACACTGTCCAATATGGATCAAACCAGGTCCACCATATGACATATCTCAATGGCCAAGCAGAGCATCTTTATATATTTGAAGATTCGTTCTCCCTAAACCAGGATTGTCCTGAAGCCGAAGAAGCCACTTTCAGCGAGCTTTTTTTCGAGTTCAGAATCCATGATACAGCCTGGAAGGTCAAAGGATGCGGTGTAAGACTATTGGAGGAGGTCCCTCAATGTATTCTTGACGGAAAAGAAACTGAAGACGAAGAATGTAGAGGCATAAACATAGAGGCAAACAATGAAAATGCAGGTGGTGAGGATAAAGAAAAGAAAGATGATGATGGTGGTGAAGGTGCTGATGTTGAGGAGGACATAAACTTAGAAGCAAACAATGAAACTGAAGAAGGAGAAGAACTCGGAAGTGATGAGGATGCAGAGACAGAGGAGGTTAAGCCTTGTGTAGGTATGTGGAAGTTGTGCTGCTTTTGGTAATGGTACTCGAGTTTATATGTATGCTCTCGCATACCATCATGAGTGAACCTGTAGCCATAACTTCTTGATCTAGAGGAGGATATAGATGCTAATGACGAGGTATGTCCAGGGACGAGTGGATAGAGGCACTACCAAGGCTCAGGTCTAGCCTTGACAGAGAAATTGAATCAACTCTAAGATTTAGTTACGACGGGTTAAGTGATAAAGATCAAGCTCTTTTTCTGCATATTGCATGTTTCTTTTCTTGTTCCTTCTGGAAGGTTGATAGTGTTAAGAGGTGTCTTGCAAACTGTGGTCTGGACGTCAACCATGGGCTTCAAGTCTTAACTGATAAATCTCTTATATCTATAGAAGAAGGATACATAATAATGCATAGATTACTGAAAACTTTTGGTAAGAAAATTGTCAAGAAACAGTCTTTGGAGGAGCCTGGAAAGCGACAGTTCTTGATGAATACCAAGGAAATTTCTGAAGTACTTGAAGAAAGTACTGTAAGTGTTTTTTACGTATATGCAGTATTTCTATTTCCTTAGGTTTTTAAGATGAGATTTATTAGTTCCTTTTGAATAATCTCTTCTAGGGTACTGGAAAAGTCATAGGCATATATTTCGATTGCGGTGGGAACTTCCAAATAAGTAAAAGGGCTTTCGATGGGATGAATAATCTCCAGTTTCTAGCAATACTCTACTATGGTCCCTTATGCATGCCCGAGGGCCTCAACTGTTTTCCCGACAAACTCAGATTTATAGATTGGCCCTGCTGTCCATTGAGATTTTGGCCTTCCAAGTTCTCTTTCAAGTTTCTTGTCGAACTAATCATGCCCGATAGCAAATTTGAGAAGCTTTGGGAGGGAATACAAGTAAATATATTCTGGATTTTCTTGTATTTCATGGAATGTTTTAAAACCCGACCCGGACACAGAACCGGACGACTTACCGGATTGCTGGGTCACTAGGTCGACCGCGAATAAACCGCATGTTAATAAATGAACTAATTTTATTATATAATAATATATCACATATGTAAATAAAAATATAGAAACTAAAGTTTAATATTTTCTAAATGTTTTAAAACGTAAAGTAATAGTTTGGATATGTATATATTTTATGTTTAACATTTAGAAAATACTTAACTTTAGTTTTTATATTTTTATTTTTATTTAACGTACAAAATATCAAAAATTAGTTAAGATTATTTAAAATTTTCTCTAACAAGGTAAGAGTTATGATATCTAAAAAAGAATCAAGACATAAAATTTATAAATATTTAAATGTATAATGTGAATAGTAAATTAAATTTAAAATACAAAATAAACCAAAAGTAAAAGATCATTGTAATAATTATCAATAAAGAAAATAAACCAACACCAAATCACATCAACTAATTTTTTTTTCTATTATCGTTCATTTCATTTTCTTCAGATGACATAGTGAAATTTTCATCAAAATTTAAAATCACAAATATAAAACTGAAAATGGAAAACTTAACCTTTTTTTTTTGTCAGCTCCTAACTTAATTGGAAACTTAGAATATAAAATATAATTAAAACTAAAAAAAAAAAAAAAGTTATTTATTAGTTCAACCGGTGGTTCAACCGGTATCGGATTCCGAGTAAGGTTTTTGCGGGTTTCTAAATATTGGGTTTTTCACAAAACCCAAACCGAATTTTTTCTGGGTCACCAGGTTTATCGGTTCAACCGCGGGTTTGGATCGGGTTTCAAAACACTGAGATTTTCATGTAAAGCACAGTCAGTCATTTCTCTAACTCAAATTTTTCTTTGTTCTTTTTTGGTACAGCCTCTCCATTGCCTCATGCTGATGGATTTGAGTTCCTCATGGCGTCTGAGAAAGATTCCAGATCTCTCAAAAGCAACGAGTCTCGAGAAATTAGATCTCAGTGACTGCAGAAGTTTGTTGGAGCTCACAAGCTCTATTGGCAGTGCAGCTGAGCTTGAGCTACATCTGAGGTATAGTGCGATAGAGGAATTGCCATCATCAATCAGCACCAATCTAGGGGTATTGGATATTACAGGGTGTAAAAACATCAAAGACTTCCCAAATGTTCCTGACAGTATTGTAGAGTTGGAGTTGAGCGAGACAGGTATAGAGGAGGTTCCTCCATGGATTGAGAACTTATTTCGTCTGCGTAAACTAGATATGCATGGATGTGAGAGGCTGAAAATGATATCTCCAAACATTTCTAAGTTGGAGAATCTTGAGTTTCTTGCTCTGAGTAACGTTTACCGTTCGGTGGAGGATCTTGATTTCTTCTTTCAAAAAAAAGAATATTGCGATTTTGCCAATTACGATGAAGCAATAATCAAGTGGGGGTCTGAAATGAAGCGACGTTGGAGACTAGAAACAGACTTCGATTTTGACTACATTTTGCCGATATGTCTACCCGAAAAAGCTCTTACATCTCCAATATCATTACGTTTCGGCCATGAAGGTTTCACGACTATTCCAGACTGCATCAACCATCTTTCCGGACTAATTAAGCTTGACATTACACAATGCAGAAATCTCGTAGCCCTTCCACCACTTCCAGGTTCCCTTCTATCTATTGATGCACACGGTTGTGAATCCTTAGAGAGTATAGACTCCTCCTCTTTTCAAAATCCAAACATTTGCCTAAAATTTGCTAAGTGCTTCAACCTGAATCAAGAAGCTCGAAAGCTCATCGAGACATCTGCTTGCAAATATGCATTCTTACCTGGTGAAGAAGTGCCTGCAAACTTCAGTCACCAAGCTACTTCAGGCTGCCTAACGATCAATATGTCTCCAACACCTCTTCCTTCATCCTTCAGATTCAAAGCTTGCATCTTGCTGACAAATGATGGCGATGATGATGAGGATGAGAATTCGTTGACGGGTATATCTTGTCGCGTCAGTGGTAAACAGAATGGCCACACTGTCCAATATGGATCAAACCAGGTCCACCATATGCCATATCTCGATGGCCAAGCAGAGCATCTATATATATTTGAAGATTCGTTCTCTCTAAACCAGGATTTTCCTGAAGCCGAAGAAGCCACTTTCAGCGAGCTTTTTTTCGAGTTCACAGTCCGTAATAAAGCCTGGAAAGTCAAAGGCTGCGGTGTACGACTATTGGAGGAGGTCACTCAATGTATTCTTGACGGAAAAGAAACTGAAGACGAAGAATGTAGGGGCATAAATATAGAGGCAAGCAATGAAAATGCAGGTGGTGAGGATAAAGAAAAGGAAGATGATGATAATAGTGGTGAAGGTGCTGAAGATGAAGTGGATGAAGGTGTTGATGTAGAGGAGGATATAGATGGTAATGACGCTGGTTTATCTGATGAAGGAAGGGACATAAACTTTGAAGCAAACAATGAAACTGAAGAAGAAGGAGAAGAATCTGGACGTGATGAGGATGTAGAGAGAACGATCAGGAAACGAAAGAGTTTAGGCCTTGGCTCGTCTGAGAACTCTTTGATAACGATGATGAAGAGGATGAGAATTCATTGATGCTTGTGTCTTGTAGTTGGAGGTAAACAGAATAGCCTCAGTGTCTCATATGGATCAAACCAGTGCGATATGAACCAGGATCTATATGGATATGAAGACCGTCTGTGTACATTTGAAGGTTCTGTAACTTAGCTGTCTTTTCATTTATGACCTACACACAACCAGTGACTGAAGAAATGGAGGATAGGGTGTGTCGATGATCTGTTCTGTATCTTGATGAATACGAGTTGCTCAGAGACTGGCAAGAACGGTGTAGCGGTCATGTGCGGACTGAACACGGGTGACAGAAACAGAGCAAAGGACTTGACTGAAAGTAATCGATGATGAGGAGAGTAAACACAGGGACATTTACGAAGCTTGCAAAGCAAGGATCAGATCGTGCAGTGACAAAGCAGAAGCGGTTTTACAGTAATGGTGAAGAGCCACAAAGGGATGAATGTATCACCAAAATCAGATCTTATTGATACATAAAAAGTAGTTGTTTTTTTTTGCTATCATCATATTCATATATGAATTTTGTTGCATGGATGTAGAATTGAAAACATGAATTTATTTATTGTTTCCATGTTGGAATACTTAAAACGAATTAGCTTGATACCATTTTTTGTTGAAACGCAGTAGAAATTAAAAGACTATCACCAATTAAGATTGAATATCCTTAATCCTTTTCATTCTTTGATCATTGATCCAATATTTCTCTCGTTTTTTTTTTCTGTCAGTGGCAAGTCTTGTTTTGAAAACAATGGAGAACGATATTCCACATGTAAAGATGCACTCTTCATTATAATTCTCTTAAAAAGAACACACAACACATAGAAAATGTTGAGAACCGATGTGACGAAATAGAGAGAAAATTTTGTAGAGACTAAAGTAGAGATGTAACAAGAGCACTACGAAACCGATCGATAATCACTGATCAAGAAGAAAAGGACAACCTCGCTATTACTTTGTTCCCTCTTTTTCTATAAACCATGAGTGTGATCTCCCTCTTTTTCTGCCAAGCCACGTCTATATGACTATATCATATATATGTGTAAGTTAGGTTCCTTTCTTGCAGTTAGCCGTTGTGAGACTACTAAAAAACTTGGAAGAACTGCGTTTGTGGTAGAGCTGAGATAGAGGAGAAAGCTGTGAAACTAGGCCTCACAGAGGATCAAATCGGGAATCCACAATCATCATGAGGTAGCGTAAGCTTCTTTACTCTTATCTCTTTCTCTTTATGCGTTCCACCAAAGACTGAAATTTTCTCAAACAATTCTTTTCAGTGTGGGCTTGGAGATGCCTTCCGATGTGGTACATGCCCTTACAAGGGTCTCCCACCCTTCAAACTTGGCGAAAAGGCAATCATATCTATCACCATCCCCAGTTCATGTAGAAGAATACAATTTCTAAGCATGTAGTATGTACATTTTCTTCCTGCTTAGGACGTAACCCTATCTCAAAACTTCCTTGAAGCTGACATATAAGCATGGGAAAGGTGCATCTTCATACATGCTTATGCTTGTTTCCCACTGAGGCCGGAATTTATTGCTAATCACAGAGTAGTTTTCATCATTTACTTTGTGTCTTTCGTCAATTTTGTTTGTTGTTACTTCTTGTCTTTTTTTTCTGTCAGTGGCAAGTCTTGTTTTGAAAACAATGGAGAACGATATTCCACATGTAAAGATGCACTCTTCATTATAATTCTCTTAAAAGAACACACAACACATAGAAAATGTTGAGAACCGATGTGACGAAATAGAGAAAATTTTGTAGAGACTAAAGTAGAGATGTAACAAGAGCACTACGAAACCGATCGATAATCACTGATCAAGAAGAAAAGGACAACCTCGCTATTACTTTGTTCCCTCTTTTTCTATAAACCATGAGTGTGATCTCCCTCTTTTTCTGCCAAGCCACGTCTATATGACTATATCATATATATGTGTAAGTTAGGTTCCTTTCTTGCAGTTAGCCGTTGTGAGACTACTAAAAAACTTGGAAGAACTGCGTTTGTGGTAGAGCTGAGATAGAGGAGAAAGCTGTGAAACTAGGCCTCACAGAGGATCAAATCGGGAATCCACAATCATCATGAGGTAGCGTAAGCTTCTTTACTCTTATCTCTTTCTCTTTATGCGTTCCACCAAAGACTGAAATTTTCTCAAACAATTCTTTTCAGTGTGGGCTTGGAGATGCCTTCCGATGTGGTACATGCCCTTACAAGGGTCTCCCACCCTTCAAACTTGGCGAAAAGGCAATCATATCTATCACCATCCCCAGTTCATGTAGAAGAATACAATTTCTAAGCATGTAGTATGTACATTTTCTTCCTGCTTAGGACGTAACCCTATCTCAAAACTTCCTTGAAGCTGACATATAAGCATGGGAAAGGTGCATCTTCATACATGCTTATGCTTGTTTCCCACTGAGGCCGGAATTTATTGCTAATCACAGAGTAGTTTTCATCATTTACTTTGTGTCTTTCGTCAATTTTGTTTGTTGTTACTTCTTGTCTTTTTTTTTTCTTAACAACACTTCGTGGCTCTCTAAAGGCTTTATAGAGAATATTCATGTTGCTCACAAAACACATTGGAAATGGAAACCTTACTATTAATTAAGAACAGCTTTGCACTGGCCTACTTTGTTAAATATTGGTTTGTGTTTTGTTTTGTTGGATTGGTTTTAATCTAATCAAAGCTTTAGTTTAATCTATTTGTTTAGTGAGTTTGTTAGCGCAATTTAATCTTATCTCTAATTTATCAAGTACTTTTGCCATCATCGTGGGTTCAGGAATCCGCAAGCTCATAGATAATGATATCAAGAATGTTGTGTATTTTCCTGAAGATTTCTCTAAGAGATCTGTGGTTCTGACACAATCTGGTGATGGAAGTGAGAAACATCCAAAACCCTGATCTTCCTCTACCATTTTATTTCAGGTATAGTTATATGGACACAATCCTGGATTGCTTCACACGTCACTGTCAGTAGGCATTTCTAAATTCATCATGATCAGTCTCTAACAATATAGAGAATCATTGCTAAGGAGAAGGGCTTGCAACATACAACCAATTGGTGATAAGTGGAGTAGTTCATCTATCTTATATATTGTTTAGGACCCCTTCCAACTACCTAATACGCTCCCTCGAAATGATGGTTCTTTGAGCGTCAATCTCGGAATGCTCGGGCAAGATCGATGTGGATCGGGTTAGACTACATGGATTGGACTCTGATCTCTTATATATTAAAAAAGAAGCATTGTAATAAATGCGTTCATACTAAAATGGACACATGCCACATGTAGAGAGTTTCTCAGCCAAATTCTACTTTACGTTCTTTTAATATAAAACTCACATGCATGGTTCTTCTTTACTTTATTTTTACTGTTTACAAATATAGCTGGACAAATCCTTACTAATAAAAGGAAGCTTTTGAGGCTCCATAGGGCGTCCACTTCAGCGGAAAAAACTTCTTCAGAAATATGACACGTGGCATTAACAAAAAATAAAAAATAAATATACATATAAAGAAAAATAAATAATAAGTAAACATATAATATAAGAAATAGAAATGTTACATTAAACAATAATAAGTAAATATACAATCTAAATAAAATAAATAAAAAGAAAATATACAATATAAGAAATAGAAATATTACATTAAACATTTATCATAATTTATAATATGTTATAAAAGCAAAAAAATTAGAAAACGTAAATATATAATTAAAAAATAAAAAAAAACTAAATTAAACATCTATCTGAAAAAAGTATCTATAATAATAAAATGGAGTTACTAATAAAATGGAGCATTTGAGGCTCCATAGGGCGTCTACTTCAGCGGAAAAAACTTCTCCCGAAAGATGACACGTGACATTAACAAAAAATAAAAATAAATATACATATAAAGAAAAATAAATAATAAGTAAATATATAATATAAGAAATAGAAATGTTACATTAAACAATAATAACTAAATATACAATATAAAGAAAATAAATAAATAGTAAATATACAATATAAGAAATAGAAATATTACATTAAACATCTATCATAATTTATAATCTGATATAAAAGCAAGAAAATTACAAAACGTAAATATATAATTAAAAAATGAAAAAAACTAAATTAAACATCTATTTGAAAAAATGTATCTATACTAATAAAATTGAGCTCTATACTAATAAAATGGAGCTTTTGAGACTCCATAGGGCGTCCACATCAGCGGAAAAAACTTCTCCCGAAAGATGACACATGACATTAACAAAAAATAAAAAATAAATATACATATAAAGAAAAATAAATAATAAGTAAATATATAATATAAGAAATAGAAATGTTACATTAAACAATAATAAATAAATATACAATATAAAGAAAATAAATAAAAAGTAAATATGCGATATAACAAATAGAAATATTACATTAAACTTCTATCATAATTTATAATCTGATATAAAAGAAAGAAAATTAGAAAATGTAAACATATAATTAAAAAATGAAAAAAACTAAATTAAACATTTATCTGAAAAATGTATCTATACTAATAAAATGGATCTCTATACTAATAAAAGGGAGCTTTTGAGGCTCCATAGGGCGTCCACATCAGCGGAAAAAACTTCTCCCGAAAGATGACACGTGGCATTAACGAAAAATAAAAAATAAATATACATATAAAGAAAAATAAATAATAAGTAAATATATAATATAAGAAATAGAAATGTTACATTAAAAATAATAAGTAAATATACAATATAAAGAAAATAAATAATAAGTAAATATACAATATAAGAAATAGAAATATTACATTAAACATCTATCATAATTTATAATCTGATATAAAAGCTAGAAAATTAGAAAACGTAAATATATAACTAAAAATGAAAAAACTAAATTAAACATCTATTTGAAAAAATGTATCTATACTAATAAAATTGAGCTCTATACTAATAAAATGGAGCTTTTGAGACTCCATAGAGGCGTCCACATCAGTGGAAAAAACTTCTCAGAAAGATGACACATGACATTAACAAAAATAAAAATAAATATACATATAAAGAAAATAAATAATAAGTAAATATATAATATAAGAAATAGAAATGTTACATTAAACAATAATAACTAAATATACAATATAAAGAAAATAAATAAATAGTAAATATACAATATAAGAAATAGAAATATTACATTAAACATCTATCATAATTTATAATCTGATATAAAAGCAAGAAAATTACAAAACGTAAATATATAATTAAAAATGAAAAAACTAAATTAAACATCTATTTGAAAAAATGTATCTATACTAATAAAATTGAGCTCTATACTAATAAAATGGAGCTTTTGAGACTCCATAGAGGCGTCCACATCAGTGGAAAAAACTTCTCAGAAAGATGACACATGACATTAACAAAAATAAAAATAAATATACATATAAAGAAAATAAATAATAAGTAAATATATAATATAAGAAATAGAAATGTTACATTAAACAATAATAAATAAATATACAATATAAAGAAAATAAATAAAAAGTAAATATGCGATATAACAAATAGAAATATTACATTAAACTTCTATCATAATTTATAATCTGATATAAAAGAAAGAAAATTAGAAAATGTAAACATATAATTAAAAAATGAAAAAAACTAAATTAAACATTTATCTGAAAAATGTATCTATACTAATAAAATGGATCTCTATACTAATAAAATATAGCTTTTGAGATTCCATGGGGCGATCCATATCAGTGGAAAAAACTTCTCTCGAAAGATGACACGTGGCATTAACGAAAAATAAAAAATAAATATACATATAAAGAAAAATAAATAATAAGTAAATATATAATAAAAGATATAGAAATGTTACATTAAAAAATAATAAGTAAATATACAATATAAAGAAAATAAATAAAAAGTAAACATACAATATAATAAATAGAAATATTACATTAAACATCTATCATAATTTATAATCTGATATAAAAGCTAGAAAATTAGAAAACGTAAATATATAACTAAAAAATGAAAAAAAACTAAATTAAACATCTATCTGAAAAAATGTATCTATACTAATAAAATAGAGCTCTATACTAATAAAATATAGCTTTTGAGATTCCATAGGACGTCCATATCAGCGGAAAAAACTTCTCTCGAAAGATGACACGTGGCATTAACAAAAAATAAAAAATAAATATACATATAAAGAAAAATAAATAATAAGTAAATATATAATATAAGAAATAGAAATGTTACATTAAACAATAATAAGTAAATATACAATATAAAGAAAATAAATAAAAAATAAATATACAATATAAGAAATAGAAATATTACATTAAACATCTATCATAACTTATAATCTGATATAAAAGCAAGAAAATTACAAAACGTAATTATATAATTAAAAAATGAAAAAACTAAATTAAACATCTATATGAAAAATGTATCTATACTAATAAAATGAAGTTCTATACTAATAAAAGGGAGCTTTTGAGGAAAATATTTCTTGTAGTGTATGAAGAAATAATGTAAACAAAGGTTTTACATAATTTTTAAAAACTTATGTAAAATGATGTATTCATTAAGATAATGTAAACAAAGGTTAAACAAAATGATGTATTCATTAAGATAATAGATATATATTATATAGATTATAATACATAGTTTGCCTATGTGTAACAAACTTTTAAACATTGTCTGATCGAAAGGCGAATACAACATTATGGTTACACATAAAATAGTCAATATCTATCTTATACTCATTTTATTTCAAAATGTAATTAGTTCTACGTAAAAACACTAATATTAAAAAAATTGTTCTTTGAAAAGATGGTATCATTTATATATAAATTTAATTGATTATAAAAATTTCTGTGAAATAATTAATTGTACAATACTCAATAAATATAAAATAGCATTGAAATATGAAAATTATTTATATTTTAAAATAAAAGAATTTTTTTTAAACTACTTACATTATGAAACATAGGAATTGCATCATTATTATAGATTAAACAATACTCTTCACAATACTACAGACCGGAACTTTTCAATTTTTGGATTATAAGAGAAAAAAAAAATTAAGGCTTTGAATGGTGACCAAGGAACGAAAGAGAACACTGAATTCTTTATCATTCAAAAAAAAAACACCATTCACAAAGAATAGTTTTTCCTTTTTGTTCTTCTTCATTCCTTTTTTTTGTAGAGAAATATATAACAAAAGCATTTTTTTTTAAATTTGATAAGAAACAAATATTTCTTTTTATTTCTACAATTTTATTCCTATAAGTTCATTTCTTATTCGTCCTCGTGTTCCCAAAAAGTCACCCAGCACCTAAAAATGTGATTGTATATACCAAATAGCGATATAATTTAGGTGGAAACATATTTTACTCTTGTTTCAGCTGCTCTTGCACCCAGGCCCGGTTTAAATACATTATGGGCCTTGTGCAGACATATTTTTTTCCCAAAAGTTATAAGGATATTTTTATTAAATTTACAAATTAGGACCCTAATCTATGTGCTGTTTAACAAACTAGGACCATAATTCTTAAACAAAAAATTTCAGAATATTGAAGGACCCTGTGCATGTGTTCCTTGAGCACCCCTCGAGAGCCGACACTGCTTGCACCAATCAGGTGAAATTTTTCTTTTATAATTTATTAATCTTTTACTCTGGTTACTGTTCAAATAAGAGTAAAAACAAGTGTGTTTTTTTTTCTTTTTTTTTGTAACATGTGTGTTTATTCCTCAACATTTCTAAAGTGGAAAAGGTTACGCTGGATGTGACACTTATTTCTTTTATTTACTCTCAAATTTTTTCAGCAATTCTTCCACTTTATTATTACCGATCACACTCTTGTGAAGAAGGTGGGAGATGGTGGAAAAATGATATAGAAGAAAGAATACGCATTAGTCTACAGCTTTTAGTTAAGTTTCGTCAGTGACACTGACACATTAATTTTTACGTTACAGTCCATTTCAAACTCTTATGCTATATGAATACGTATCTAACTAGTAGTCTATTGTTATTATATTCTTAGTACTGTCGTAATGATTGACTATTATATCGTCGGCCCTCTATTCACATGGTATTCCTGAAACTTTTTTTTTATGATTACTACTGTTATTAGTACTACTATTATGAATGAATACGTAGCATTGATGATTCTTACCTACTAATGATCATCATATAGTATAGGTTTTCATTATGTTCAATCAATGAGCCTGCTCATTAATAAATGGAAACATTTAAGTATTTACATTTGATTGTGACTGATTATCTTTTTTTTTATCAAACACACAATATACGGAGTATCCTAAATATATACCTCGCCCTGTTTAATTTTAAAGATGTAAATTTGAAAACACTATTATTGGTCCAAACTGAAACCAGACGTTGAGTTGCAGCCCGGCCTCGTGGAGTGATATGCGGTCAGAAATAAACAAGTCTTGACTTTTCATTGTCGTTTCCAAATTGCTATCTTCCCAATGTGAAAATTAGAAATCCACACCTATTTATTTTATTTGTCTAATTTCCTCGAAGAAAAGTAACCATAATCATTTGACCAAATCATAGCTATCAATTTTTGTTAATCAGTTCAGAGCTATTGTGGAGAATATAAAAGACTAGACGCATAGTAATTTTCAGTATTTATGAAAGAGTAGGTATTATTGTCATGTACAGTATCTATAATGATCAATCATTGAGAAAAATGCTGTTAAACAAATGGGGATTCAGTGACAGCTCTCTATTGCAGAATATGAACCACATGTTTTCAACTTTACAAGATAGCTCACAGGTGGTAGAAATTGTTGGAGTTTTTCCTTGGACGCTGTGGTATCTTTGAAAGAATAGAAACTCTTTGTTGTTTGAAGGGTTTCTCTATGATAGCATCCAGATTTGGAAGAAAGCAGAGGAGGAAGCTTCGCTCTGGTTTGTGGCTCAATCATTGGGATCAGAAGGAAAGGACGTATGGGTGGATTCAGAGCAGAAGAGAGAGGTTAAATGGAAGAAGCCACCAAGACATTTTTTCAAATGCAATATAGGCATGTCTTGGTCGAAGAAAAATAAGTTGGCGGGAGCTGCGTGGGTGCTCCGTGATTCAAATGGGGTGGTGTGTTTGCATAGTCATCGTGCTTTTGGATTGGTAGGATCAAAAGATGAGGCTTTCTTTTTGGCTTTCCTATGGTCATTAGAAAGTATGATCAGTCATAGGATCTTCAAGGTTCACTTTGCGTTTGAAGGAAGTGTTTTGGTGAATGCAATAAACAGACCAAAAGCTTGGCCTTCCTTCAATTTTAAAGTGAAAGAGATTATGATGCTGCTAGAGAATTTTTTGGATTGGAAGGTAATGTTTGAACTTCCTGCAGCTAATAGGGGTGCGCAACTAATAGCTCAGAATGTTGTGAATCAGAATAGGTTTCAATCGTATGTTGCGCTGGGGCAACCAAGGTGGCTTTCGGTTTTGTTTGAGATGGAACCTGACTTTAGATAGTTTTTATGATCTGTTTTTTCCTATGTAACGGTTCTTCAAATTTTTTATATTAATGGAGAGTTCAGATGGAAAAAAAAAATCCTAATCTCTGAATATATTAGATTTTTCAAAAACTATTGAATGCGAGTAAATTCTATACTAGTTCTCCCTTTGTTTTTAATAGATGGTGTTTTGGAAAAAAAAAATTGTTTCAAATTACATGTCGTCTTCGATTTTTAATGCAAAATTTACTAAATTTTATGCAATATGAAATATAACTTTTTATATTTTGTAGATTATTTTCTATTAATCAAAATGTGGTTATTTAAACAAATAATGATGTTTTTGTCTAGAAAATTACAAAATTAAATATTTTATTAAAATGTATTTCCAACCACTAAATGTCGTATAATAAAAATGGAAAGAGTAACATTTATGTTTTGCGTTCAACTAAAATGCACGCTTTTTACAATAAAACGGTCTAAACTATTAATGAATGTTTCATTTGTTAAGCCAACTACTACAAAAGAATTATACTATACTGAAAATACCATTTTTCATTCTCTTTTTACCTCCCCGAAAGAGACAACACGTTACAAATGCATGAAAGCACGAAGAGAAATAGACAACACCCTCAGGCATACAAACACCAAAAGGAAACACATGTGAAGCCAGCACAAAACAGACGAGTACTAGAAATTATTTTAGTTACCAAATCCAAAACTGAATATGGCGTTACATTTGAAAAGAATAATTTTATTGCTGTTATATTTGCTTTAAAAAATATGGTGGTTTTTGTGTCAAAAACAATGAATATGTTTTTTTTTTGGTGCAAATGTTAAAAACAATGAATATGTTGTTGGCGTAAGCTTGACGGTAACGGTGACGGTGACGGTGAGGAAACTTTTTTGGGAGTCTTTTCGCATCGCAGTCGAAGTTCACATTTTAAGAGAGTTTTTTTTTGGCTGCCATACTCCAACCAAACAAATACGTCACTTTTGTGCATTTATTGTTGGCTCATTATGGTTTTCGCTATACGTTCATGAAATTACATAAGTGTTAAAAGCAACACGTTGTTTTAATAGGAAAATTCCTCAGAAATTTTAATTTACCATAAATTTAGTACTATTACTTTTTAAATTTACTCTTAAAAGATAATTAGTTTCATAAATATCTTAAATTTTGTGATAAAAGGACTAAATTAACTTTCTTAAATTATTTATAAATCTTTAAGAACAATTTATAAAATATAGAGAAGTTTATAAACTCAATCTCACCTCCTAAACAATAACCACTAACTCAAATATTAAAATATTTTTGATTAAGTATATTTTGAAAAAAAAATGTTATTTCAAGCAATTTCGCAAAAATATATATTATGTGGTTTTTATTTCTGTTTTGTAAGTTCAGTCACCCTTTTATGATCCATGTTTTAATATTTATAAAAAGTGAGTATAATAACATGTCAGTAATAACACCTAAAATATATTATATTTTTTAACACAAACTAATTCACTACAGTAGTATTTAGGAAATTTATAGGTAGGTATAAAAAGTGATTACTACCGAAAATACATGTAAGATATACCTACCTATAAATTTCAAAAACGAATAGAAAGAGATTGATTTTTATAAAACAAAACAAAGGCAGTTCAGGTTCCAACGTAGGAACAACTGGCCTATATATTAAAATATGTGGGTTTATTATTGGGTCAAACTAAAGTCCAATATTCTGTAGCTTATGTATCTATATATGGTAGTTGGGCCGTTGTATAGATCGTTTAGGAGACCCACCATCACGACTTGTTGGTAAGAAATAAAAAACTATAGTCAAACCATATAGGATTAGCCACCTATTTCCACACTATAACTATCATATAGTAACAAATCCACACCAACTTTGGACCTCGTCCCGATTGCACACGATTCAACTATCTCAACCTATTTTCATGTATTCGTAAAGATCGAAACTCGTTTCTACACAAAGTTTGAAAGACTAACAAATACCGACAAATCTCGGTTTAAAGTATGTTTAGTATTTTTTTTAAACTAAACCAATGACAAACCCAATTAAACCTAGAATGACCCAATAACGCCCCGATTAGATATGTAAACCGGATTAACCCAATGACAAACCCAATTTCGGTTTAAATATTTGTGTCTCTCTCTACCGAAAAGAGGATCGACGACAAAGGGTGAAGAACGACATTGCTGCGCTCAGTCTCTCTCTCTCTCTCTCTCTCTCTCTCTCTCTCTCTCTCTCTCTCTCTCTCGTTGTTGATTATGTAGGTCTCTGTTTCCTCTTTTTCCACAAATCGAACATGGATGATCCATGGGCCGATGTTATTGTGGAATGGAATGAAGTTCCTTAATTTGACCCGGGTACTACGGATTCTCTTGATGTTGACTTTGACAGTGAAGGATAGAAGAGAGCGTAATGACTCTATGATAGTTATGCAATCGTCTGGGGAGTCGGGTTTTGATCTTCCGGTTTGCAGGGAAATAGGTTGAAATAGTTGAATCGAGTGCAATCATGAAGAGGTCCAAAATTTGTGTGAATTTGTTACTATATGATAGTTATGGTGTGGAAATAGGTCGTTACCTAACCATATTTTGAATGAAACATTGAGACATGCAAACATTATGATACATTTTTTCTTTCGGTTATATTGCTATCTACCTTTTCAAAAATTTGGTTCAATGGATGTAATTGGTCCTAGCATGTTGGACTGGGACGACAGTCTTCAGGTTGTCCTTTCAAACAACGACATCAACACTAGGTTAGTTCTCTCTCATACCATTGGAGCTATCTATGTCAGGTGTTTTTGGGTGTGTTTTTGTGCTTGGATTATTTGGCTGTGTCAGGTTTAGGTAGGGTTATCAGAAGCTGTAGAAGGAGTTGTTTCGAGGTTTGAGAACACTTATTTCTCGGTATTGTGGTGCATTGTTCTCGACTTCGACTATCCCCGATTTTTCTGGTTCGGGCATGTCTGGTTGCTTAGTTGGTTGATAGGTTTTGGTCTGAATCTTTTATTGTTTCATTCTATTTATTAATTTAATTTTTGCATTTCACTTCTAATTTTTTTCTAATTTCTGACACAAATTTAAAAATTGGTATAATATTTAACATTTTCCAAAAGAATATATATATGTACATATATCTGAAAATTTAACTCAGTGTAATGTGATTTTTTGAGTAAAATACCATTTCATTATTTTTATATTTTTAACATGTGTAAATTCACAACTGTTTCCAAAAAAACAAAATCGTTTAATCTCGGAAATAGTAATAAACAGCGATACAATGATGATTATTTATTTGATTAAGCATAAAAACAAAAATCTTACAATAGTGAATTGGTATTTCTTACTGAAACGTATATTTCAATTTTAGAAAGATGTTTTTATCAGTTTGACAAGAATTACTAATTTAAGGAACAATACCAAATCTTAGAAATAAATTAAACAGACTGATTTGTTTAATTTGTCATTGTGGTGTGTAGTTAATCCACGTGCAGACTGGCGTCCAATAATTGTCTCCCACTCGTGTCGTGTCCCTCGAAAGATAGGCAATTACTTGCACACAACAAATGGTGACTCATCATTATATCTATCCCATTTTTATCAAAAAAGTTATTCAATTAAAATAACACAACCTAGTTAAACAACTTACATTGTGTTTCTAAGTAAATATATTTGTAGAAAAATTTAATGATCTTTGTGACATTTTGGCATATTTAAGGTATATGAAACTACAAAACATTAAAAAAGAATTTAATATATATAAACAAACTTAAATCTAGGTTTAATATTTAAAAATAACAATTAAGTTCTTAGGATTTATAAATTTTGTTCTGGTTTGGGATATGATTTTGGACTATCAAGATGAAAGAGAAGTTAATGAATTAAAATGTAATCTTCATTAAGTTAATGATCAATGTATCTGATAAAAAAAATCTAATCATCTTTCCCTATTATCAGTTTAATCATCACCATTACTAACTTTTAACTCCCTAAGAAAAGAAGCAATTTTCAAGCTTCACGGTGAAGTTAAGTTTCATTTTTCAGTGAATTATTGGGGAATCATTTGAATTTTAACAAATAGAATAAAGCAAACCCAATAATATAAAACTTTCCATAAAAACGAGGACATATGGCACGTTTATTTTCAAAGGAGAATCGTATGGCTTACTTTCAAAAATTGAACTGATCATCAGTCTCCACTTTTTCAATAGTTTGATTATGGATCGCTCTATTGTTACATTCAGACTAAGGAGACGGATTTTTTTTTTTGTAATAATTACTTAGCTGAAACTGATATATAAGTTGAGTATTTGAACATTGTTCGATTACAACAAAATGAGTTTGAACCTAAGAAAAATAAAACCGATTTATCTGGAGAGGGGAAGTTCGGAGAACGCGCATGAACAAGTATCATGTTTTGAAATAATATTCAGGATGTGACGCTTACTTTGTAACATGCCATAACATGCCAAAGTTGTGATTTATGGAAAGGTTTAACAAGATTGATTTGGCTACCTATGTCACCAAAGTTGACTTACCTTTTTTAGAATAAATCATGAAAGAACTCCAGAGTTAAGCGTGCTTGAGCTGTAGTAGTAAAAGGATGTGTGACCTATCGAGAAGTGATTCGCGATAGCGTGCGAATGAGGCCAAAGCATGAAAAAAGGTCGGATGGTGATTGCAAGGCTAGTAAACAATGATTTCAAGCCTTTAGAAAAATTAACGGACCGATCGCTGGAACGGGATGGGCCCACGGGCTGAGAGAGCAGGCGTGGGTGGTCCATTAGCTGTGGGCGGTCGGAGCGTTACAAGTGGTATCAGAGCTGGTTAGCCATCTCGGTTCTGACCCGAGAGGCGTCTTGAGACCTGTCGTGGGGCGCAACGAGAACATTGCATTCTTTGAGAGGGGATGAATTGTAACATCCCGAATTTTGATATATGGAAATGCTTAAAAGAATTGATTTGGCTATCTATGTCACCAAAGTTGACTTAGCTTTTCCGGAACACATCATGAAAGAACTCCAGAGTTAAGCATGCTTGAGCTGGAGTAGTGAAATGATGAGTGACCTATCGGAAAGTGATTTGCGATAGCGTGCGAGTGAGGCCAAAGCATGGAAAAATGTCGGGTGGTGATTGCAGGGTCAGTAAACAATGATTTCGAACCTTTAGAAAAATTAATGGACCATCGCTGGAACGGGATGGATCCATGGGCCGAGAGAACGGACGTGGGTGGTCCATTAGCTGTGCACGGTCGGCGGTTACATACTTATGGCCCATGCATTAGCTAATGGAAATTATTATCCTTTGTTTACCATATATCAGTGTATATGCACGAACCACACATGAATATGTATATCATTTGTTGTATACGTCTTTGCAGCAATACGTTTAGTGAGTATATGTGTGTGTGGCGTATTGAAAATACATGTATAGTTGTCTTGTAATGGGGGAGCAATTACCACTCAACCGGAGATTAAATAAGTCGTTTTCCACTTTAAATTGATTTCAAATTAATTAGTTTTGAGTCGTGAGACCTGAATTAACTAATCAATAGAAGGTGATCAAAATTGACAGTTAATATTTTACTACAAGTATTATATTCGAAATAGTATTTGTACACACATATCTAAAAATACTTAAAACATATTCATTTCGTTTCTAAATAAGTGTCATTTTGACATTTTTCACGAAAATTTAAAAATTTATACAACTGACTAGTATATTCCTATTTAATTTATAATTAATTAAATAAGAATGATTTAAATAAAAAAATTAATGGTTATTCAAAAAGATAAAAAAAATTAGATTTAAGGTACAAAATTATATTAAAATTATAGAAAGATACTTATGTTGAAACAAAATAAAAGAACATAAAATGACATTTATTATGAAACACAGAGAGTATTTATCAAGAATCACATAAGTAATTTTATGTTAAGTTTTCAGATTTCATAGTTAAATAAATAAATTAGAGAAAATAAGAATATTTCAATCTAAAATAAAAATAAATAATTTTGATAAGATTTTGTGTAATGGTAGTTATTATAAAGAAAAATCGGACGTGCTAAATGGCTAAAATAATAAATTATGAGAGGTTAACCCTTTCTAATTCTAGGTACGTTTAAAGATCTCCAAATTATAAATCTTAGGCTATTATTTGCAGGTATAAACGAATAGTTTAATACACTAACTATGTACAGTATAATCACTTTAAATTAATACTTTATAAATTAATATACACTAAAAATTTCTATAAAATAATATAATTATATAGTTCTAAATTGAGTTTTTTGTTCAATTAGTATATCGATAAATTAATATCTATATAAATTAATAAAAAAATATAGTTTTGGTGTAGTCCCAACATTATTAATTTATAGAGGTTTCAGGTGATATTACGATACAATGTATACACGTAAGCATATACTTCCTAATTTTCTATTATTTTTTCTAAAAAAAAGTATATACTTCCCGAGAGCATGTTAAACCTGATCTTTTTTATCCACCACTAATAGATACAACGATGCGTTTGCAACACGTATCCCTTATATATTAATTGAGAAACATTACAACGTTATTTTGTATACACGTGTCACCATGAAAATGAAATTTAGAATGTTTAGAGAAATAGGTTGATGCATCTTAACTTATATTATAATTTTTATTAAACTAACTATTAATTTGATAAATAGTATACAAATATTTGATAATAATTTTTGTATCTCAGATATTTTTTGTTTAATTTTATATTATTAAAAGATATTAAACAACCACATTAACAATATAATAAAAAATGATATATGTTATATTTTGAATTTTTAAAACGACTATAAATTACTAAAAATGTTAAATATCTCACACTAAAATTTTGTGATCAATGATTTAACTATTTTTGGTAATAACAAGATACAAATGATCATAAATCGTATGAATATGATGTCTCATTTACTAGAGATTCATATTATATATTAATATAGTTTAAAACTAAACTATATAACATAGAAAAATACTTAAATATGATATTTTCTAAATTTGTATTGAAAATTTATTGAAACCTTAATATTTAAATTTTGAAATCTGCATTCAAAAAATTCTACATTAGAAATTTTGTGTTTATCACGTAAGTATGAATTCTCGATAATAAATAGTTATGTTAAAATATATTATATATCTATGTCCATTTCATTTAAATTTAATTATATACCATATAAAATAAATAAAATGATTGTTTTGATTTATTTACTAAAAAAATATCGTAAATAAACATATTGTTTTGATTTATGTGTTTAGTCTAATTTAATTATATACATAATACATAACTGAATACAAATAAATAATAATACATAAAAATATTTTTATATATAACATTCATTCCGCGCAATTGCGCGGATATTAAGCTAGTAATATTTTATACTTGTATTTCCGTTGGAACTCACTATTTCAATATTTTATATGTCTATCGAACCAGCTCAATATTTTAAATTTGACGAAACTGAAGAGGCTTATGACCGATGTATATATGCATAAAAGCTAAAGCATACAAACTTAATTTGTTTTCCTATACTTTTCTTTTTTTTATTACAAGTAGTTAATTCTTTAATTTGAGATGATTAAAAGGTGAATAGTTGATTCATATTTATAAACATGAAAGCCCAATTCAAGCAAAAAGAAAAACATGAAAGCCCAATAGACACATATGACAAATCTATTACTTTTGTTTAATATGCTTTCAGATTTGCAGTGGTTATAATATTTTTTTTTTAATTACTAACTATTTATCCCGTCAACATGATTATAAAAGAAAAATTAATATATGTATGTATGAAATGTGTATGTATACATAAATGCGTATAAATATGGAGAGGTGAATCAATGTAACATGTATGACAGAATGGTCTAGTCTATATATGTAGCGACCCAAATTCTATTTTTTTATTTTGTCCCACATTAAAAATTTAGAAAATCTACCTCATTTTCCATCCTATATATAAGAAATTCTACCCTTTCTCTTTATTCTCATCAAGTCAAAGTATTTCTTTGCGTGTGACGAGTTGTTGTTGAATTATTCGACGACCAGTCACAAGTGAATTTTTCCGGCGAGATTTTCGGGTGAGCTTCCGGCGAGATTTCTGGGCGAGCTTCCGGCGAGATTTCTGAACGAGCTTCCGATGGATTTTTCTAGTAAGTGTGTTGCCTCCTTATTTTTAGTTATAGGAATATTTTAGGAAAGTTTCTAATTTAGGAAATAAGTTATATTAGGGAAGTTTCTATTTTAGGAAAGTTTCCATTTTAGGAAACTTATGTCCAGAGAAGTTGAGCTTAAGTCGTTGATTCTCGTGTTGCAGTTGACCTCAGTTGACCGCATCTTCCGTTGTTCATTTCAGCTTGTGGTAAGGTGAGGGCTATTCCGTTAAATCCCGAGCTAGTTTAGTACTATTATCATGGAAAGTCTAGTTTCGAAACATGATCTGTCTCTGTGAATTGAGTCTGTTTGAGAGTCTTGTTTGTTTATTATTATTATTGATTGTTAAACCGGAAATAGGATAATAGAGGATTCAACGGTTGAATGAATTGAGTGATGTTAAAACTGCTATATATATGTATATAAATATATAAGTCCGTTTGTGTGGATTGCGGATGCACAAAGACGTTTGTGTAAGCCGTCGACTAGCAGTGTGATTGCGGGTGCACACAGACGTTTGTGTAAGCCGCCGACGAGCAGTGTGATTGCGGGTGCACAAAGACGTTTGTGTAAGCCGCCGACGAGCAGTGAGATTGCGGGGGTACAAAGACGTTTGTATCAGTCGCCGACGCGCAGATTGTGGGAGTGCAGAGATGGACTACTGTACGCCTGGAGATATACATATATCCTTATGAGGAAATGCGGGGTGCATAAAGTAGCATGTACTATCAGCGCATTGGATGTTTTATGTATTGTATTAGACACTGTGTTTGTTTCATGCTAGAGCTAGGCCTACATAGTCGTAGTGCTATGTACTGAGTCAGTGGTTTGCGGTTTAGCATCCCATACCTCACGGAGTAACTCCCCTGTTACTCACCCCTCTTTCTTCCCCCTTTCAGGTGAGACTGACGAGCAGGAGTGATTGCTATCGGATTGGTGCTTTGGGAGTTCTATTTCTTTTATTTTCAGACTTGCGGTTTTATGATTTTATCGATATTTTGGGATTTATCTCTTTTATTGCATTTATGGTTATTTATTGGATTTATGACTTTCGAGTTTACATTTGAGGAGTAATAAAAGGAGATTTCAGAATTTTTATTTGTTTATTTTATTTTTTTGAAATCGGGGTATTACAATTTGGTATCAGAGCGGGGTTCCGTCCCGGCTCTGACCCGGGACGGCGATTTATGGGACTCGGATTTCAGCGGTTTTGAATGTTTGTTGGGGATTGGGAATTTCAAAATAAAGTGACACACTTCTGTCCAGAATCATTCGTTTAGTCGTTAGCGTTTCTGACTTTTTCTTTTGGTGTGGATGAAAATCAAGTTTCCGTTTGTTTCCTTTTGTTTTCATCTCGTGTTCTTCTTCCCTTCGTATTTGTTGTAGTTTTTCTCGGGTTCCGTTCTGGAATTCGGGATGAATTCCGGTTAAGTGGAGGAAAATTTTAACGACCCAAATTTTGTTTTGGTGGAGCCTTTGTGGTTTTATTAAAATTAAAGCCCAATTCTATCTTTTTATTTTGTCCCACATTGGAAGTTTAGAAAATCTACCTCCTTTTCCTTCCTCTATATAAGAAACACTACCTTTTCTATTTATTCTAATCAAGTCAAAATATTTCTTTGCGTGTGACGAGTTGTTGTTGAATTATTCGACGACCAGTCACAAGTGAATTTTTCCGGCGAGATTTCCGGGTGAGCTTCCGGCGAGATTTCTAGGCGAGCTTCCGGTGGGATTTCTGGACGAGCTTCCGGTGGGTTTTTCTAGTAAGTGTGTTGCCTCCTTATTTCTAGTTATAGGAATATTTTAGGAAAGTTTCTAATTTAGGAAATAAGTTATATTAGGGAAGTTTCTATTTTAGGAAATTTGATATTTTAGGAAAATTTCCATTTTAGGAAACTTATTTCCAGAGAAGCTGAGCTTAAGTCGTTGATTCTCGTGTTGCAGTTGACCTCAGTTGACCGCATCTTCCGTTGTTCATTTCAGCTTGTGGCTAAGGTGAGGGCTATTCCGTTAAATCTCGAGCTAGTTTAGTACTACTATCATGGAAAGTCTAGTTTCGAAACATGATCTGTCTCTGTGAATTGAGACTGTTTGAGAGTCTTGTTTGTTTATTATTATTATTGATTGTTAAACCGGAAATAGGATAATAGAGGATTCAACGGTTGAATGAATTGAGTGATGTTAAAACTGCTATATATATGTATATAAATATATAAGTTCGTTTGTGTGGATTACGGGTGCACAAAGACGTTTGTTTAAGCCATCGACGAGCAGAGTGATTGCGGGTGCACAGAGACGTTTGTGTAAGCCGCCGACGAGCAGTGTGATTGTGGGTGCACAGAGACGTTTGTGTAAGCCGCCGACGAGCAGTGAGATTGCGGGGGTACAAAGACGTTTGTATCAGTCGCCGACGCGCATATTGTGGGAGTGCAGAGATGGACTACTGTACGCCTGGAGATATACATATATCCTTATGAGGAAATGCGGGGTGCATAGAGTAGCATGTACTATCAGCGCATTGGATGTTTTATGTAGTGTATTAAACACTGTGTTTGTTTCATGCTAGAGCTAGGCCTACATAGTCGTAGTGCTATGTACTGAGTCAGTGGTTTGCGGTTTAGCATCTCATACCTCACGGAATAACTCCCCTGTTACTCACCCCTCTTTCTTCCCCCTTTCAGGTGAGACTGACGAGCAGGAGTGATTGCTATCGGATTGGTGCTTTGGGAGTTCTATTTCTTTTATTTTAAGACTTGCGGTTTTATGATTTTATCGATATTTTGGGATTTATCTCTTTTATTACATTTATGGTTATTTATTGGATTTATGACTTTCGAGTTTACATTTGAGGAGTAATAAAAGGAGATTTCAGAAATTTTATTTTTTTGAAATCGGGGTATCCCCTATATATTAATTGAGAAGCATTTGAAAAATTAGAACCTTAATTTTGTATTAATTAAAAAAAACCCCAAATTCTAGGTGGCACTCTAAATGCCTTCTAAATTCCATTTCAAAGAATTCTAGAGCATGTAATATAAAGTATAGTTTAATCTAATTGTGTCACATAATTATATAACACTAGAGATAATTATATTAACCTAAAATATATGAAGTGTGCATTCTTTCATTAAATAAAAGCTGCGGAATTACCTAATATGATTTACATATATACGAAAATTAATGATTATGAATAATAAAGATTTGATAACAATTTTTGCATCCTTCTTCATTTTTGTTTAAATTTATATTATTAAAAAAATTTAAACAATCACATTAACCATATAATAAAAAAATTAGATTTTTTTCTTATATGTTATATTTTGAATTTTTTAAAATGACTTTAAATTACAAAAATGAGGAAACTTTATATGTTATATATTTTTTTTAAACGACTTTAAAATACAAAAATGAGGACACCTTTTATGTTATATTTTTATTATATGTTAGAATTTTCTTATATGTTATATTTTGATTTTTTTCTAAAGCGACTTTAAATTACAAAAATGTATGTTTTCCTTAAGTATACGAGTAAAAACATTAAAATGACATGTATCAATTCGATGGTTGATTTGAAAGCTTTCAAAACCATATGGAAAATAAAAGTCAAAATAATTCAACTGTGAAAACAATACTATTCATTTTTTTCAAGAATGTGTTCGCTGGAAAAAATAAAGTTTTTATGTCATAATTTGTTTAATGTCCACTAGAGAACATTATATTAACCTAAAATATAAGAAGTGTGTATTCTTTCCTTAAATAAAAGCTACAGAATTACCTAATATGATTTACATATATATGACAATTAATGATTATGAATAATAAAGATTTGATAACAATTTTTGCATTTTTTTTCATTTTTGTTTAATTTTATATTATTAAAAATATAAACAATCACATTAACTATATACTAAAAAATTAGATTTTTTCTTATATGTTATATTTTGAATTTTTTAAAATGAATTTAAATTACAAAAATAAGGAAACCATATATGTTTTTTTTAAACGACTTTAAAATACAAAAATGAGGACACCTTATATGTTAGATTTTTTCTTATATGTTATATTTTGAATTTTTTAAAACAACTTTAAATTACAAAAATGTAAGTTTTCCTTAAATATACGACTAAAAACATTAAAATGACATGTATTAGTTCGATGGTTGATATGAAAGCTTTCAAAACTATATGTAAGTTAAAAAACAAAATAATTCAACTGTGAAAACAATACTATTCACTTTTTCAAAATTGTGTTCGAGGAAAAAAATAAAGTTTTTATGTTATAATTTGTTTAATGTCCACTAGAGAACATTATATTAACCTAAAATATAAGAAGTGTGTATTCGTTCCCTAAATAAAAGCTACGAAATTACCTAATATGATTTGCATATATATGACAATTAATGATTATGAATAATAAAGATTTGATAACAATTTTTGCATCCTTCTTCACTTTGTTTAATTTTATATTATTAAAAAAAAATAAACAATCACATTAACCATATAATAAAAAATTAGATTTTTTCTTATATGTTATATTTTAAATTTTTTAAAATGACTTTAAATTACAAAAATGAGGAAACCTTATATGTTATTTTTTTTTTAAAACGACTTTAAAATACAAAAATGAGGACACCTTATATGTTAGATTTTTCTTATATGTTATATTTTTTCTTAGATTTTATATTTTGAATTTTTTAAAACGACTTTAAATTACAAAAATGTAAGTTTTCCTTAAGTATACGACTAAAACCATTAAAATGACATGTATCAATTCGATGGTTGATTTGAAAGTTTTCAAAACCATATGGAAGATAAAAGTCAAAATAATTCAACTGTGAAAACAATACTGTTCATTTTTTTCAAGAATGTGTTCGTTGGAAAAAATAAGGTTTTTATGCCATAATTTGTTTAATGTCCAATCCGATCAACCCATGATGTATTAATTATAGTTTTGTTTCATTATTTTTAATAAAAATTGATCCGTTCCATCGGAAAGAAATTATATAATAACAACAAAAAAATATTTTATATATATAAATAAAATGATCACATATATAAAAAAAACTATTGATAATATATACAAATAAACTCACTTTGCGTAAGGCGCAGGTCTTATTCTAGTTACAATATAATCCGCTAACAAGCCCCTCTAACGAAAAAAGTTGGTAAATTGACTTTAACATTCACAGATCAAATTTCCAAACCAGTTGCTACAGTAAGATAATCTTTAATAACTGTTAAATAATCATTTAAGAATATTATCCTTTTTTCTTCTTTCAAATGTCGCACCCATGGGACTAGTAAACATACTCTAATTAATTATCAAAATACAACTGTCAACATATTTAGATCTGATCCATTTTTGATTAAATTTACTTGTTAACCTGTGATTATACATTTACATGTATCTTGCGTCCACATTCAAAATGAAGTTTTTAGTATCATGAAGATATTCGTGTTTAATTTGGCCTGAAAGTATATAAACAATACATACTATATACATTTCTTATATGACCTAAACATATATATTCAATATCTTAAAAAGTCCATTTGAATAATTTTGTTTACATGCAACCTCCAAAAACCAAAAAGTAAACTTTTAATCATGAATATTCTAATACTAATCATAAAACATATAAATTATTAACACTGAAAATGTTTACATTATGGTGGTCATCGATAATTGAAACTCGAATATGAAGATTCAAACTCGGCTCACATTGAAATAAAAGCTGTTTAACAATACTGTAAACGAATGGTAACATATATATATATATATATACATATTGGTTTACAATAATTGATTTTGTTCATAAATTTGTTTAATTAATGAGTGTAATTTTGATTCATAAAGGTCTAGTTATATGTTTTAGATATAGCCAAATAAAATATACAGATGATCCTACAAAACAATTATGAAAGCCAATACACAAATAACTTTTTAATTAATAGTGTATATTTTCTATGACAATGTTTTGTAAAGACAAATCTCGTATCAAACATGGAAAATAACATATGAAAGACATTAAAAGGTCTGGCTGGCTGGTGACCTTTCGAGAAACAAGAAGAACGCATAAAAAATGAACGTACGGAAATAAAATAGCAGGAATAAAAAGGAATGATTGTTCTTTATCAAATTTAACAAAAAACAATTTTGTTCTTTAATTCTCTACAAAAAAATATAAAAAAATGAAAGAGAATTATTATTTCCTGTGAATGGTGATTTGTTTTACGTGCGTTAAAGAATATATTATTCATTACTGTTCTCTAGTCACCGTTCATTTCCCAAATATTTCTACAATACTTCAACAGGGCTTTCTATATTTTACATATATTAATAAATTAGATTCCTACCAGCAATAACAATAACATGGATCCTAACTTCTTTTAGCTGCATCATACATTTGTTGTCTGTCTCAGACTATGAAACAAACAATTTTGGTCTGTATTTTATTTGAACTATCGGATTATATTTAAATATAAACAATTTTTTTAAAAAACTTTTGAGCTTAGCTTCTAATTATCCGATGCCGGAGAACTAGTGGTGGTGGCCATGACTTTGAGCAATGTTGAATGACATCATACTCAGATCTCATCATCATTTCATTATTATGTTACATACTTGATACTTACATGTACTACATCATTACACCAACTTCACATACAAGGATCATACATATTCACGAAATATTTACAATGTATATATATATTCACAGTTTACACGTAATTAACAGTGAAAATAATACGTAACGCATGTGTTTTTTTTTTTGGGTCAACCACTTACACATGTGTATAGTAGCGAATTTTCTTTTTAAAAACCTTATATAGTAGCATTGTTTCAATATACAAGAATTATAAAACCAGTAACTAGATCAATACTTGAATTCTGCCGAAACTATCATTTCCATAAATTAAAATATAAATCTTAATACCGAGTCGATTATCTACTTTTACGTTCTCCACCAATGCGCATGACTTTCTTTTTTTTTTTTAACGCCAAACGGCCATTCTATTAGTCGAGGCAGGGTGGTGCAGGTAAGGGCAGGAATAACAACTAATGAAAAGTAACTCCTATAGAAGGATCTAGCAGTCTTAGCTAAAAATCTGAAAATTGATTCTGCGTTAGGTGGGACATGAGTAATCTTGAACTCAGGAAGCATATCCGTAGCGTCTCGATCTTCTCCAATTCTGTCGCAAAGCTTGGCCAAGCATGAGGTTCCTCTATCATAGCAATCAGGTCCTTACAATCCGCCCCAAAGCTCTGACATGTTGAGTGCTGAAGCATATTCTCCATTGCCCACTGTAGTGCTTCAACTTCCGAGTGCAAGGCTGATTCACGTCGAGTAATATTTTTTAACCCCATAAGCTGAGCCTTCCCCCTACTGTCCATCCACACCCATCCACATCCACTAAAGTTGGCCGATGCTGTCCAAGATCCATCTAACAGGCATATGTTGCCCAAGCTTATGACTTGGGGGATCACCATATTGTTTCCTCGTGGCACTGGTTGTATCACTTCATTCGCCTCAAACCAGGATGCGCATGACTTTCTAAATCGAGCAGAGCAGCGATCAATATATACATAAAATTTCATATTTTTAGCATATTATATAATTTTTTTTAAAAATAAGCACAAAGAAAATACTATGATAAACGAAAACAAGAAACCAACTGTAACTTTTACCAGAAAATAAAGAAAGAAAATACACGATTTCTCAAATTCTATCAGGGCCAAAAAAAAACAATCAGGGCCACACACCCAACGGCTTGAGAGACATCCATGTGTCTTATTAAAATCCGTGGAAAGAGAGAGTGATGACGTCAAAGTTGACGCCAAAGATCCCTCAGCCAATGAGGTGGCTCCTTCGCTTTGCAGTCTCGTCTTCGGGAGCAAAAGTCAACCTTCTTAAGCTACACCCACCTACATTTTATAATCGTTCTTCCACAGGGTCCACACGTATAAACAAATCAAAATGGAACAAACGTTACCAGAAATCAAAATTACTACTAGAAATACTGCTTTATTTTATTTATTTTAATCCGTGATTTCATTCCATATCTTTTGGTCCTTATAATCGTTATATTATTTTAAAACATATTAATCTGAATTGTTATTCTTATCCTGTTTCCTTAAAATATGCTTCACATACGATAACAAACGCGTTTAAGTGAGATAATTACGGGAAAAGAAAATTAAGACAAAATCAATTTAAAGATAAAGACAAATAAAGATACAGACTGATACAAATATATACATACTGTCAAAATTCGTCTGGACTTCACTTGCATTTGCGACAAGTCAGTACGTTGTATAATTAACCAACTTATAATGGCAGTTAATCTAGTGATTAGAAACTTATGTCTTTATTAAAATAAAATAGATAAACGATTTTTTTTTGCTATATGTTTTTAAAAAACGATTTTTTTTGCTATATAACCACAATAAGCTGCACAGTTTACATCCTTAGGCAAAGACTAGTAATTTTGTTTTTTTTAGAGAGTGGTTTACCTAATACTAATAATTATGATGTTGTTTATATATATGTGATCACACATGCACATATGTACAGTATATTCTACATTCAATCAATAAATGTCAATGTTAATAAATACTGTACATGGTTAAGTTCGTCGGTCAATAAAATGAACAGATCAACGAAATAAATTAAGACTAACTATACTACTAATTATGAGCTAAGATGCAATAGATATGAATAAAATCGTAACTTTTTTTAAAATGCTGGTATCAAGTCGGTGGTTTGTTACAGCGTATTGACTAAAACGACTTTAAAAGTTAATCTGAGTCGGCAATGTGTAGATTATTACGAAATTCCTATTTAAATATATATATTCGTCGTCTTAATATTCTACAGAAGATGACAGTCTGGAAATGGAGGAATTTTAACTTTATAAATGCGTACAAAACAATTATACAGAAAATTCAGCTATTACTTTTTAAACGAAAACTTACTGTTCATTTTGTAACCCTAACCGAGCTCGTAGGTCATACATAATAAACGTGGTATACGTATATCAGTTTATATTAAGCTCAAGTTGGTATTTATAATCACATATACTTTATAGAAAAAAAGGTATTATCTTGAGTATACACACTAGCCTATGCAATATAATTGAGTTCAAACGTTTAATAAAAAAAAGACCATGCAGTATAGCGAGTAAAGACAATTTTACAGTTAATCTAGTTTGAGGTACGAATTTCTCGAAGATCACAAGAAAACGACCTAACAGATCTACTCATTATCATAAGCAAAAAGAAATGATTATTTATTTTCCTGTTTTACCAAACTTAAACAACACTTTGGTCTCTGCTCTTGGTTGATTTGTGTCTCTTTTAAGAGTAAGCTTCTTCTTGTCCTTTCCTGTTTGGATTTTAATCTCTTATGCTTTGTGTTGTATTGGATTGTTTGTGCAATTTTCTCTTCTTCCCTAGTCTAGGGCTTTGCTTCTGGATAATGCTTGTATTCTGCCAGCGCAGTTTCCGGGGATTTACCTTTGTTCGATCGTTCAGCTTTGTAATCGTTTATGTTCAATGTTAATGAAAACTCTAGATGCCACAAGTTGTGACGAAGCCATATTTACTGAGTCAGCTTTCGATGGCCCAAACTCATCCAAACAGAGTATGTATATACCAACGTATTTAAGACATTAATCAAATCAAATGTATGCGCATTAAGTTTAATACACAGCTCGTAAATTAATTAATCAACTTACTATTTTCGTATTGACTGTATAATTGAATTGGCGGGAACAATTCTGGGTATACATATTACAAAAGAATCATACGAAATAAACACAACCTCGCAACTGTATTTTGATGATAATTTTTTTTTTTTTTTGGGTGTAAATGTTAAGATTCATACCAAAGCATTTCAAATTTTTTACAGAATTGTTGCACAAGCAACTTATTTGAAGAAACAACAGAGAGGTTAGAAGAAGAGAAGACAGAGATTAAGGAAATTACTCAAGAGACAGCTGCTAGCTGTAGGGATCGATGAACCAGAAGTATAACTGAAGGAGTGAGCACGCTTGAGTTCGCGTTGCCGGACAGCTCAGTAAGCGGTCACGAATGGCTCGGTCCATAGACGCAAACAGAACATCCCCGGAACTGCACACTCCTCTGAAGATTCTAGCGTTTCTTTCCCTCCACAGAGTGTAGACAAAGACCTGCAATAGAAGCTTGAAAACAGTCGCGACATCTGGTGAGTGATCATCATGTAGCCGATGACAAAAGACCAGTGAAGAAGAGAAATCCGCCATCGAAGACACATTGTGTCTCCTAGAGAAGAGAGCCCAGATGCGAGCCTAATAAGCACATTGGAAGAAAAGATGATCATGTGTTTCATCCCCAGCAGGAAAAAATACACAGGTTCTAGGCACCGCCATGCCCCACGATGATAATCTGTCTCGGGTTGGTAGCCTAGCGAGAACTGCCATCCAAAGTACAAACGAGCATCGCGGTATATGCTGTTTAAACCAGACCAAACTACACCAAGGCACCACAGGAGCATGCTCTCTCACCATATTCCAAGTCACCTTTGGAGAAAATTTGGGAACAAAGTTGTTTGATGGACCACGCCATAAGAACTCATCAGCATCCATCGATGGAGAGGGAGGGTTCATAGTGGATAAAACAATGTGGAGTGAATAGACCAGTAACCTTGTGATGTCGCGTCTGCCACAGCCGACGCAGAAGGTATCCTAAGATCTCGAGTACCAGCATCTCCAAACATTACATGAAGAGGACCCAAGTCTGTCCAATAATCAAACCAAAACAGAGCTTTGTTCCCATTCCTAACCCGACACCGCATGAAGTCATCAAGCTTCGGTTTTAACTGCAGCATACTCCTAACAGAAGGAGAGAACCTTTGAGTATCCGGAATTAACCATATACTCCGATCATTGAAGATGTTGTGCTTAACCCATGCAACCCATAGTGACCCGAGTTCGTGAAGAAATTCCATAACCTTTTTAGTCTGAACACCATCTCAAACTCTTCAAGTTTCCGAATACCCAGACCACCTTCCATTTTCGGTTTGCATATAGCCTCCCACGCAACTCTTGCACCCGCAGCAGTATTAGTCTTATTGTTCCATAAGAAAGCAGCACATAAAGAGTCCACTTTTGCATAGAAACTCTTCGGGAGAACAAAAACGGAGCTCCAAAAATTCACCATACCGTAGACAACTGAGGTTATAAGAGTGACCTTGCCCGCAAAGGAGAGATATTTCGATGTATAAGAGTGCAGCTTTGAAGTGATCCGTTCAAGGAAAGGCTGGAGAGTGGCTAGGCTAATATTTTTTGGATTTAAAGGTAAGCCAAGGTATCTGGTTGGAAAGGTGCCACGCTTGAAACCAGAGAGATCACAAATGACCGCAACTTAAATCTCATTAAACCCTCCAAAGAAGATTTCGGTCTTGTTCTCATTCATGTCCAACCCGCACCAGGACTTGAAGATGGTCATTGTCTCCTTAATACCTGTTATAGAATGCCTTGATCCATCAGAGAAAACCAGTAAATCATCTGCAAACAGCAAATACGTGATCTTCAGAGTTACACATTGCGGATGTAGTCTGATGGAGCCAGCATCAGCTTTAAGCTCTAGCAGTCTTGAGAGAGCCTCCATGACCATGATAAACAAGTAAGGGGAGATCGAGTCGCCCTGGCGTAGACCTTTTCTTCCCGCAAAGAACCCCGTTAGTTCCCCGTTGATAACTATCGAGAACCGTGATGAGGAAATACACTCTCTGATCCATGTAATAAACAGAGGTGGAAACCCTTGAGCCTCCAAAATCTTAAGGACAAAGTCCCAACATACGGTGTCAAAGGCCTTCTGAATATCCACTTTGAGAATGCAACTCTTCGAGCAATCCGACTTATTATAATTTCGGATCAGATCCGACGCTAGAAGTATATTCTCACCGAGGCTTCGCCCCTTCAAGAAGGTTGCTTGATTCAAACTAACACACTGGAGGAGCACAGGTTTGAGTCTGTTTGCAATTATTTTGGAGATGATCTTGTACACAACGTTGCAACAACTGATAGGTCTGAAGTCACCCAGTTTACTAGCGTCCTGCTTCTTCGGAATAAGAGTGATCGCAGTTGTGTTGAGATCCCTCAGCAGACGGCCGTTTCTAAAAAATTCTGATACAGCTGCGACAATGTCCTTACCAACAACATCCCAGGAAGCACGAATAAACTCCACAGAGTACCCATCGGGGCCAGGGCTCTTATCTAGGGGCATGGTGAAGATAGTGGTCTTGATCTCGGTCTCTAGAACCTCTCTTTGCAGAGCAGTACATTGCATATCAGTGCAGCGAAAAGGTAACAGATTCTGAAGAGACTCAAGGGAAGCCGGAGATACTGGTAGATCAGTCTTACCTATGATATCCTCAAAATAACTAGCAGAGTGGGCCTTAATATCCACCGTTGGGGATATCATGTGGTCATCTTCATCCCTCAAGAAATGGATATGGTTTCGAGCTACGCGTTGAGAGACAGTTTTGTGGTAGAAGGTTGTGTTCCTATCTCTCACAACACCCCACCTCACTCGGGATCGTTGCTTATAGAACTTAGCCTCAGCAGTAAGCAAGAGATTCAATTTATTTCTTTCCTGATGCTTCTGAGCCGCTGTGATCCTGTCTGGAGCCGTAAGAATAATCCTCTGCAACACGTCAACTCTAGTAGATTGCTCCTTTACACGCTGAGATATTCCACTAAAATGTCTTTTATTCAAATTGCGCAAGACCTTCTTGAGAAGTTTCATGGAGCGCACAAGAACAAACTGAGCAGAGCCAGAAATGGCATCACAATTCCACGACTGAGCAACTGAGTTTTGATACTCAGGATGGTCAATAATGTGGTGAAAGAATTTAAATGGTTTTCTGACTCTCTGTCTCGCTGAAGGTAAGTGAATGAGACACGGAGCATGGTCTGACTGACTTAGGTCCAGAAACTCAGCGTAGGAATCCGAGAAAACTATACTCCAGTCCTGATTTATAAACACATGATCGATCTTCTTTGAAACTGTATTTTGATGATAATTGATACGTATACATGACCTAATAAATGCTTTCTCCTGACTCGGCATACATGATGACGTAATTATAGTTCTAAAAGAGTCCATTATATTCAATCATTGATTTTGATCTCTTTGGATTTAAAGCCATATATTCTATCGAGTTTGCAAAATGCAAATCTCAACTTCGTGGTTGGACGTTCCTCTTATAAATGATTTCTAGTCAGCAACTTGGCGACTTGGCAAGTCGATATTTTCACCAAATTTTACAAAAGGTTATGAAAACTAGAACAATATTCTTTGTATGTGACTCTGTGTACTATTCTTTAAAGGGTTTTGGTTTATTTCAAACGTATTAAAATTATATGTTTACATTAACTGAACAACATTACAACACTATTTAAAAAAGAAAAAACTAATAACATGTACCTTAGTTTTTCGATCAATATATTTCACAAACTATAAGCATCAATTAAAAAATCCATCATCCGGTTTGTATTTCGCTTTTTGTTTTACCATTTACATAATATATTTTGATATACAAAACTCTGATATTATAATTTTAGTGTAAACATAATATTATGGATAAGATACATAATATAAATAATTACAATTATTCTAAAATAGTTAACGACTTCGTGCATTCTTGTTATGATTTTTTTTTTTTTTTGACGTCAAACAGCCATTCTTGTTATGATTATGTAAATGAAAAATTTAACTTTCATATTAGAGCACATTGCTAATAATTAATTGATTAATTATATATAGTCTTTCTTCGGCTTCACTAGAAAGGCTTAAACAAACACCATAGAAAAGGCCACAGACTTTCGAAGTAGATGAAGCGGTGTTAAACAAGTCAATAATATTCAATTAACTATAAATAATTTTTATATATACACAGAAACAAAATAAACTTTAATCACACATATGACCGTTATTTATTATCTTAAAGTTGTGTATAAGAATCCGTAATAATTTCTCGACTTTATTAAATGATAAATTAATACGGATTCTTATACACAGCTTTAAGATAATAAATAACTCAATAATTAACTAAATGCAAAAGAGGAGATTGCTCAGGGCTATGATCTGTAGGATCTTATTAATCAAATTAAATAAAGACATTCTTCAATCAAGGTCCAAACATAAAAAAGGTACAACTTATAACCAGTTTTAGTGAATTTATTTTCCACACGTTTTTCTGTTTAGTATCAATTAACTTCACAAGCGTTCTTTCCTACAGTTTGTTCTTTTTACAAAACCAGCTAATCCATATGCATAACAACAATAAACCTATAATTAAGAAAATAATTAATTATATATATGGAAAATCATATAAACTGTTTGAACAAAAACATTACTTGGTTTATTTTTAGCTAGATAAGTTAATTATAAAGACTGTTTTAAATCAAATCTAAGAACACAAGATATCATTTTAAGAAAAATGTCCAAGTTTGTCAAATGTATTATCAACGACTGATCTGGGCAATAAATAATGACCAAGATTAATAACTATAAATTTTATAAAATGTCAATTAATAAACCTAATTGTTGTCTATGTGAAGCTTGTTCAACAATTCAGGAAGTTGCTTGGAGCCTACGTGTCTTTCAAAATCACCAAAAAGAAGGAAAAAAATGAAGAAACAAACAATAATATTTTATTTTTATTTAATTGCAAATCTCCACTATTTCCTCTATATAAACCCATTTTCCACTCTTTCAATACTTTTATTTTTCTACCTTTAACTGCCCAAAAGATTCCCCAGCTAGCTTTCTCAAATCATTTTTCTTTCTTCATCACCTTCTTGTGTCTCTCTTTCTCTCTAAATAAGCATCACATCTCTTTTTCTCTTTCAAGAAAATCTCTGAGTTCTTTCTCTTTTACTTTTGTTCCAATCTTTAAACTAAAAAAACAAAAGAGACAGATATAGATACACGCATATCTATATAGATACAGTACTGTTTTATAGTCATGGCGGTTGTTGTTGAAGAAGGCGTGGTGTTGAATCATGGAGGTGAAGAGCTTGTGGATTTACCACCTGGATTCAGGTTTCATCCAACAGACGAGGAGATCATAACATTCTACCTCAAAGAAAAGGTTTTAGACAGCCGATTCACGGCTGTGGCCATGGGTGAAGCAGATCTCAACAAGTGTGAGCCCTGGGATTTGCCGAGTAAGTATAGCATTCAAGAAAAATTTCAATTACCAAACGTACACAAATTTCAATTCTTCTTTGACCATTTCAAGAGTGTTCACACATAAACACAAAAAGGCTAGCTTCTTGAATAAGTTTACCAATTCTTGAATCATATTTCAACATGAGGCTAGCTTGTTTTTATCCAATTTTCCAAAAATAATTCAGTCTTCTTTGACCGTTTTAAATAAAATGAAAGATTTCTTGATTAAGGTTCTGCTTCTTGATTTTTTTTGGTGTGTACAGAGAGAGCAAAGATGGGGGAGAAAGAGTTTTACTTCTTCTGTCAAAGGGACAGGAAGTACCCGACCGGGATGAGGACGAACCGTGCGACCGAGTCCGGGTATTGGAAAGCGACCGGGAAGGATAAGGAGATCTTCAAAGGCAAAGGTTGTCTCGTTGGGATGAAGAAAACACTTGTGTTTTATAGAGGAAGAGCTCCACGAGGTGAAAAGACTAATTGGGTCATGCATGAATATCGTCTTGATGGCAAATATTCTCATCACAATCTCCCCAAATCCGCAAGGGTAAGTATATATAAAACTAACAATCATATTCTCAAATTTTGTTTTTGAAAAATAGATTCCAAAATGATGAAAATCTAGTTTAATTATTAGTACTCAAAATCAAACCTAATATTTTTGTTTGCTTGTGATCTTGATTACAGGACGAGTGGGTCGTGTGTAGGGTTTTTCACAAGAACAATCCTTCCACTACAACCCAACAAATGACAAGAATGCCCATTGAAAATCTCACAAGAATGGATTCTCTAGAGAACATTGATCATCTCCTAGACTTCTCATCTCTTCCTCCTCTCATGGATCCGAGTTTCACGGGTCAACACGACCAACACAACTTCAAACTTATCAACCCTCCTACCTATAACATCTCGTCACCAATCCAACCCCATCACTTCAACTCTAATTACCAATCAATATTTAACCACCAGGGTTATGGTTCTGCTTCGGGTTCCGGCTCTACATACAACAACAATAAGGAGATGATAAAGATGGAGCCGTCGCTTGTTTGTGTATCTCAAGAAACCTGTCTGAGCTCAGATGTGAACGCGACCACGACCATTGAGGTATCTTCGGGTCCGGTAATGAAGCAAGAGATGAGTATGACGGGAATGGTGAATGGTAGCAAGTCATATGAAGATCTATGTGACCTGAGGGGGATCTTATGGGACTACTGATTAATTTTAGTTATGGTTATTTTATTATTTAAGTGTGATGAAAGAGTATATTTGTTGGTTTTAAGTCATGTAATTAATACATATACATATAGGATTTACTAGGGGGATTAATCCTAGTTATTTTGCTTCAGTGATCTTTATTTAGTTGATTGTTTAATTAGTTTAATAGTGTGGGCGAAACGGGATTGTGATCATTTGGGATTTTACTGCAAAATTAAGTGGATATATCTCCCTGTACATTGTATCATACTTATAAGAAATCTTCATATATATAGTTTCTCATAGAGTTTTAATTGCTGAGATTTGCGATATACATTCTAGCATATTTGAGAAGAAAAAGAAAAGAAAAAAAATTGTAGATTGATGGAGCCTGAATAAACTCAGAGAGATGAGCAAAAGACAGCTCATAAACCATGTGAATGTTCCCCGAATCTGGGCAACATATTGGCCGTTCATATGCACAATAATGTAGATTATACTGCTTATTTATAATCTCATTTAGTATATACTCCCTCCGTTTCATATTAAGTGTCGTTTTAGAGAATTTTTTTCGTTACAAAATAAGTGTAGTTTTCGATTTTCAATGCAAAATTTATTAATTTTATACAAAATTTATTTTTCTATTGGTTGAAATATGGTTAGGTGTACAAAATTAATTGTTTTCTTAATCCGTGTGCCGAAACCTAAATCGACACTTATATATATAAATAAACATTTCAACTATGAACAGTGATTAATGATGGGTTTCTTGTGAAAATATAATTCCAGATCCCTAAGTCTTATGTCTTAAGGAACTTCGTTATTACTTCAATCACATTACGTTTTCTTACTAACTTCTTTTATAACTGAGTTTTTCGTACGTTTCATATCATTTAATTTGTTCACCACTTGTGAGTTGTGATTGCATCCGTTAGTACCATAAATACAGTTCTTTCTTTTTCTTAATATATAAATATATATATATGGTATCTTAAGGAACTTTTTCTTGGGTCCTGAAGCACAAAGCTTGTCTTTACATGGAATAAGATATGGCTACAGATCTGTGTTTAAGATTTGGCAGCAGATCTGTTCTTTGGTTGAATGTACTATAATATTCTTAGAATTGAATTCTTTGATATAATATATACAAACGACAAAGACAGGTGTTTTAAAAGAAGCTGCGCCAATTTGGAAAGCACCAAAGAAACAACATATTAGTAAATTTTAGAAAACCTTGAACATGTAGCGACTGTAAATATAAAGATCATGCCATGCATACATACCTTTCATATTTCCGTGATTTATAGATTCTTCTTGTCTTTAGTATGTATTGTTTTTCTATACCCTTAATGCTCTTAAAAAGTTTCAACCCTACATACGTACGTAGAGATTACCCAAATGACTAAAAATATATAAAAACTCGATTAACCATACATATATAAATGATGTCTTTGGTTCAATGTACTACTATGATTGTTTGGAAAAAGCGTGTGAGTCTCTTCCACCTCAAATTGAGGACATGAATCTCATTAATTACTTTTTTGAATTTGGTCTCAAACCTAAATCATAGCATAATTTTTTTTTGGTTGTATAAGCTTATAGTTTTTTTTTTCTTTCTATGAGCTTATAGTTGCTTACAACTAGACTATGTAATAAAGATACTTCCGCCACAATAGAGAATAATTTCTTTATTTTTTTTTCTTTCACACAGAGAATAATTTCTTTATATATACCAGATCCTTCATTTCTCCACTTCCATTAATTTTTTTTTTCCTTTTATTTTTCCCAAAGGGATTAAGTGGGATATATATCTGCAATTTTGATTATTGGCAGATCACTGGTTCATATATATCCCACTTATGATATTCTTTTTGTATCATATTATGAGAAATGGATTTACAAATGAATGAATAGTAATTTTGGGAGAAAGGAAAAAGCATGAATGTATGCAATATCTCAATGCGCATGATATCAGGACTTTCCATTTAAAGCGAAGCTTTTAGATCGAAACTTGCAGCAAAGCTAACCGTTCTTTTTTTGTTTTCCCCTTTTTCGGTTTCTAGATGATGATTTCTCTATCGCTTCTTTTCTACTGTCTCTTTATTTTTTTCTTTCCTTTTCTTTCAATTTCTGAAATAATATTTGCATCAAACCATATATAACTACAATCATTGTCTTCCGGAAGATATATACATAGAATGAGATTTTTTGTTTATCCCTTTTTCGAATTTGCTTGATGATTGTGATTTAAAAATTTGTATTAGTTTTGTTTTCTGTCATCACCTAAATTCAAAACGATGGAATGAGATTTTTTTGTTTATCCCTTTTTCGAATTTGCTTGATGATTGTGTTTTAAAATTTTGTATTAGTTCTATTTTCTGTCATCACCTAAATTCAAAACGATGGAAACCAAGTGTGACTTTCTACAAAACATGAATATTTTCTTTAACCTAATATTCAACCTTTCACATATGAAACTGGATTTATGTACATACGATATTACTACAAAGAAAAATATTGGTGACTAACGTAAAAATTTCTGTATTTTCTTTTTTGATCAAACACGTAATTTCTTTATATCACGAATATATAACATATTAATTAAATCAACTAGTGATGCGACAACACTAATAATACATCCTACTCAATCAAAATAATATAACTAAAAAGCGTAATTTGTTGGACAAAGAGATTTGACGGTCACATGCAGTTATGCATTAGCCAATGGCTTTCTACCTCCACAGCTTCGCCTTCCTTGCATGATCCAAACCTCGTACCATTTAGAAATGTTATTTTCTTAACCGGTCCAAAGCGGTTATATTCGTAGATCCGATTTTCTACACACTTGTTGGTGGCGGAACTACCTTGTTAGCATGAGGGTCAATTGACCCATATGAGTTTATGAATAAAAAAAATTTACATGTATATTTCTTTGGAAATCTGGGAAAATAATGTAAAATTTAGTAAATTGACTCCTATGATATATGGTAATTATGAATTTGACCCCCTTGACAAATTTTCCTAGCTCCGCCACCGCTTCTTGCAGTTTCTCACAAGGTTGTATTTTACAGCTGATTTGTTATCACTAATTCGAATATAATTTCATATATTTGTACGATTTCGATGTTAAGAGAACAATCACTCCACACAACAACATAGGCCCACGGGTTCGGCTAGTTTGGTTTTGGGATAGTTTGGTCCCGTAAAATTTCGCCGAATTGAACAGAAAAAATATTCGGTTTAGTTCGGTTTGGTTCTCGGGTAATTCGGTTTCAAAAATTTTTACCGAAATTTTTGGTTTTGCGGTTAGTTCGGTTAAATTTTTGGTTTAAATTAAATAAATTTGAAAATTTTGAGTTTAAATTTTGGTTAGTTTAGTTATTTCGGTTAATTCGATTCGGATTTTGATTAGTTCGGTTCAACATATCAGGTAATATTGGTAATGTTTGAAAAATGATTACCGAACTGAAAAACAAATTTTATAGAAAACCGAACAAATCGACTACCAAACCGAAAATTAATTTTTTTGTTACCGAATCAAACTAATCAAGCTAACCAAAAACCAAATTTTTCGGTTCGGTTAAAAATCTCAGCCCTACAACAACACATTTCATTTTCACTTTTGTTTTCAGGATTAGGATTAAATATTGTGGTTGTGGTATGATATAAGTGAGGTTTGTATGAGATAAATGCATATTGTGAGATAATTGCGGTTTGTGTAAAGTAAGTGGTTTAAAACTATCTAATCGAAAAAAGAGTTTGAAAAAACTGAAAAAGAATATCGAATAATTTTTGTTGAACATATATATATTTATTATTATTTATTTAAATATTTATTGATATTTATGTATTTAAAGAATAAGAAAATAGTTGTTATTTGCGTCTAATGAAACATTTTTCTCTGTCTTTTCCTCTTTATTTTTGTATGTTGTTTTGGTAAAAAACATGTCTTTTAGGAAGATTTGCCTATAATTTTATTGATCTATTTATTTTTTAACATCAAATATTTAAATTTTATTTGTACTATATATACTTTAATATGACACTGACATATCTTTAATACGTCAAAAAATTTAAACTTTAAGTATTTGATTACATTGTTAACTAGGGTCGGCCCGCCCTATGGACGAGATATACTTTACTTGTGATTTATGTTATTATTTTTTATATAATTTGTGTTTTAGGTTCACATTTGCAAAAGGTATAAACTCATAAGTTTGGCGCTAATAGTTTTTTTTTTGTTTGGAACACAAAATAATAGTTTACTTACTAAAGTTGTGTTTAAAAAAAAATGTTTGTGTTTTATTGGAAGAGGTAAGAAAAAAGTAAGAGACGGAAACTATCTCACTTGCACGTGAAAGTCTGGTGCTATTTGAATTGAAACCCAAGTGGCATGTTTTTGTTATTTTCTCTTATTTTTAGGGTTTTAAGGATTTACTAAAAGTTAAATGAATAATTATGTTTTTTAAGATAAATTAATGGATCAAAATTAAGTTTTTTTTTTCACGAAGATTTTCAAAACATTTACAGACAGTATACAGTGTATAGATTAAATGAAAATGCATTTTTTCCGTAATAAATACATAACTTAATAGGAAACTATTGTTCGCTTTAGTAAAAAAAAACTATTGTTCAAAAAAAATAATGTTTATTAATAAAAGAAATTGCAAATTACAAAACTGGCATTTACTACTTTGTATTTGTATTTCTTTGAATCGGGCTTTGATTTAACATTACTAAATAACTCTATTCAATAAAGTTAACAAAAATATATGATCGGACAGTAGTAAAGAAATTATTTACTCTATTTTTTTAATATATATTTTCGTCACCATCATCTTAAAAGAAAGGCCTTGAGAAAAATCAAATGCGTCTTTATCTCTTCAGTTTTTTTATTTATTTGAGAGCTGATATTCAATTAAAACAAAGAAGTGTAAAATATTACATCCCCAGTGGGGCAAATTCGATTGAGACTTCAAATAAAAATCCTAGTATTATAATAGCCCAGAGTTTTATATCAACGAAACCAGTTGCCCATGTTAGTATCCCATTGGATAGAATCACGAAGAGGCCCATCAAAACCCAATCAAGTAGAGGAAAAGTCAATTCTGGAAAATACATGCAAACTTTGGTTTTGTCGAAGATTGACGAAGATCCGAGAGATGGAGTGCACGAAAGAAATCATCTGCTAAATTGGCAAACCAGGAAGCATCAGGAGGTAAAGTACCAAACTTGCATCAACTAAGAGGAGATATTAGGATTAGAATTCCGAAGTCCTGAGATTTTATTGCTGATAGTAGAGTCTATCAATCGCAAGACATGAGAGAATTTAGAGCAAAGTCTCGAAATATTCCTCGATTAGATCGGAGACTGGTTATCTGGTGGGAATAAATCACTGGAAAACAGACTCTAACTGATTATCAAGCAAATCTACAGCAACATTTGTTTCATAATCAAGTAGCTATCAACATAAATCCACAACAATTTTAGATAGGAGATGTATGGAATGAGACGTCACTGATATTAATGAAAGTATTTAATAAATATTGTCTATTTTAATCTAAATCATTAATAATTGAATTCAGTAAACTTTAATATTGGGCCATCAGTGTCGAACTCGTTACAATACCCATCCCACAACGAACCAATCAATTCATCGATCGCTTACACATCATCATCGTCTTCTTCCTGTGAAAGTGAAAACCCTTTTCTTTCTAATTAATTCAGAGCAAGAAACCCAGACACTGTCAGCGAAACCTTCCGAGCTAAAAAAAAAAATTTATCGGAGTCTCTTCTCTGGTTGGGCAGTAATGGGAGCGAGTCGCAAATTACAAGGAGAGATAGATCGGGTGCTGAAGAAGGTAGCATCCCCCACAATGATTCCTTATGATTTATTTGTTTTCAGTGATATGGAGAATCTTATAGTACATAAGCTTCGGGATTCAAAGGTGTAGCCTTTCATCCACATTAATGTAGAATTGAGTTTACTGAAGCAGTGTTGTGAGATGATCTGTGTGCGTTAAACCAAAGGAGGAATTTTGATCCGCTTGCAAGTTTAATTTTTGTTTGATTTGTGAGTGATTTTTTTGCCAGTGGAAAAACTCAATATGGAGCTCCGTGTTTGTTGTTTATGCAGTAGAATGTGAGAAGAATGTTTCTTTTTCCAAGCAGTAAAAAAAGTTTTTTTTTCTTACATGGACAGAGGACAAACAAACCCGGACTTTTTTGGTGGTGTATGATACGGATAATGTTAACCAAAAGGAAAAGTTTGAGCCGGATTTGAACAAGGAGATCAAGAAGCTGCAGCGGTATAGGGACCAGATCAAGACTTGGATTCAGTCTACTGAGATCAAAGATTAAAAAAAAAGTCAGTCCTCTTCTTTCTCTTAATTTGATGACTAACGAGGGGCCTCCCTGGTTCCAAAACTGATTTTTATTCGTTTGGGGCGGTGGTTTTGCTTGTCATACTCTTAGTTGCCCTCTAGCTAGTTTTATTTGGTTTCATTTAGCTGAAAGGAGTAGCTCCATCTCTGTTATTATCATTATATACCTGCTTTGTAGTTCTGTTGTGAAGGAATCTTATTACCTATTTGTTGTACACTCCACTGAGCAGATTGTCTGTCATTTGGTTTAGATCAGTGCATCATATGAGCAATCCCTGGTTGACTCTGAGAAATGGAGACGTTTAAGATCTGTGAGAAAGAGACCAAGACAAAAGCCTTCTCTAAGGAAGGACTGGCACTGGGTCAGCAACCTAAAACTGTAAGCATTTCTCCACGTTTGGGTCGATTTACATAGTACTTAGACCTCTGTTTAGTAGCCAGTTTCCTGATTGTGTCTGCTTTGTGTTCAATAGGATCCAAAAGAGAAAGCAAAGCCAGAGACACAAGAGACTGGTTGAACAATGTGGTTAGTTTCTTTGGCGCCTTCATGCTTGATTATTGATTCTCGAATTTTTGAAACTCCCAGGCTAATTATGGTTGGTATGAGGTCCGGTCCTTATGGATTAACTTAAATCATTGCTGTAGCTGATTCGCCACTCATTTCTTGTTTTCGATAGGTGAGTGAACTCGAGCCACAGATTGATATCTTTGAAGCTGAGTTGGAAGGACTGTCTGTCAAAAAAGGAAAGACAAGGCCGCCCAGATTGGTAAGCTCTGTAAAATATGCTTCGGTATGCAAATGCTTTTATTCTTTGCTTGTGGTGCATTTTGTCATTTGTTTTGTTTTCCTTCCAGACACATCTTGAGACATCTATTACAAGGCACAAGATCATATAATAAAGTTGGAATCGATCTTGAGGCTTCTGGACAATGATGAGTTAAGTCCAGGACAAGTAAATGACGTCAAAGGTTTCCTAGATGATTATGTTGAACGAAATCAGGTCTGCGTTATCTATAACCTGGAATATTTTGCTTATGTGTGTTTCACATAATTTACAACATTATAAGTAGGGATGATATACTCCTGGGTTATGTTTAAATTTTCCTTATGTAGGATGATTTTGACGAATTCAGTGATGTTGATGAGCTCTATAGCACGTTGCCACTAGATGAGGTGGAGGGTCTTGAAGATCTAGTTACTGCTGGCCCCCTCGTCAAGGTAACTTTTTCTTGCAATTTCTCCATTTGCTTACTTTCTTTCTCCGTAGAATTAGGAAGTGCTGTGTCTGTCACAAAATTCAGGAATCTTTTTGAAAGGTGAACTTCAGGAAATTTAGCGTTAGATTAGCATTAACATGACTTAAATTTGTCAGGGTACTCCATTGAGCATGAAGAGTTCGGTGGCAGCGTCAGCATCTCAAGTTCGGGTAGGTATTCCGATTATCCTATATCCCTTTGTTGAAGGAATTTTTGGTTAATATTCGTAATTTTGGCTTTGTTTCAGAGCATAAGTTTGCCAACACATCATCAGAGTACTTCTCAAGAGAAGACAAAGGATACGACTTTACCTGAGAGCAATTCTGAGACACCACCAAAAACACCTCCTCAAAAGAATGGTGGAAGCCTTCACTCAACACCATCAACACCCGTTGGGGGACGTCCATGCTCGAACGTGCCCGTCAGTAGAGTTTCAAATGCACCAGTCGCCTTATCAACTTCTATTCCTGTTCAAACTTCCACAGAAAGTATGGAAAGTTTATCTCCAGTGTCTGCCAAGGAAGAAGATGCAACAGCTTTGCCTTCCCCTAAACCACCTTCATCTGTTGCTGATGCTCCCTTGAGGGGTATTGGTAGAGTTAGCATCCCCAACCACCCCCAACCTAGCCAGCCTCCGTTTCCAATTCCAGCTAATGGAGCTCGCGTTAGTGCAACTTCAGCAGCTGAAATTGCAAAGAGAAATATAATGGGAGTTGAGAGAAACTTCCAACCTCTAACTTCTCCACTGAGAAAAATGGCAACTGGGAAGGGTAATGATGGAACTGCCTCTGATAGCAACGCTAGTGAAGTTGCGGCTAGTATCGGTAGAGCCTTTTCACCGTCTGTTGTATCTGGTTCGCAGTGGAGGCCTGGGAGTCCGTTTCAGAGTCAGAATGAAACGGTGAGTTTTTTAATATGAATATGAACCAAGGATCCGTGGGACATTTGCACTATCTTTAAGCTGGTAGTCTGAGAAATATTGTGGCTTTACTTGTTAGTTTTTCTTATATTCTGGAACATACTTTAGCAAAAATATCCAAGTCTTTTTAAATGTGACTTTGTGTAGAATAACGTAATCCTACTAGGCTCTCTGAGACTGAGATGTATTCACAGGGCTATACACCCCATGGGCTTGGTTAAGTTTTTGTTTGTGGTTTGTTAGGCTATACTGTCTTGTTTTTATATAAATACATGCATGTTTTTGGCTTTTAGGTCCATGGAAGAACTGAAATAGCACCAGATCAAAGAGAGAAATTTTACAGCGGTTGCAGCAAGTACAACAAGGCCACGGGAACCCCTTAGGCATGCCTTCTCTATCTGGAGGAAACGGGAAGCAGTTTTCTTCACAACAGAAAAATCCTCTTTTACAGCAGGTACCGTATTTTATTTTGTTTGAATGTTGTGTACTTACCAGGTCCTGGGCACGATGTTAACTTTTTTTTTTTGGAATAGTCACATGATTATTAGTACCCAAAACATTCCATCATAATAAGAAATTATCTTTTCTAATCTGTTTCGCAGAGCTCTGCCATCTCTCCTCATGGTAACTTGGGAATTCAAGCACCAGGTTTTAATGTCATGAGTTCTGCCTCTTTGCAGCAGCAGTCAAATGCCATTACTCAACAATTGGGTCAGCAGCCTTATGTTGCAGGTAAAGAAAACACTGTTTAGGATATTTCAGTAGTTTAGGGTATGATTTTGGGTAGACACTATTTCTATGTTCAGCAACTATGATCTATGGTAAAAATACAATCTAAGATTAATATCATTCGATTATTAATCACTCTTTGTGAAGTTAACCCACTTTGCGAAGGAGTTCTACACATTGTGGCAGCTATTTCAATCCTAGAGTTGTTGGGCGCTGTTTTTGGTTTCGATTTCTGAAAGTGGAGATGAAAAGTAATAGCGAAGTAAGAGACTTGTTCTTGTTGTGTGTGCAGATGTAGATCATGCGAGAAATGATGATCAGCTGCATCAAAACTTACCTGATGATTCAACTTCCATAACAGCCTCAAAAACTCTTCCAAATGAGGATGATTCGAAAGGTCTATTTGATAATTGATACCTCGGTAAGCCTTATCGTTAGTATCTCCTTGGTGTTGTTGAGTGTTTTTTCTTTGTCATTCCTTCACTAAACTTCACATATGAAGTTCAATAATGAATGTGGTCTATTATGTAGACACGGAATAGTAATACTGTAGCTGTAATTTATTTAACCCAAACGACTATCTCAGATTGCCTCTTATCCTACCTACTCTGTGTTTTTTCTTGTTGTATCTACAGTCGGGAATGCCCAGCTACATGTTGGATTCATTACAGGTGACTAGGGACAGTCCTGATTTCTCTCCTGGACAACCCATACAACCCGGCCAACCTTCGAGTAGCCTCGTCATTGGACGTAGAAGTAACTCTGAATTAGAAACAATTGGTGACCCTTCAGCTTTAGGGAAAATGCATGATCAGATGCACAATCTCCAGATGCTTGAAGCTGCTTACTATAGACTTCCTCAACCCAAAGATTCAGAACGTCCCAGACCCTACACTCCGGTACACACCATTCTTCAGAATTCTCTTTGTCCTACTTACATAATAATATTCTTTAAATCTGATATCTCTTCTGTGATTTTGAACAGAGGAACCAAGCAATCACACCTCTAGCATTTCCACAAACGCAAGCGCCAATCGTAAACAACCCTTTGTTCTGGTTCTGGGAACGTTTAGGCAGCGATGCTTATTGAACCGATACTTTGTTCTTTGCATTTTATTATCAGCAGGTAACCAAAGACTCAACGCACCTTCGTTTATTTTGTCGGTTTAGTGCTGTCTTTTTTTCTTTGTTTTTTTTTCCTTGGGTATGGCTAGAACTCATATCAGCAGTATCTAGCTGCAAAAGAGCTGAAGAAACAGTCATGGAGATACCACAGAAAGTTCAACACTTGGTTTTGGAGACCTAAAGAGCCAAAGATTGCAACTGATGAGTATGAACATGGAGCCTATGTTTACTTTGATTATCGGTTTTTCTTTGTAGGTGTCAAAGGATCAAAAACGAGTTCACATTTGAATACAGTTACCTTGAAGTCCGTATAGGAAAAAAAAGAGAGATTATATGTAAATAGACTCTTCCGCAAATGCTATTTCCTAAGTCAATTTTTACACTTTTCTTTTCAATAAACTAATTACTTTTCCGATTCAAAGTTTGAGAACTTTTTGTTGAAGACTCTTAACAACTAATGAGATGCAGTCCAAAATATATAATTAGTATTGGTCTTTGCTTCTTCACGATTGATATGCCTTCTCACTGAAGTGCTTTATGGAATGTTTGGTTGAACCTTGAAAGCGAAAGGACATTAACTCTTTTTTACTTTTTTTCTATTACTTACATCAAAAACTAGTAAATTCTACAAAATAATATATCATAAACTTGGAAAAAAAATATGAGAAATTTGTAAGAGTATGTGGGTAGACACGGCCTCACACGTGGTTTTTTATTGGATACAAAGTCACATTGCATACATACGAACGTGTTGAATTAGTATATTAATAAATTTAAAATCATATGAGCAAAACGGAAGTAAACATCAATAATAATAGAGAGACTTACATAAAAAGACACTTTCTCAGTTATCTTTGCACTAGAAGACACAATGTTGTTTTGACACACTTTACTGTGACAGCTGTTTTATTCATGACGAAAATAACCTTGCTTTTGGCTCAGGAAAATAATGTTTTTAAAGAGGCAATCGTAATGAAATTTAGTTGGTGTCTGGTTGAATTTAATAATAAAGTTATAAACCAGAAAGTAGGTATATGGGTTTATGTGAATGATTTGTGGGTGTTGGATCAATATAAAGACATGAGATCCAACGGTTACAAAGAAGCATGCCTTTAAAGTGTAATTAATGGGTTTTGAAAGTTGAGAAAGTAGGTGAGTCGTCTTTCGGAAGAGATATGGTCGCATCGAAGTTTGGTTAGCAGATCTATTAGACGCTGGTTGGACGGGAGTATTGTGGTTAGGTGATGAGTAGATGGGAGGTGGGGTCTAATGGTTGAGAAACTCTAATGGTTGAGAAGATCTAATGGTTGAGAAACTTTCATCCTTAATGGCTGAGAAACTCTCATCCTCCGATATACAAAGTTTGATTTTTACTTTTAAATACTTCTTATTGTAGTTTTGATTTTTAATTTTCATATGCAAACTAACCGAGAACTATCATCATAATATAATCTCATGTGCTAATTTTTTATTGTCACGGCAAAATATCACTCATGATATCCACAGATCTGTTGTCCACGTATCTCATGTCCACCACTATCCTATCCACCGAATCTCTTATCCAAGAAACTCATATCCATCCATCTTCTACACATCGAAACTCATGTTGTTGTTTGCTATCCACAGAGTTGTTGTCCACGTATCTCATGTCTACGACTATCATATCCACCGATCTCCTGTCCACGAAACTCTTGTCCATCCATCTTCATACACATCGAAACTCATCTTCTACCAGTCTCCAATCCATGCAACTCCCTTAACTCATGTTGTTGTTGCTATCCACGAGTTGTTGTCCACGTATCTCATGTCTACGACTATCATATCCACCGATCTCCGTCCACAAAACTCTTGTCCATCCATCTTCATACACATCGAAACTCATCTTCTACCAGTCTCCAATCCATGCAACTCCTCTTCACCAATCTCTCATCCACCAAATGCCCATCCACAAGACCACAAGACGTCTCCAAATACATCGAAACTCATCTTCTACCGGCCCCTATCCGTCATGAAAAGCTTCCCGCCTGGGAAGGCGGAGGTCTTTTCCGTTCTCGCAAAATCATTAAAAAGATCTGCATTTTTGTTTTAAGTGATAAGAAAATTGGACTTATGTAATTGTTTGTGAAATCAAAACTAACCTTCCCCGCCGGAGATTGAAACCAAGCAAAGCAAATGGAATCGAACACATGTTGCAACCGATGAATCGGATTCTTGAGTAGAGAAGGTTAGGCGATCCAAATTTGGATTGAGAAAGTGGAAACAGAGAGAAAGAGATTGGGGTTTTGTTCGTGAGAGGTTACTTTATTTTAGGGAAAAGGTAAACAGATGGTTGGTGAAAAGTAAAAGATAAGGAATTGGTTTTGTTTTGGTTAACTAGATTGGTTTAGTTGGGTGAGGGTTATATTAAGAACTACAAGATGTAGAAAGTTGCGAAAGTGTGTTGTATCACAATGTGTCTTTGAGTGAAATTAATAAGACAAAATGTATATCTGAGGGTAAAAATTTCATAATAATAAGACCCATTAAACATATAAAAATGACTACAAATATCTTATTAAATTCAAAATGAAGTTTTTTTTTTGAAAATAGAAGAAAATAAAATAAAAAAATCTTCACCAAATATATGCTAGAATTTAATTTGTAAAAAGTTGATCAATCCAAGACAGAAAAAAAAACTCCTCCCAAATCTGCACATCCTCTCATCTTCAATCTTCATTATTAATAAACCTAAATCTATCTAAAAAGTTGTATCTCTCTCTCTCTGTCTTTGGGGGGTGCTTCACAGCTACAAAAAGTTTTAACCTTTTTAAATCGGCCGTACTTGGAGGAGGAGGAGGAGGAGCGTTTCCGTTTCTCATTCTGAAATATTTCTAAGGAGAGATCTGAAAGTTTTCGTTCCTTTTAACCGATCATCGTTTCCTTTTGAATCTGTTCATCTGGTAAACTGTTTTTGATTTGGTGGTGGTTGTTGTTGTTGTGTTTTTGATTGTTTTCTTCGTTAAAATCTCTTACTTGCTGTTTTTTCTGGAAGATCTAGCTTTTGGATGATGATGATTTTGAATATAAATATGACTACTTTGTTATGCTGAGAATCACCAGAGGTTTGTGTTTTGATCAATATGTTCTTAGATTCTTCTGATGGCGTTTCTTAGCGATTAAACGATGATTTTGATACTCCTTGAGCCAAAAGCTGATAACTTTATGGTCTTGATTTGGTTTACATTTGCTTGTTTATGTTGATTGCTTCTCTGTTTGATTGTATGCGGATGACAATAGCTTTGGTGTCCTCTCTTGTGGATTGTGAAGGAAATGCCAAATAAAATTGTTTCCTCTGGTCAACTAAACTATTATCCTTTGCTACATCTCTTTATGATGCAGGTTTTTTAAAGGGGTTCACTGAAAGACAAAGTTGTTTTTACTCTTTGTATGGAGTAAAGAATGCCAGAGTTAAGAAGTGGAGCACGTAGATTGAGACAACCTAACCCTCAAGTGATTGATCAGGCGGAGAATATTGAGCTTCCTCCTCAAGCTGCAACAAGGAGAAGAGGTGGTGGTGGTGGTAGAGGAAGGGGAAACGCCGCGAAAGCCGCTGCACCTCCAAGACCAACTGGTAGGGGACGAGGCATCAGGTTAATAGATTTAGAGGCGGAGCCTTGCGAGGTTCGTCCAGCGGTTGGTGAACCTGTAGCTGCTGATAAAGGAATCGCTATGGAAGGTGGTAGTCCGGATAAGGCAGTGGGTGTGGAAGAAGATTCCAGCTCAGCTCCTGTCCCTGAAAGGGTATAAATTTCATGCTAATCTCTCGTGACATTCAATTCACCAAGTTTTTTTTCATATGAGGGAAGATTTTGATTTTGTTTTTTGTTGTGTAGGTACAAGTTGGAAACTCTCCTGTTTACAAGACTGAGAGGAAGCTCGGTAAAGGAGGCTTTGGTCAAGTTTTTGTTGGTAGAAGAGTGAGTGGTGGCAGCGATAGGATTGGTGCAGATGCAATTGAGGTAATGTTGTCAAGAAGCATACTGAAGATTTACAAAAAAGATGCCAAATCTTACAAAAAAAATTATTGTTTTTTTCTTTCTCAGGTGGCTCTGAAATTTGAGCACCGGAATAGCAAAGGATGCAATTTTGGCCCACCTTACGAGTGGCAAGTTTACAAGTAAGACATCTTTATTAATTTTCATGCCAAGTTTCTCTTATTTTTTATCTCATCTGTTTCTCCTTTCCTTTTGTTGTGAAGTACGCTCAACGGTTGCTATGGAGTTCCTGCGGTACATCATAAGGGTCGTCAAGGAGATTTTTACATTCTTGTATGTATTTATCTCTGAACTTACTTTGAGTTTTGACCGTGTTATCATATATTGAGGAACGTTTTAATAAATATTTTCAGGTCATGGACATGCTTGGCCCAAGCCTCTGGGATGTTTGGAATTCTTCGGGGCAATCGTAAGCACTCTTCTCCTTACACCACCATTGTTCTTCTCTTTGCATGATTTTTTTCATATGTCTCATGTTCGTGGCGTGTGGCAGGATGTCTCCAAACATGGTAGCGTGCATTGCAGTTGAGTCCATATCCATTCTTGAGAAATTTCATATGAAAGGGTTAGTGAAATTATTTTCTTTCTAACTTCTTGGCTAATATGACTTAATTGAGCTGATTTTTATGCCATGTTATATTCTTAAATCAAACTAGGTTTGTCCATGGAGATGTGAAGCCTGAAAACTTTTTACTCGGTCAACCCGGAACAGCAGATGAGAAAAAACTCTACCTTGTCGATCTTGGTCTAGGTGAGTATACTTTTATGAACAACCTTGATCATTATGTACTAGTTCCTTCTCTTTGTCGCTATAAATGCTCTATGGGATATTTAAAATGGTTCTCTTATTCGATGTTTGTGTTAGTATTCACATAATCTTCCTCTCTTTCAGCATCAAAATGGAAAGATTCACACTCCGGCCACCATGTTGAATATGATCAAAGACCTGATGTGTTCAGGTATTGTCATTATTGTATTTTATTTTCCCCTTATAATATAGAAATGTGTTATTATTATTTACATGTTTATAATGTTTTGCATACAGGGGAACGATAAGGTATGCAAGTGTTAATGCACATCTAGGTCGTACTGGAAGTCGGAGAGATGATCTGGAGTCATTGGCTTACACTTTAATTTTTCTCCTGAAGGGAAGATTGCCATGGCAAGGTTACCAGGTCTGTTTTTCATTTCCTTTCAGTGACCTTACAGCTTCTTCATCTGTACTTAGTTACGTATATTCATTGTTTGCTATTTCTGCAGGGTGATAACAAGAGCTTTCTTGTTTCCAAGAAAAAAGATGTCTACATCTCCTGAATTAATGTGCTGTTTTTGTCCACCACCGTTTAAGCTATTCCTAGAGGCAGTTACTAATATGAAGTTTGACGAGGAGCCTAACTATGCCAAGCTGATTTCGATTTTTGATACTCTAATTGAGCCATCTGCTTTATCTAGACCTATTAGAATTGATGGGGCTCTTAAGGTTACTTCCTGTTTCTAATTCATATGTTTATTTTCTTCACTTTGTATATGAATATCTTCTGAGAGTGCTTCTTTTGCCATATATATAGGTTGGACAAAAACGAGGAAGATTGCTTCTTAATCTGGAAGAGGATGAACAGCCGAAGAAGAAAATCAGAATAGGCAGTCCTGCTACTCAATGGATCTCAGTCTATAACTCTCGTCGTCCCATGAAACAGAGGTGAATACTTTTGCATTCATTAAAGTCAAGTTCCTCTCTAACGATTTAATCTATAAATTTTTTGCATTTGTAGATATCACTACAATGTGGGAGACTCAAGGCTGGACTCGCATGTACAGAAGGGTAATGAAGATGGTCTTTTGATTAGCTGTGTAGCATCATCAGCTAATCTCTGGGCCCTCATTATGGATGCTGGAACTGGATTCACTTCTCAAGTCTATGAATTGTCAACCGTCTTCCTGCACAAGGTAATCAGTTGAAGCAATTAGGAATCAATCTGATTAGTAGCAAATTAGTTAACTCACTATATGTTTTTCACAGGAGTGGATAATGGAACAGTGGGACAAGAACTACTATATAAGTTCGATAGCTGGTTCAGATAACGGGAGCTCGTTAGTTGTTATGTCAAAAGGAACTTCTTATAGTCAGCAGTCATACAAAGTCAGCGACTCATTTCCATACAAGTGGATAAATAAGAAATGGAAAGAAGATTTTCATGTAACGTCTATGACGACTGCTGGTAATCGTTGGGGTGTGATAATGTCGAGGAACTCTGGCTTCTCTGATCAGGTAAGTGTTGATATTTTTGTCTTGTTGTCTGGTGTTTTAGTTTCCCTTAATAATCTGATATGATAAATTGTGTTGAAAGGTGGTGGAGCTTGATTTTTTGTACCCAAGCGATGGAATACATAGGAGGTGGGAGAGTGGGTACAGAATTACATCAATGGCAGCAACTGCGGATCAAGCAGCTTTCATATTAAGCATACCAAAGCGTAAACTGAATGATGAAACTCAAGAGACTCTTCGCACTACTGCCTTTCCAAGTACTCATGTCAAGGTGGGTTTCCTAAGTTTTGAACAAACTCTGGATGGATTGTTTTGTTTCCATATACTGAAATTAGAACCTGAGCTTTGTTGGTTGTATTTTATTTTCAGGACAAGTGGGCGAAAAATCTCTACATTGCATCAATATGCTATGGCAGGACAGTGTGCTGATACGCAGTTAGCATCATATGTTCTGTTGGAAAGCCAAAGACAATTGGAGCTGCTTGAGGAGTTATAATACCAATCAAAATGGTAAAACCAGACGCAGCCTGATTGTTGAATGCGTCTTGGTATGTATGTAACAAAAGAAAGAAAAGAGAAGATGGAATTAGTAATAGAAAGATTTGAGAGCTTTTTAAGCCATTAAATGTGTGCTTATTTATTGTTATCATTTGCCTTGTTCAATGCGTCTCTAGACTTGTTCCTGTTTTTCTCTCTTAAGCGTTTGATAAGAGGTGAAAAAGCAAAACCAAACTTAAACCTACATAAGAGAAGCATACTTGATGGGCTATGCAGAGTTTGGATTTGGATTTGGATTTGGATACATTTACATACTAATAATGGGGCTACTTAACCCAAATTATTGAATCTATCCTGTTCAGTATGTATTATATAAACACAAGTATACATACATGTAATAATAGTTTGGTTATAACAACAACAAAAAATCTGTGTAGTCTACAACAGTCAACAGGCATGAGCTTTTTGTTGGAACCGACCCGAAAAATTTGGTTCGAGTCGGGTACAGACAATGTCTTTTTATCCTACAAAATTTCATTATGATAATTTGGACCCAAATTTTAATAACTCTTACCCTAATATCTACTGCATATATATAGTAAATTTTGGGTATAAATTTTGGTACAAGGTAAAATAGACTCGAATATACCAGATAATTTATAAAATAAATCCAAAAATTATAAAATAACCAATCCAAAAATATTAAAAGATCCAAAAGATCCGAAAATTACAAAGAAACCGACCGAAAATATGAAAACACCCGAAAGTACCTAAAAACCTAAAATTACAAAAAAAATAACCGAAAACATTAAAAATACGAAAAGTATCCAAAAACTTGAAACCGAACCAAAACTATTTGTATCTGAGTATAGCGGTTTTTACATGTATTGTCTACCCGAATTTCAGATTCGACCCAGAACTGAAATTTTCCAAGTACTCAAAATATTTAGGACTGAACAACTCAAATCCGAAAAAACTCGAACCGGACCCGAATATCTGCATGCTTAGGCGGCCTAGTTTATAAGCAAGCCTACCATAATATGTCAACTCGTTAAAAGCCTTTTAACCTGTCTGGTTCGATGCATGGTTCAATTCCCGGTTTAGTTGTAACCGGTTTGCGATTGCTCAAAACCCTAGTCGTCACCCTTTTTTATCATTATTGTGAACAAGTAGTCACCTCTACAATTAAAACCTTAAACCCTATTGAGCGAGGAGCAGAGCGCAGTAGAAAGTAACTAAACCAAAAGATGAGACCACCACGTGGCGGCGGGAGCTTCAGAGGAAGGGGAGGAAGAGATGGTGGCGGCCGTTTTGGTGGCGGTAATCGTGGAGGTGGCCGCTTTGGTGGTGGTGGTGGTGGCTGGCGTGACGAAGGACCTCCCGACCAAGTCGTAGGTTCGTTTTCTCTCCTCTCTTGGTTTCGCTCTCACTTTACAGCTCAAGCATAAGTCTTTATTAACAAAAGTTCTCACCTTTGACGAACTAGTCTTATCCCTTTGTTAGATTCATCTTTGAATTTGTAGTTAAGTTAAAAAGTTACAAACTTTGTGAAGTTTTCGTAATGACAAGGTTTATTTCGTTGGGTTATAACAGAAGTTGCAACCTTTGTTCATGCTTGTGAGGGTGATGCTGTGACCAAGCTCTGCCAAGAGAAAATCCCTCACTTTAATGCCCCAATCTACCTACAGAACAAGACTCAGATTGGGAAAGTAGATGAGATCTTTGGTCCCATTAATGAATCTGTATGTGTTTATTCTCCTCTTTCCTCTCTCTGTGTGTGTGCCTTCTTCTTTCGACTAGTCTGCTTACTAATAGTTAAACAATTGATTCCTTTGTTCAGCTGTTTTCTATCAAGATGATGGAAGGTATCGTTGCTACCTCATATTCTGAAGGGGATAAGTTCTACATTAACCCTCTTAAGCTAATGCCCCTAGCAAGATTCCTTCCACAGCCAAAGTAAGCATCTTTCTGTTGTTGAGTCACCAATTCTTAGGGTTCAATTGTTAGTACAAGTCTTTTAACAAAAGAGTCTTGTTATGTTTTTTTCTTCTTTCAGGGGACAATCTACGGGAAGTCGTGGGAGAGGCAGGGGTGCTCCTAGGGGCCGTGGAGGATTCTCAACCAGAGGTGCTCCGAGGGGTCGTGGAGGATTCTCCAGCTTTAGAGGTGCTCCCAGGGGGCGTGGAGGATTCTCTAGAGGTCGTGGGAGAGGATACTAATCTTATAGCCTTAGTTGCTTGTAGTTTCGCTTTTTAATCTTGGATAATGATAAATGTTTTAAGAAGTAATAATTGTTTTCCAGTTTACAGTTTTTGATACTTTGGTTTTATCAAGTGACCAGTAGTAAAATGTTGATCAATTATCAGAGTCCATGTTCTACTTCTATCAAGCTCTTTTCTGTATGAATAAGTTTGATATAACTAAATTCATGATGTCTGTCCCTCAACTTTGATGAAAACGATATGACTTTTATTGAAGAGCTGTATATCCATCCAATTGTGTAATTGCACCGCGTTGACAAACTTGTATGATACATGAAACCATGATACAATAATACAACTACATGAGTGGTAGTTGAGGTCAACCCCTTCTAGACTCCCACTTTTTAATCTATTTATTCATATAAATTTACTCCTTTGTAATCATCGTATTCAAATAGTTTAATTCAAAAATTTCTCTGAAAGTGGTTTTGTAGAATTTAAGGACTTAACTGCAAGCACTAAAAATATATTTGGGGCTGTTTTATAAAAGCGTTGGAATATTATGCGTTTATAAGTCATTGACGTATATGTCAAGTTTCCAATTCCTATCTTCCCTTTGCTGAAAATTTCAGAAACGCGTTTCCTTTTTGGCAGCGAGAGCTGAGAGTGAGACGTGTGTTAATTTTAAATTTCTCTTTTCTTTAGCACTCACAATTTCAACAACCCTATAGATTTTTCATTCTTCTTTGACACATTGAGATCAAATCCAGTTTCCATCAGGGAATATGTGTCCGTTGAGATTCCTATTGGTGTTCTTCTCGGCTGTTCTTGCCGGATATTTTGCATGGAAGACGGTGAGTTCATCGCCGGAACTCATCTCTGATGACTCACCGGTCGAATTGAATGATAAACAAGGACTCAGTTTCAATAAGGTAAAGCATATATATCTTCTTGCTTTTCTTGAATTTTTGTTTTCGGTTTATGGGATTTTTATGATGTCTCCTTGTTGTTCACCTAACAGAAGATGGAGAATGGGTTCTGGGTGTTCGTCGACATGGTTAGTGGAAGATACCTTTGGAGGAATCTCAAGGAGATGAAAGAGAAAACTCAGTGGAGATGATTTTGGTCAAATTAATATTTCGTCTCTTCTTTGTGCAGAAAGTTAAAGAGACAATGATCATAAACCTCTCTGTTTCTTCTAATGCTTACCCTGAGTTTTGTAAATTTTTATTCATTGGTACTTCTGTTTGTAATCTGAAATCAAATAAAGAGTTTGTAACTTTCAAGCAGTTTCTCTTTACTATCCAAATTATATAGACATCCAAAATCAAAAATCAAAATCATCAGTTTATATTACACACTTTTCTCACCTTACGTGAAAAGTACATATCATCGTTCATATAAACTAGATGCATTCAGAAAAATAATGTAGAATTTATAAAACATCATTTATTGAATTTCCTAAATTCATATTATACATGTTATATAAAGAGAGCCCGTTGGTAATTAGACAGTAGACATTTGGCTCTGATGAATTTATTATTCTAAACGGATATGGCTATGATTTCAAGGTCCATCATAGTATCCTCCAAAAGATATCTGAGCTCTTGCCAATGGAAGACCTTTCATCACAGAGATGGCTTCGTTTAGCTTTGTTGCACGCTTCACCACTTCATTCATTCGCTGCATTAATGTACCAATATGTATTCAATCAAAACAGTCATACAATACAACGAGTTTGGACATTTAGAAGAAAAAAAGTCTGCACCATGACAAACTTTCAGATGACTGATAGGGTAGAAACATGTTTGACTAGTGTTCTTACTTGCATAAATCTCCCATTAATCTAATACCAACTCGATCTCAGATAAGATATCTCTAACGTCTAAGGAACAATGACGTTTTCTAAAATGGAATCTAGTGCGACACTGACGCAAGAAAAGATAAACACAAGAACGTGAGAGAAAATAAGTATCTACTCTACAATTATTTATTGTTCATTCACTCTAGACACGTAATTAGCCAACACCGCCAAAACCATCCTTATCACTTTGGTCGAATCAAAGACACTAACCACTATTCTGATCAAACATCTTCTTCCAGTTTAGCCAAGTAAATTGTCTTAGTTGAGATTTATCCTTTGCAACACCCAGCTAACAAAAGAAGCATACCAAACTTGATGATCCTTTGTAAATAGTATTGAGTTATCCAAATAGATCAAAATCTCAACCACTTTTAATCTATTTATTCATATAAATTTACTCCTTTGTAATCATCGTATTCAAATAGTTTAATTCAAAAATTTCTCTGAAAGTGGTTTTGTAGAATTTAAGGACTTAACTGCAAGCACTAAAAATATATTTGGGGCTGTTTTATAAAAGCGTTGGAATATTATGCGTTTATAAGTCATTGACGTATATGTCAAGTTTCCAATTCCTATCTTCCCTTTGCTGAAAATTTCAGAAACGCGTTTCCTTTTTGGCAGCGAGAGCTGAGAGTGAGACGTGTGTTAATTTTAAATTTCTCTTTTCTTTAGCACTCACAATTTCAACAACCCTATAGATTTTTCATTCTTCTTTGACACATTGAGATCAAATCCAGTTTCCATCAGGGAATATGTGTCCGTTGAGATTCCTATTGGTGTTCTTCTCGGCTGTTCTTGCCGGATATTTTGCATGGAAGACGGTGAGTTCATCGCCGGAACTCATCTCTGATGACTCACCGGTCGAATTGAATGATAAACAAGGACTCAGTTTCAATAAGGTAAAGCATATATATCTTCTTGCTTTTCTTGAATTTTTGTTTTCGGTTTATGGGATTTTTATGATGTCTCCTTGTTGTTCACCTAACAGAAGATGGAGAATGGGTTCTGGGTGTTCGTCGACATGGTTAGTGGAAGATACCTTTGGAGGAATCTCAAGGAGATGAAAGAGAAAACTCAGTGGAGATGATTTTGGTCAAATTAATATTTCGTCTCTTCTTTGTGCAGAAAGTTAAAGAGACAATGATCATAAACCTCTCTGTTTCTTCTAATGCTTACCCTGAGTTTTGTAAATTTTTATTCATTGGTACTTCTGTTTGTAATCTGAAATCAAATAAAGAGTTTGTAACTTTCAAGCAGTTTCTCTTTACTATCCAAATTATATAGACATCCAAAATCAAAAATCAAAATCATCAGTTTATATTACACACTTTTCTCACCTTACGTGAAAAGTACATATCATCGTTCATATAAACTAGATGCATTCAGAAAAATAATGTAGAATTTATAAAACATCATTTATTGAATTTCCTAAATTCATATTATACATGTTATATAAAGAGAGCCCGTTGGTAATTAGACAGTAGACATTTGGCTCTGATGAATTTATTATTCTAAACGGATATGGCTATGATTTCAAGGTCCATCATAGTATCCTCCAAAAGATATCTGAGCTCTTGCCACCGGAAGACCTTTCATCACAGAGATTGCTTCATCTATCTTTGTTGCATGCTTAACTACTTCATTTATTCGCTGCAGCGTACCAAGATATAATTAAATTATGTGGTCGTATAAATCAACTTTAAAAGATAGTAATGCAGTTACCAACGAGTTTGAACATTTAAAAGAAATAGTCGGCCACATGATATGTCACTAATCTAGATGATAATAACCTCTCTACAATAACGTATAAATACACATAAAGACAAAGTAAGTAACTTCTCTACAACTACGTATAAATACACGTAATTTGCCACGACGATAAACACATCCTTATCACTTTGGTCAATCAAAGACACAGATCGTTAGCTTCCAATTAAACCAAACACGTACGTAAAACGTACTGAAGTCTAGATTTAACTCTAATAACAATTAGCCACTAACCATATAAAATAAAAACCATTATTAGCCACCAAGAAGAAGCAGACCAAACCAAATGGTCTTGATTCATCCAAATAGATCAAAATCTCATACAGGTTTTCTATTTTCTTTGGATTTATGGGATAAAATTCAATATAATTTGAGATTAATGTTATGAGATTAAAACCAAGACGGCATTATCTAACTAAGAGTTTTAGCAAGGTCCTACAAGCAACACTAACCTAAGATTCGTTTGGTTCAAAAAAAAAAAGATTCATTTGGTTGCTTTGAGAGTTTTGGTTTGGATTCAGAATCTTAATTATTAAAAGAATTACCTTATTATCATCAGTGTAAACCCGGAAGCTGATGATTTTGTTCTTGTTCCGACAACCTTTCATGCTATTGTTGTGTCCAAGGAAGAAGACACAGAAGGTGGTAACAGCAGTAGCAACACCAAATGAACATATAGCTCCAATTCCATTACGACTCATCTTCCACAGATTCATTTTTCCACCACATATGTTCTTTTCAGCCCAATCAACCCCTTTCTTGCTCCTCACGTCACCGCCTTCTTCAACCTTTGTTCCCATCTCATCATAGCACTCTTTTACTAACACTCCTTCTGAGTCGAAGTGTTTCTCATCGTTCTGAGGCAGAGGACTCGTGAACCTCGCTGGTAAGTCTATTTTTATGTCGACAAATTCGTTTTCCTTCGCTGTTTTGAAGGTTATTCTCGGCGACGGATCAGAGTCCGTCAAAAGTTCCGGATCCGGTTCCAGGTTCTTCTTGTGATCTACGTCCTCCATGGTGTACACGGGTTCCCAAGTTATGGGAACTTGGAGGAGCTGCGTGGGGACCACGCTTGACATTCGATGGAACTCTGTTTTCCCGACAGGATCCTGTGTTGGGCAGATGAAGTAATCCATGTCGAAGCTTTTTTGGGTGTTTCTAATGATCTTCGTGGCTGCCTCATGACCCTCTTCGTGATCAAGATCCTTGTAGGGATCTTTGGGGAGTAATACCCAATCTTCTAGATCCATCTCTTCCAAGTTGTTGATTGGTTTCTCAGGTTAGGGTTTCACAAAAAGAAAGGGAGTTTTTAGGTTTGATAGTTTTGAGGAGAGGCCTCTATGTCTCTCTCTGTTTCTCATTGTTATGAAGGGGTTTCTAGATCCTTTAATAGAGCAAAGAAGAAGAAGAGACCAAAAAAAATATTCAGAATCCAAAATGGCTATGGTGATTTAATTTGGAGTGATGCAATTGTCTAGACATGAATTGACAAAAAAGTTGTTACGTTTTCGGACCCACCTTAAGAAGTAGAAGTAGAAGTATCAATCAGAGCCGTCTAACAGCACGTGCAAGTGGAGCGGTCGAACAAGATCCTAATAACAATTAGCCACTAACCATATAAAATAAAACCATTATTAGCCACCAAGAAGAAGCAGACCAAACCAAATGGTCTTGATTCATCCAAATAGATCAAAATCTCATACAGGTTTTCTATTTTCTTTGGATTTATGGGATAAAATTCAATATAATTTGAGATTAATGTTATGAGATTAAAACCAAGACGGCATTATCTAACTAAGAGTTTTAGCAAGGTCCTACAAGCAACACTAACCTAAGATTCGTTTGGTTCAAAAAAAGATTCATTTGGTTGCTTTGAGAGTTTTGGTTTGGATTCAGAATCTTAATTATTAAAAGAATTACCTTATTATCATCAGTGTAAACCCGGAAGCTGATGATTTTGTTCTTGTTCCGACAACCTTTCATGCTATTGTTGTGTCCAAGGAAGAAGACACAGAAGGTGGTAACAGCAGTAGCAACACCAAATGAACATATAGCTCCAATTCCATTACGACTCATCTTCCACAGATTCATTTTTCCACCACATATGTTCTTTTCAGCCCAATCAACCCTTTCTTGCTCCTCACGTCACCGCCTTCTTCAACCTTTGTTCCCATCTCATCATAGCACTCTTTTACTAACACTCCTTCTGAGTCGAAGTGTTTCTCATCGTTCTGAGGCAGAGGACTCGTGAACCTCGCTGGTAAGTCTATTTTATGTCGACAAATTCGTTTTCCTTCGCTGTTTTGAAGGTTATTCTCGGCGACGGATCAGAGTCCGTCAAAGTTCCGGATCCGGTTCCAGGTTCTTCTTGTGATCTACGTCCTCCATGGTGTACACGGGTTCCCAAGTTATGGGAACTTGGAGGAGCTGCGTGGGGACCACGCTTGACATTCGATGGAACTCTGTTTTCCCGACAGGATCCTGTGTTGGGCAGATGAAGTAATCCATGTCGAAGCTTTTTTGGGTGTTTCTAATGATCTTCGTGGCTGCCTCATGACCCTCTTCGTGATCAAGATCCTTGTAGGGATCTTTGGGGAGTAATACCCAATCTTCTAGATCCATCTCTTCCAAGTTGTTGATTGGTTTCTCAGGTTAGGGTTTCACAAAAAGAAAGGGAGTTTTTAGGTTTGATAGTTTTGAGGAGAGGCCTCTATGTCTCTCTCTGTTTCTCATTGTTATGAAGGGGTTTCTAGATCCTTTAATAGAGCAAAGAAGAAGAAGAGACCAAAAAAAATATTCAGAATCCAAAATGGCTATGGTGATTTAATTTGGAGTGATGCAATTGTCTAGACATGAATTGACAAAAAAGTTGTTACGTTTTCGGACCCACCTTAAGAAGTAGAAGTAGAAGTATCAATCAGAGCCGTCTAACAGCACGTGCAAGTGGAGCGGTCGAACAAGATCCAAATAAAAAATAAAAGAAAAATTAAGAATTTTTGTAAATAAATATCTATATTATTAAAAGAGAAGTACCCATTTGAAAATGTTCTTACTTCATTAATTAAACTCTCTTTTTTTTGCTTGTCTTTTTCACTTGCATTTATGAAATATCCTAAAATGAAAAAAACTGCCTAATTTATTACTTGGCTTTTCAGTTACATTAATGAAATATGCTTAAATGAATTTAAACTTCCTATTTTATTGTTTATCTTTTTCAGTTACCTTAATAAAATATCCTTAAATAAATTTGGACATAAAGTCATTTAATCAACCAAAAAACTCATGAGTTATCCTTACGTGCATAATTTTAATAATGGAGATTTTTAAAAACATGCATCATTAAAATGTTACTTAAAACATGCAGCACTAATATATAACATGCATCAATAAAACTAGAATTTGACTCACACAATTGTACGTATATTATTTTCAGTTGATTAAATTTAAAAATAATTATTTATTCAAAAAATATTTAAGAATGTCTATGTTTTTAAAAATTATATGGTATTATTTGCTCAGAACTCATTTTTCTTTTGATAAATTGTTAGAAAGAAAATTTTAGAATAATATAACTCAGTTGTCATTTGCTAAATTAATGGTTTTTATTTATATTTTTATTATTTAATTATAATATTTTTATTTTATATTTGAAAGATAAATGAATTTTCTTTCAAACAATATTTTTGTAAATGTATTTTTTTTTAAAATAATCAATTAAAATTGTTATTATCATTGAATATCATTATTTTTGACATAATTTGAGTTTTCGTTTACATCAAAACTTATCATATTTTAGGATAATTTTAGTTTAAAATGTAATTTTCATATTTTTCAAACAAATTCTAAATATTTTTTTTAAATATTTTGTTATAATTGTTAAAAAAATATTGAGTTGCATTTCAAATAAAAAGGTAAAGATATTAAAAATATTCTAATTAAAATATGTAAAATTTAATATAGTTTTAAGGAAATGGTCAAAATAAAAAAAAATTACACATAAAATAATCATGATTTGTTAACTGGCCGAATCATTATTTATATGATATCGCACACGAAAGAAAAATTTTTGTTTTTAAAATTATCTAATTAGCTCTGTACTCATTTTTTTATATTTTTTATATGATATCACACATTCGTAAAAAAATAGATAGTTTAAGATGCAAAAAAAAAATTTACTTAATGAATATAATATGAACGAGTATTACAAATACATCATTTAATAAAATAAATAATTAAAAACTGAAAATTCATACCCGCGCTCAGAGTCTAGTATAAGTTATGATATAAAACTTTAAACTTTTAGATATATAATAAATTTAGAGTTTATAATTTCAAAAAACGTCAAATATATATAAATAAAGCTATATTTTGTTTTTAAACTACTCCATCACATCGTTAAATATATAATTAATATATTTTTTTGAACAGGGTCCGTAAATGATTCGAGACGGCCATTGTCTTCTTTGACAAGGCTCTTTCTCTCTTTGATATTAGATTTCTCATAACCATTGGTTTATACAAATTTATAGTGATGAAATGATAATTAAGTTAGATGATGCTTATGAATAATCTTTAGTACTAACTTCTAAGTTCTACTAAACAAAACTGGATCGTAGGTTGAGTTTTTTTTTTTTTTATGAATTAAGACGTCTTTCCCGATGGCTAGAGAAGACAAGAGTTCAACCATTAACTTGGTACCACCACCATATGAACGTTTTTCATATTTTAAATATGTTTCTTGTATTCAGGTACATTAACAAACTTTTGTAGTTAACAAACAATTCCAAATAAAAAGGACGACGGTATTACGTGTGATACAAGTCACCTGTTTAGTTTCGGGGAAGAAAAATATAGAGAGCAGTGGAGAGATTCGTTTTCTGCTTTGTTTAATTTTTTTGGCTCCACCTGTTAGTTCTGCTTTTGCCTTTTGTTGCCAACTTTATAAACATGAGACAATCACAAGATTGCTTCCTTGATTTTAGGCTTTAACTAAATCAGTTTTCAGTTTGATCTCTAAAAAAGCGTAATCTTAGACTATTATCAAACTGTAATAGAAAATAGATTTAAATTGCATATTGTTGACCAGAAGATGATAGAATCACACTGGTATAAGCTTCTCAACTAATAATTCCTAAGTAGAAAAGATTTTTGTAGAGATTCTAGTGTCATAAACATACGCAGAAACGACAGGCAACGAAACTTCAACATGTGAACCAGAGTGATCCACAAGTCACCAAGTTTGTTTCGAATTTTTTACAATCATTCAAATTACACTACAAGACACTTATCATTTGAGACACACTTTCTTTTGTCAAAAATATTCTTATAACCATAAACTAAAGATAATCTCTCACCTCTTCTTATTTCATTTTATTATTTTTCTTATTCTACTTTATGTATTTATTTACTTTTATCTCAAGTTCTAAAATATATTAAACAAAAATAATTTTCATAATAAACTATATATAAAATTCTCTATCTTTTAAGATCCATGTTCATATATATATATATATATATATATATATATATATATATTATATATATATTAATGTGTAAACAAAATGTGGACGTGAACACCAAAACATGAATAACATAATTGTAAATTAGTTGTGGACATGAACATCTTAACAGAATTATAAACTAGTTGTAGACATGAACAATATTCTTTTGATTCCATTTATCATCTCAGAATCTAAATTCAACTCTAATCAAAATTACATCCATCCACATCATGACAAAGCGCAAATTTCTTAGATCAGAAATCTATGACATGCAAGATCTATTACTCTCCGACAAAAAGTAAACGCTTCTTCGATTTTTTTCTCCGCTCATACTCACAATATCATCTCTTTCTCATTTTGATTGAAGTTTAATTGCAGATAATTTATCAATTGAGCTAAATAAGCCAAGTGTTTGTATTGGAGATAATAGAGTCCTTGTCCACGTTTTATGGTATAATTTTAGTAACATGAGTCCATGTCCACGTATTGTTGTATAGTTTTATGGAATCAAAACATAGAGTTTGTCCACGTTATCTATTATAAACACATTAACATCACTCATCCACACATCACCCGTCCACAAATCACCCAACCACGCATCACTCGTCCACAAATCACTCATCCACAAGTGTCTTTTCCATTAAGGACAAAATTGTCCACAATCTGTTGCTGGCCCACAACAAAGTGTGTCACATTTAAGAAGTGTCTCTAGGTGTAATAGAAATTCAAAAAGTGTCTCTTAGTGTAATCATATCGTTTGTTTCACATATAGGACCCAAGTGTCCACCTCTAGCACCATTTAAAGTAAACCGTTGATATTAGTCCATATAGACAAAATGAAGTGGACACATGACAAGAATATTCAAGAAAGAAAGAAAAGTACTCAAAAAGAAGCAAAACGTGATTTACATAGAGTGATACAGAGACATGAACTCCAAAGTTATGAAAAAACATGTCCATAAAAAGTCAAGCAACCTAACTAAACTCATCGATAATACCCCTGTTCTTTTGCTGGACACGGCTTTCCGCGGCTGCGATCAAAATTTATCAAACAAAAAAAAGAAATCTAAGTGCAGCGTCGTTATACAGTTTCGCCGGCGACTGTCGCAACTCGACTTTTCTTCGATTTCATTGTCGCTGTATTTATCAGCGTCTTCTAAACACGTGTTGACCTGCGGCTAGCGTCGATTATTGACATCCTCTAACTCTATTGGTTTAACATGTTGCTGACGTGTCAGTTTTCATCCTCTTATATTTTTGTGACGCCGACGCCAACGCTGTGTCCAGCAAAAGAACATGGATATTAAAATATTTTCAAGTCACCCTTTATGCAGAATGGGAAGTAGATTTTCCTAACGAGACCGGTGCAAGTGCGTTCTTTGCTCTTTCTTGGAAGCTTCTTGTTTTAGTGAGTCTTCTTAGCTTCATCCATAGCCTCCGAACAACAAATATGTGCATGCATAGCTAATTTTGAGATTTTTGGGCAACAGAAAATTTATTTAAAAAAATATTTTTCAAGTTTGGAAGTCTATATATATAGTTATGTAAATTATTTCTTAAATTTTGGGGATTATAAACCAATGTTTCATTTGTTTATGTCTAGGATTGGCTGTGTGACTCTTCTCATTTTTTGGGATTATAAAACAATGTTTCATTTGGGATTATAAATTTTTATTATCAGTTGTTTTTTCAGACACAAGAGATTGATCAAGACTAATTAAAAAGATTTATGTTTTTAGTTGATGTTGGTTTATGTTTACATACCTAACAACTCTAAATTTGCTGCTAATTTACCAAAAAAAGAAATATTTTACTTAAGAATGAATGTAAGCTTTTATACTACAGGCTACAGCTAAAAAAAAATCAAAAGTTTACAGAAAAATTAACAGAGTAAATTATTTCATTAACAAATGATTTGTGTTGTTAATTAAAGAATAAAAACTAACGACCTGACCCGAAAAAACTAAATTCTGTTGAGGCCCACTATAAGAACCCAACAGGGCCCATTAGTTGACCTCTGTGTAATTTGACAGGACACTGTAGTCAAAAAGAGTTCTCATTCTCACCTGGTTAGATTAGATAATTAGGGATTTGGAAACCGAACGCCTGAAGCATCCCTAAAATGGAGATTGCAGAGCGGAGGGACGATGCGATCAGAGACGCAAAAGAATCCGCAAACATTGACACCATCAAGTCGCAGTACGTTACCGACTCCTTTTCCGACGAACGCTACTCTCTCGAGCTCAAGGATGGTCTTCATCCTCTACGGGTCCGTCCTCTTCTCCTTAATATCCATTTGATCCTCAATTTTTGAATCCGATCTTAGCCGAAACTTTGATCCTCGTGCGAGATTGAGATATTGATGTATGGTAGTAGAAAGATTCAGATTTTGAATGGTGTGAAATTAGGGTTTGCGAACATGAGATTACACCATTGTTAAGGATTCTTTCGTCTGCTTAAGTTAAAGATTATACAATAGCTCCTCATTTTTTTTCAATTTGAATCCGATCTTAGCTGAAACTTTGCTCCTCTTGCGTCCAAGATTGGTATAATGTAGTGGAACGATTCGGATTCTGTATCTATAAGGTTTTGTTGTGAAATTAGGGTTCTTCGTCTGCTTTAAGCTTAAGATTGTTTACTGGCTCTGCAGTACAAGTTTGCGATTTGGTACACACGTCGCACACCAGGGGTCAGGAGCCAGACGTCTTACGAGGATAACATTAAGAAGATTGTTGAGTTCAGCACTGTAAGCTCAACAAATACTCCATTCTTGAAGCTGTTTGCAATCTTATCTTGTTGATTTACTGAGATCTGGCTTTGGTATGTTGTTACCTAGGTTGAAGGTTTTTGGGCCAGTTACTGTCACCTTGCTCGTTCTTCTCTCTTGCCTAACCCAACAGACCTTCATTTCTTCAAGGATGGGATTCGCCCCTTGTGGGAGGTACGTGTTCCCCCATATGTTATAGGAAGAAGAACTCTTATGCATCAAAAGTTTTATCTCTTAAGCTAAGTTCGTCTCTCTCAGGATGGTGCCAACTGCAATGGAGGAAAGTGGATCATACGTTTCTCCAAAGTTGTCTCTGCTCGCTTCTGGGAGGATCTGGTGAGTTCATTTTTCTTGTGCGCGGGCGTTTCTGTTGAGTATTTACATTAATGTTCTTTAAGCTGTCCATGTTTCATACTTATCTGGGAATCATGTTATAACCCTTCTCTTTTATTTGTTTTGTCTTCAGCTTCTTGCGTTGGTAGGCGACCAGCTTGATGATGCGGAAAACATTTGTGGGGCAGTGCTGAGTGTCCGCATCAATGAGGACATCATTAGTGTATGGAATCGCAATGCTTCTGATCATCAGGTGAGAAAACTGTTCACAAAGAAGATCTCCTTTCTTTTGTTCGGTATACTTATTCAGTGCCATGTTTTTCTGTGAACAGGCAGTGATGGGGTTGAGAGACTCAATCAAGCGCCACTTGAAGCTGCCTCATGCTTATGTGATGGAGTACAAGCCTCACGATGCTTCTCTTCGCGACAACTCATCCTACAGAAATACATGGAGAGGATAGGTTAAAAGTGGACTATTGTATCACTTGAGGTGTTAAAAGATTCGGAAGCTCTCCTGCAACCTAGGATGATATATGGATTGAACCTTGTTTCTGGTAGCGTACTGTATCAATGGCTTACAATCTCAGCAATGAAAAATCCTGGCTACTTCTGCAACAGTAGTTTATTAAGTCGTTTTATGGTTTCTAAATCTTCTTGCTACCTTCAATGGTTTGTGTCTTGTTTAAAACTCTATTGTTTCATTTTTCGAAAGAAAACTTGAGCTCACTTACTGGTTTACATTGTTATGACTTATGTCTCAAACAAGATGCCAATATACAATTTCACTTCCTGCTATGGTCTCTGATGTAAAGCTCTACACCCAACTCGTGCGCCTGCGTCTCCTATTGATTTGATAAGCTTGTGTCCTCTTGCACGGTAACAACGCAAAGATAATTCTTGAACAACATCATCAATATTTTTACCGGTGTCTCTCGGATAAAAACTGAGCCGAAGATTCTAAACCGGTAATTAAGCCTTTCGGTTTAGAGAAATTAGATTACCGAACCAAGACAGTGGAACGAACGAGCTCAGCAAATGCGAACAACAAATCTGGAGACAAAAATAAAAAATAATCCGGATTATGTTCGGGAGTTTGAACCCGACGTGAATCGAACACGCAACCTTCTGATCTGGAGTCAGACGCGCTACCATTGCGCCACGGATCCGGATGTTTAATTAGCGTAATTCAATGTGAAATAATTATAATTTCAGGTTCTTCCAATGTTGTGTATTTCGTTTTCAAAGATGGAGCCAAACCGTATTTGACATGATCATGTTAATTGCATTGCATGAAAAACCGAATTCATTTTATAACTTTTCGAGAAACTCTTTCGAGAAGAAAGTATAAACATTCATCTATATACATTGAATAACGTCTAACTCTAATTCTAAGAACAAAAATGGTCAAAAAACACATCATTGGAGCCGAGACGTTATGCTGACAAAAGTATCTTCAGGACAAGGGATGGTTAAGCCACCCATTGGATGATCGAACCCAAACTCTTCTTCGGATTTGCTGAGGAGAGCTTGAAACGAAGGCTGGCTCAAGTAAGAAATTGGCACCACATATCTTGTCTTCTGGCTCTCTCCTACGTACACCGCAAGAAACCCTTTAGGTGGTGCCGCCATGGCTGCTCTTTTGCTTGTAGACGCTGTTGCTCGGCCAAGAATCTTCTTTGCGCCCAATAGACTTCTCGCTAAAGCCATTTCTGTTTTTTTTTTTTCTGTCTGAAAGTTTGAAGTCCTTTGAAGCTTTAGAACAGATGTATGAAAATGTTCAAGTTATTGGATTGCTGCTTGCTGGTTGATGATGGAAAGAGTGGGATATGTGTATTATATATAGATCAGTGAATGAGTTGAAGACTCTCTGAAAAATCTTTGAAACTTGTGGTCTTGAGGCGTTGGACAGAAGAAGAGAACAGAGTTGCACATGGTTCTGTCTTTAGCATTTGGAAAGGTTGAGTTTAATGCAATTTGTCTTGGTTGATGATATAATTAATTGAGTGTAGGACAATACATTAAAAACATACTCCATTTGCAATGCACAAGGGTTTGTTTTCTCAATGTTTTTTTATAAGACGTATGCCATTGTCAATAATAAAGGCCAGCAAGTTGCTGTTCTTCATGTTCTGTGGTGATCATATTCTCACATCTCTGTAGTAAATGGATTTAATTAATAAGACTTCAAAGTAGGGACCTGGAGTTTCTCAACAACAGAACATCAAGTCTCTATCACAAGTTAAGTTGTTCTTTGATTATATTCACAACTAGGATCACACTTGACAGTTGTTATTCAAAGAAGATTATGATAGGTTTTAATCAGAAGGGTCAGTGTTTGGTTCGGGGTGAAGTCACTGTCGGAGACAAATTTTGTTGGGAGATAAGACAGGACGACAAAGGCATCATCAATCAAGACAAATTGCATTAACCTAGAAGTTTCAAAATGCTAAAGACAGAACCATGTGCAACTCTGTTCTTGTCTGTCCAACGCTTCAAGAGCACAAGTTTCAAAGATTTTCTATATATGATACACATATCCCACTCTTTCAATCATCAACCAACAATCAGCAATTCATACATCTCTTCAAAAGCTTCAAAAGAGTTCACACTTTCAGACAAAAAAAATATAGTTGGAAATGGCTTTGGTGAGAAATCTATTAGGTGCTAAGAAGATCTTGAGCCGCTCTGTAACGGCTACTACACCAAAAGGGTTTCTTGCGGTGTACGTTGGTGACGATCAGGTCCAGAAGAAGAGATACATAGTACCTGTCTCGTATTTGAACCAGCCTTTGTTTCAAGATCTGCTAAGTAAATCTGAAGAAGAGTTTGGGTTCGATCATCCAACGGGTGGCTTAACGATCCCTTGTCCTGAAGATGCCTTCATCACAGTTACTTCTCTGCTAAAGGGAAAGTGATCCGAAGAGAAGAGAGATCTAACGTTATGTAGCCCGAGTTAGAGATTTAATGATTCAATGTAAATATATCAACCTTTTTCATTGGTTCTCTGTGAGAAAAGAGTTGTTCAAGAGACTACAAAGCTCAATGTGAATTGTCAATTTTTGTTGTCAAAGCATTGAATCTAACTATGCTAATTGCAGAAAGCTTTTTGAATATATATATATATATATATATATATATATATATATATATATATATATATATATTCATCTTGAATTTTTTTGGATTGTTCGAGTGTTAATGATATGAGGTTGTTTTGTTTCTCGATGTACAAAGGAATCAATGAAATAGAGTTGAAACTTATTGTCTACACTAACAGCATTTCACACGATTCTCTATTTGAGATATTAATCAAGAAATGGATGTTTGATTGATTAACAGCTCTTCATTGCTTTCCTAAGTAAAAAAATACACAAGTGTCTCTTAATTCATCATTTCAGGAGAACAATAAATATGTAGGTCTTTGAGATTTGATAGATAAAGGAAAAACAGAGTAGGGAAGATAAATTTGATCAGATCAGTGATTTTGGTTCCCTCACTGTTACGTGAGTTGTAAGACTGATATATAGTATAACCAGTAGATAGTCTATAGGGAGAGAAACAGAGGAAATCCCAAGAAACAGAACAAGAATGACATTTTCTATGCAGATTGTGGGTTATACATAAGATGTAAGAGCTAGGGCAAAGATTCATGTACTGCGACTTTCTAGCAGATTGAACTTTACTGTTAAACATGATACTTATTTAATTAACAAACTCTTACACTGATATAGCTAACAACCTAAATGAACAATTTTGTTTGGTTGCTAAAAAGAAGGGACGAATATTAATGTGATCTGTTTTTTTTTTTTTGAAACACCGATTATATTAAAAGAACGAGAAGTTAGTTGAGGGCATTAACAGCTCCATCAACCACAAATTGTCCCGATGCAGTCAATGCATCTTTGGCTAAAGCATCCGCAAACATGTTCCTCTCGCAAGGGATCCACGCGAAACACACAAACTCAAAAGCGGAAATACAAGAAAAGATATCTGCGACAACTCCATGAAGCTCTGAACCGAAGCGACCAGTACTCACTGGTATTCTACAAGTGATTCAAAATCGAGTTTCGTCAGGCCCAGCGGTACAAGCCTGCTGGATACTGCTAAACTGGAGAGGAATTTGAAAAAGAGCAGTGAAGAGAATTACCCGCTGGATACTGCTAAACTGGAGAGGAATTTGAAAAAGAGTTAACTTTTAATGTGATCCGTTTAATTCCATATCTTTGCACTGCCTAGTCTTCTTTGTTAGTTGAAAGACTTCAATGGAGGATAATTAGGTTAAATCGAGCCACGGAGTTTAATTTAACAGCAACTAAAGTATGATTTAAATAGTTGTTAAGTGGGTGTTGTTATTTCTTTTTCAATGGTATTTACTTTCAAAACTTTAGAACAACTCTTTCAAGAAGAAAGAGAAAAATAAAACATCCTCTATTTACAACTAACTTGAAGAAAAATATGTTGGATAATTATCATTGAAGCCTAGACGTCACAGCGATGAAAGTATCTTCAGGACAAGGGATCGTTAAGCCACCCATTGGATGATCGAAACCAAACTCTTCTTCGGATTTGCTGAGAAGAGCTTGAAACGAAGGTTGGCTCAAGTATGAGATTGGCACCACATATCTCTTCTTTTGCATCTCTCCCACGTACACCGCAAGAAACCCTTTTGGTGCCGCAGAGGCGGCCCTGTTGCTTGTTGGGGCAGCTGCTGTTACGGAGCGGCCAAGAATCTTCTTTGCACCCAATAAACTTCTCACGAAAGCCATTTCTAGTTTTTTTTCCTTCTTCTTCTGAAAGTTTGAATCCTTTTGAAGCTTCTGAAGATGTTATGAAAAGATTCAAGTTTTGAAATATTGCTTGTTGATGATAGAAAGAATGGGTAATGTGGTGTGTATATATATAGAAAGATCAATGAATGAACTGAAACCTCTCTGAAAAGTCCTTGAAACTTGTGGTCTTAAAGTGTAGGACAGACTACAGCAAAGTTTCACATGGCTATGTTTTAGTTTAATGCAATTTTCTTTGATGAGATTATTAATTGAGTCTGGGACAATAAACTAAGAACGAAAATGCAATTCACAAGGGCTTGTTTTCTCAATGTTTGTCTAGATAAGACATATGCTATTGTCAATAATGAAGACTAGCAAGTTTCTGTTCTTCATGTTCTGTGGTGATCATATTCCCTCATCTCTGTTGTCTAAATGGATTTTATCAATAAGACCTCAAAGTAGGGACCTGAAGTTTCTCAACAACAGAACATCAAGTCTCCTTCACATGTTAAGTTGTTCTTTTGATTATATCCACACACAACGAGGTTCACACAGGACACTTATACATTAAAGACTGAGTACCTTTACTTCTTCTCTTTATTTATTATACAGACATGAGAAAACAAAAAGATAATGCTCGTTAGGTTAAGTTTCTTGTCAATCTATCATATCTAGAAGACAAAACCATGTGATACTCTACTTGTGCGTGTCCCATACTTTCAATGGTTCCAGGGTGGCTGTTAGTCCTTTTATCAATCTATTTATACAATCCAGAGACAGAAGAACCAAGTCTTCAATTAACCAAGAAATCCAAACATTGAATCTGAGCATCTAACACTTCTTTCAGAAGCTTCAAATTTCAAGACACAAGAAATGGCTTTGTTCAGAGGTCTCTTGGGTGCAAAAAGGATTATTGGCCTTTCTGTAGCGGCTACAAGCAAAAAGACAGTTTCAGCTCCAAAGGGTTTCTTGTGGTGTACGTTGGGGAAGACCAGGTCCAGAAGAAGAGATTTTTGGTGCCAGTCTCATATCTAAACCAGCCTTCTTTTCAAGCTCTTCTCAATAAATCCGAGGAAGTATTTGGATTTGATCATCCAATGGGTGGCTTGACAATCCCTTGTCCTGAAGATACTTTCATTACTGTGACGTCTCAGTTCCAATGATGATGTTCCAAAAGAAGAAAAATTAACATTAGTTTTCTATTAATATAGCCTGTTGCATAATTTGAACTGAAATCCCCTATTGCGGAATGTGCATTATCAGTTTCTGACGACAAAAAGTTAAATATTTTGAATTTTAACTTATCGAATACAATCTTTTTTTTAACGAATAAAATCATATATAACTTAGCATTGTAAGAATAAATTTAAAAACCAATATCAACTGTATTTTTTATTTCTTTTGGACAACATCAACTTGAGATTAAACAAGTCAAAACTAAGAAATTTCAAAATGTATGTAATAATGGAAATTATTTTGAATACCCCACATTTTTAGCTTATGAAGGGATTCTGAAAGTTTAGTAAATAGCTATAGATCATTTACTACAACATCTTATATATTAAAAACTATATTAAATATAATTTGTTGTACTCTTAGGATTGTTAGTGGTAAGTTTAAAGTTTGGAAAACAAAACATATAATATTTAAAATTCTGATATATTCATGATGTATTTTACTTGGGGCTAACGGTTCAGCATGGCGGTTCTTGAGAGTTTCTTGGATCTTGGTGGTTGCGGTTTCTAGCGGTTTTAAGAGATTTGTACGATTGGTTCTACGGTTAGAAATTGGTGCGTTTGCGGGATACTTATAACTAGTTAACTACCAAATGCAGCAGCGGTTAAATAATAAATTAACAATATTTACATTTTATGTAATTATAAAAATATAAAAATTATAATATTATAATAAATATAAAATTATATTTAAAAAGTTATAGTTTTAAAATTTTAAAAATTATAGAAAATATTTTTATTTTAAAAATTTATAATATTAATTAAAATATAATAGATATATTTAGTATTTTTATAATTCCAATTTAATTTTTTTATTGAATATTTAATTTTTGTATTTATACTATTTAAAAAAAAAAGAAAAAAAATTATCTTCCCGCAAGCGCAAACGCTAGCTGTAGCTGGAACCAGCTTTTGAATTTATGAAGTTTAAAGCGATTTGAAGCGGTTTATAACAGTTTGAGTGATTTTTGCAAAACGCCAACAACCACTACATAGCGGAAAAACCAGTCATACTCTTAGTTGGATTTCACTTTTCTTGAATCGTATGGAAAGCCTTACTAAAGGAAAAAAACGGAAATAGAAGAAAACAATATTTCTGGATTAATATTCGGGAGTTTGAACCCGACGTGAATCGAACACGCAACCTTCTGATCTGGAGTCAGACGCGCTACCATTGCGCCACGGATCCGGATGCTAATAATTGGGAGTTAACATAATTGAGCTCTGAAGCATTTTTAGTTTTAGGTTATTCAAGTGGATTGCATGAAAACTGAATTCATTTTATAACCTTTCGGGAAAACTCATTCGAGAAGAAAGAGTAAAGATTCCTCTATATACAATGAATAAATCTAACTCTAGTTCTAAGAACAAAATGGTGAATAATCATATCATTGGAGCCGAGACGTTATGCTGATGAAAGTATCTTCAGGACAAGGGATGGTTAAGCCACCCATTGGATGATCGAACCCAAACTCTTCTTCAGATCTACTGAGGAGAGCTTGAAACGAAGGCTGGCTCAAGTATGAGATTGGCACCACATATCTCTTTTTCTGGCTCTCTCCTACGTACACCGCAAGAAACCCTTTTGGTGGTGCCGCCATGGCTGCTCTTTTGCTTGTAGAAGCTGTCGCAGTTACAGAGCGGCCAAGAATCTTCTTCGCACCCAATAGACTTCTCACCAAAGCCATTTCTGAAAGTTTCAATTCTTTTGAAGAGATGTATGAAAATATAAAGTTATTGGATTGCTTGTTGTTGGTTGATGATAGAAAGAATGAGTTATGTGTATATATATAGTAATATCAATGAAGATAATGAGTTTTGCAATCCTCTCTGAAAAATCGTTGAAACTTGTGGTGTTGAAGTGTGGGACAAGCTACCACAATTTCACATGGTTCTGTCTTTCGCATCTGGAAAGAAATGCATTAATGCAATTTGTCTACTTGGATAATCTCCAACGGCAATTCACAAGGGCTTGTTTTCTCAATGTTTCTTTGAATCCGTAGTAGTCAAGTGGTTGGTTGTTTGGCCTATTCTCTAAACTCTGAGGTCGAAATGGATTTAATAAGAACTAAAAGTAGGGACCTGTTGTTCTTCAACAGCAGAACATAACAACAAGTCCCTGTCAGTACTAATTATGTTTTTATTTGATTAAATATGACATTAATATTTATGTTAATTTTATTATACAAGTGTCTCTCAGTTCATCATTTCAGTAGAACAATAAATATTTAGGCCTCTAAGCTTTCGGTAGAAAAAAAAAGAAAAACAGTGTACGGAAGATAAATTTTGATCAAATCAAGGATTTTGTTTCTGACATTGTTACGTGAGTTGAAAGACTGATATATAGTTAAAACCAGCAGATAACCTAAAAAGAAGAGATTTTAAATGTGACTTTGCTGATAAAGTCTGGGAGGAAACTCCGTTGGTAAGGAGATTTGATAGGAGAGGATTAATAGATTTGGAAGCTACCTGGATGGGATTAATAGAGAACCCATGCTTACCGCCTGTGGGCAGCTAGCACCTTGGATCATTTGGGCAATCTGGACAGCTCGTAATAACCTGATCTTTAATAATAAGATCTGCTCTCCGAAAGATGTTGATAATTTGTGAGATTATGAGAGCTTCTAAGTGTTTTAACCGTGATGAAGCACACGAACAAAGTAAAAAGGAGTGAAGTAACCGTAAGTATTTGAGAGAGAAGAGAAATTTGAGAATTTAAGAGAATGAGAGGATTTGTGAGATTGAGAGAATGAAAGAAATGTTTGTATTGAATTGTATGTTTAATTGTGTAACATACATGGTGTATTTAAAGGAAACAAAAGCAATAAGCACTCAATAGTGGAAGAATAAATAACTAGTAGTGGATTAGCCACTCCTCCCCATTTGGTAAGTGATATGACCACTCCTCCCACTTCTTCCACTAACTAGTAGTGGACTAGCCATTCCTCCCCATTTGGTAAGTGATATGGCCACTTCTCCCACTTCCTCCACTACTTCCTTTGTTTAATTCTTCATGTCAACACTCCCCTCAAGCTTGACGGTAGTGAGTGTCAAGCTTGGAAAGCCATGAAGTATTCCCTCATTAAAAACTTTTCTTGGAAAACCACTTGGGATAAAACCAAGCAAAGGAAAAGAGTAGAATACTCCACGGTGAGGAGATCATTGACATGGAAGGTTTATGAGTCCAAGTCTTGGAAGAATGGACTCACAAACTTTGCTACTGGCCGCCTTGGTGAAGATGTCAGCCAGCTGATCCGCACTTCTTGTATAACATGGGAGAATCACTTGTTGCTCCACTGCTTGTCGACCTTGTGGCAATCTACTTCTATGTGCTTTGTCCTTTCATGAAAGACTGAGTTGGATGCAATGTGTATTGCGGCTTGGTTGTCACGGTGCATGGTCATGGGAGAGGTGATCTCAATTCCCAAGTCGCCTAAAAGCCCCTTTATCCGGATAAGCTCACTGGTTAGCTTCTCATTGATCAGTACTTTCTTAGGCTTGAACAAGATACTACTTTCTGTTTCTTGCTCTTCCAAGTGACAAGATTCCCTCCAATGAATGTACAATAACCGGTGGTTGACCTTCGCCTACTCTATCTCCAGCCCAATCTGCATCACAAGATCCTATCACCTCGGTGTTCTTGTTGCAAGCCATCCATACACCTTGTCCCGGCGCTTCTCTTAAGTATCTTAGAATCCTCTCCACCATGTTCCAGTGATGAACCTGGGAGTTTGCATGTGCTGGCTCACTTGATTAACTGCGAAACACACATCGGCCGAGTGATGGTTAGATAGATCAGCTTCCCAACCATCCGCCTATACCGCTGACATCTTCAAATGGAGTGTCTTCATACTCTCCTCTCGCAATACCTTGTAACCTTCTTCAAGTGGTGTCTTGGCATGTCTTCCTCCAAGATCTCCGCCTCCTTTAATATGTCCAGGGTATACTTTCTTTGGGACATGAATAATCCTTCCTTTGATCTGCACATCTCAATGCCAAGGAAGTACTTCAGTTCTCCCGTGTCTTTGATGTCAAATGCGCCTTGAGAAATGTCTTGGTTAAACTGATCCCTCCTTGTCACTACCCGTGATGATGATGTCATCCACATAGACTAGAATTACCGTAATTCCTTGCTTGCTGGTGAGAGTGAAGAGTGTGTGATCCGCGAGACTTCACAAATCCCTTCCATTCAATGTAGTGCTTAGCTTGTGGTACCAAGCTCTTGGTGATTGCTTCAAGCCATAGATTGCCTTTCGAGTCTAAGAACATTCCCTGGTTTCACCATTTCTTCCATCCGGAGGTGGTTTCATATACACTTCATCTTCTAGTTCTCCTTGCAGGAAGGCATTCTTCACATCCATTTGCCAAAGGTCCCATTCTAGGTTCACTGCTAATGAGAGTAGAATCGGATTGTATGAAGCTTGGCCACTGGTGCAAAGGTGTCAGATAGTCCTCTCCATACACTTGTGTGTATCCTCTTGCCACCAGTCTGGTCTTCTTTCTTTCGCTTCCCATTTGCAAGATACTTAATGGTATGTATGAGTCCGCTGGTCACGGCTTTCTTCCCTTTTGGAAGTTCTATCTCATACCAGGTGTTGTTCTTCTCCATGGCCCTCATTTCATCATCCACCGATATCCTCCATTCATCATCTTCCATAGCTTCGCATATGTTCTTGGTATCCATTCCAGGTCCAATGAACTCATAAAGACTTGATGTTCTTCTGATAGTGAGCTAGGAGCATAATCCACTTTCTGATGTGCCACAGCTTGAGCATTGTAGTAAAGAAAATCATTTTAACCCAACTGAGGCTGGTCTTCTGATCCTTGTACTTCTCCTTAGGACTTGTGTCGCTCGGGTTCATTACTGCTGCTTGGTTCTCCTTCTTGAGCTTCAGTGTCTGGTTGTCCCATCTCATCTTGATCATGAGATAATCTGGGTTTTCTTCAGTTGAGCTTATGCGGTTGATCTTCATTCCCCTTCATGGTCGATGAGATTCTTCAAGTTATGAACCATGGTCTCTTTATAAGGAGTAGTGTCCCGCCTTTCTCTGGTTCCTTTTCTAGGTTAATGCCGAGTCTTTCCATAAGAATCTTCAGGTTGTTAGCTCTGTCGAGGCAGAATGAGATAGATCTTTGAGTTCCTCCCAACTCTTCTCATCATAATAGGCCTTGGATTCCATGAACTTAACATCTCTGGATACTAGGACTCTCCTTGTCTCGGTACATAGCATTTGTACCCCTTTTGGTGCGTAGAGTATCCAATGAACATTGCCTTTGTGCTCTTTGCCTCGGTTTGTTTCTTAGTTCTCCGGAATCAAAACAAAGCACACACACCCAAACACACGCAAATGATCAATTGATGGTCTAGATTTGTTTAGTACCTCATATGGGGTGGCATCAAAGAGGACTCTTGTAGGTGTGCGGTTGATTAGGTAGGTGGCTGTGACTACTGCATCCCCCAAAACCGCTTGGGTACATTTGTATGGAACATCATACTCCTTGCCACTTCCATCAAGTGTCTATTCTTTCTTTCAGCCACACCATTTTGTTGGGGTGTGTAAGGACAACTGGTTTGTTGAATGATTCCATGTGAGGCTAGATGTTGTTTGAAGGTCGTGCTAGTATATTCACCACCATTATCCGATCTAAGAATTTTAATCTTAATATTGAAATGGTTAGTAATATAGTTCTGAAAATTTTTAAATGCTTCTAGCACCCTATCCTTAGATTGCAACAAAGTGATCCATGTGTATTTAGATTTTTCATCAATGAATGTCACAAAATATTTATGTTGTTCTCAGATACACATGGAGCAGTCCACACATCGAGTGAATCAAATCAAAGCGGTTTTCATATTGGGTTTTGATTTAGGAAACACAGCTTCTGCAATGTTTTCCTAATATACACGCTTCACACTCATTTTTAAAGGAAATACTAGGCAACAGGATGTTCAAGGCACGAGAATGGGGATGTCCTAGTCTAGCATGCCAGATTTCATCTTTAGGGAATTCAAAACGTAATGAAACACACACGATAATTGAGATACGTGTCTTGTGTCCTCAAGTAAGTACAAGTCTCCCTTGGTAACACCTTTGCCAAGCAACTTACTAGAATCAATATCCTGAAAGTATACATTGTTAAGTGAAAGTAACTTGACAATTGAGATCATTTGTTACTTTTTAACGCATGATAGATTTGAGGCAAATGTAGGCATATAGAAAGCTTTAGATTCTTTATCAAACAATCTAAGTTCACCTACACCTTTTATTGGAATTTTATCTCCATTTGCTATCATCACATTTCCTAAAGCCGGTTCTATGTTCTTAATCAGTTCTAAATCACTTATCATGTGATGAGAAGCACCGAGTCTATAACTAAGGGCTTAGCCGATTTAAAATTATTCATAGAACCATTTGCATTGGAGAAGTATTAAGGAGATACCAAGAGTTTTAGATATACCAGATTCCTTGAGAGCCTTGATGAGAGCGGTTAAGTCGACTTTTGATGGTCTCATCTAGATTGGCTCTTAGTGGCATAGCCTGATGTGGAGGCAGTAGCTCTTCCCACACCTAGGTTGCTTATACCCATGGTGATTGGTGTTGTTGGCTCAGCACCATCAATTGAGAAATTGGCTCTTGCATCTTGGTATTGAGGGCGGTTGTCCCTAAATTTGTTGGGCTTGAGTGCGGATGTAGTATCCAGCATTTGTCCTTCATGTGGCCCTTCTTCTTGCAGTGATCGTGATGTCAAGTTTTTCTTCTCATCTAGCTTGTAAGCTGCCTTGTTTGACACGGCTCGCTCAGCTTGATGTGCCATGTTTAAGTCTCCTTGCCTCCAAATAAGCCCACGAGCCTTCTTCCTTCCTGAATTTGAGCGATACTTCATCCAGGTCGTAACTTGTCAGCTCTCGGGATGTGCTTGATTAAGCTCCCATAAGATGGATTAAGCGTGAGCAGTAGTCCAAACACTCTGTCCTCTTCACGCCTGGTTAAGAGAGTGGCGGGTCGATAGTATGTGGTCTCGAGTAGTTCCATCTCGCCCAAAGAGACGGAACTTGCCAAAGTGAGGCTGGAACTCCATATCTCCTTGGTTGAGGGTATTGATAGCTCTTTTACTTCAAAGACCCTTGTAGGTTGGAGGTATTTCCATACACTTTGTAGAGTGTATCCCACACTGCTTGGTAGTTTCACAAGTAGGAGTAAGACTCCATGATGGCGGGTTCTAGGAGCTAAGGAGCACCGTGGAGAACCATGAGATCTTCCTGAGCCCATTTGTCGTCATCGTAGCTACCACAATCTCTGTCCATCTTCTCCTTGGGTGGTTTGTTTTGGAGCTGCTTCTGCTGAGACATGACTCCACAAACCCTTTCCTCCAAGGGCAATCTTCACCATCCTGGCCCACAAGAGGTAGTTAATCCCCTTCGTGGTCACTGTGTATGCTGATGCGGTTGTTGTTATTGTTGTTGTTGTTCTCCATCTGGGGATTTACTTGGTCGGTAGAGTTTAAGAACTAGAAACAGAGTTTTGATTTTATGGAATTTAGAAAGGTTTCAAGATTGAACCTTGCTCGATACCATGATAATTTGTGAGATTATGAGAGCTTAAGTGTTTTAACCGTGATGAAGCACGAACAAAGTAAAAGGAGTGAAGTAACCGTAAGTATTTGAGAGAGAAGAGAAATTTGAGAATTTAAGAGAATGAGAGGATTTGTGAGATTGAGAGAATGAAAGAAATGTTTGTATTGAATTGTATGTTTAATTGTGTAACATACATGGTGTATTTAAAGGAAACAAAAGCAATAAGCACTCAATAGTGTAAAAATAAATAACTAGTAGTGGATTAGCCACTCCTCCCCATTTGGTAAGTGATATGACCACTCCTCCCACTTCTTCCACTAACTAGTAGTGGACTAGCCATTCCTCCCCATTTGGTAAGTGATATGGCCACTTCTCCCACTTCCTCCATTACTTCCCTTTGTTTAATTCTTCATGTCAACAGATGTTACCACAAAGGCAATTGTAGCAGCAAAGGAATGGCTCAACGCCCAGAACAAGGAAGGAAGCAAGGCGAAGATCCCACGAGCACAGATAACTGTGCCATCACACAGCTCTGTCATACAAACCGATGCAGCTTGGAATGGTGCAACCAAGAATTCCGGGATAGGATGGATCATCAAGCAAACAGGGGAAACTCTGCCTTGGCAATGCGTGAGGCAGTGAAGAAGAGTAAGGAACTGGGGCTCCAGCAAGTCATATTCCAATCGGACTCAGCTCAACTTATAAAGGCGTTGAACGCAACGGTGGAACCGACAGAATTTTATGGAATTGTGGCTGATATTAGAATTTCTTGTCCTCATTTCGAATTCTCTACCTTTTGTTGGATTCCTAGGGGAAAAAACTCTGAGGCTGATCGCTTGGCGAAACAGGCCCTATGCGTTGTATCTGGTGGCTCGACCACATGACTCTTTTAATTAATGAATGTTGTGTTACAAAAAATAAACCTAAAAAGAAGAGAAGCAGGAGAAATCTCAAGATTTTCTAGAAGATTATGGGTTATACATAAGCTGTAAGAGCCTCACTATATTAGTTTCTACATGATTCTTGTCCTACAACTTTATAGCAGAATGAACTTTACAATTAAACCGGATACTTAATGAATTAAACAAACTCTTAAACTGAGAGCTAATACCCTAAATGAAGAATTTTGTTTGGTTGATAAAAAGAACCGACAAATATTAAGGCGATTCGTTTAATTCATCTCTCTGCACTGCTCAGTCTTCTTTGTTAATTTGAAGCCTTCAATGGATGATAATTTGGTTAAACAGCAACTAAAGTATAATTTAATTAGTTTTTCAATTGGTGTTGTCATTCTCTTTTCCATGTTTGCTCCAAATGCATAAATATAACATGAATCATGATTGTGTCTATAACAGAATAATGGTATTTACTTCCAACATTTTTCAAACAATTCTTTTAAGAAGAAAAAGTAACAAAAAATCTCCTCTATTTACAAGGAACAAGTCTAACTCTAATTCTAAGAACAAAATGATGGATAATCATCAATGAAGCCGAGAAGTCACAGTGATGAAAGTATCTTCAGGACATGGGATCGTTAAGCCACCCATTGGATGATCGAACCCAAACTCTTCCTCGGCTTTACTGAGAAGAGCTTGAAACGAAGGTTGGCTCAAATATGAGATTGGCACCACATATCTCTTCTTCTGACTTTCTCCTACATACACCGCAAGAAACCCTTTTGGTGCAGCCGAGGTTGCTCTTTTGCTTGTTGCAGCTCCAAGAATCTTCTTTGCACCCAACAGACTTCTCACCAAAGCCATTTCTAGTTTTTTTTTGAAAGTTTGAATCCTTTTGAAGCTTCTGAAGATGTTATGAAAAGGTTCAAGTTATTGGATGTATTGCTTGTTTGTTGGTTGATGATAGAAATACTGTGTAATGTGATGTGTTTATATAGAAAGATCAACGAGTGAATTGAAACCTCTCTGAAAAATCCTTGAATCATGTTATTTGGAAGTGTGGGACAGACTAGGGAAGAGTTTCACATGGTTCTGTCTTTACCAACTGGGGAAGTTCTAATTTAATGAAATTTGTCTTGGTGAGATTATTAATTGAGTGTGTGACAATAAACTCAAAACAGATGCAATTCACAAGGGTTCGTTTTCTCAGTGTTTGTTTAGATAAAACATATGTTATTGTCAATAATAAAGACCAACAAGTTTCTGTTCTTCATGTTCTGTGGTGATCATATTCCATCATCTCTGTGGTCTAAATGGATTTAATTAATAAGAACTCAATGTGGGGACTTGGAGTTTCTCAACAACACAGCAACAAGTCTCTGTCACACGTTAAGTTGTTCTTTGATTATAGCCACAACTAGGATCACTCAGGAGTACATGACAGTTATACGTAAAAAATGAACATCTCGTTAGGTTTCGTTTCTTGTCATCAATCATGTCTAGAAGACAGTACCATGTGAAACTCTGTTTGTGTATGTCCCATACTTTCAATGGTTCCAGGGTAATTGTCAGTCCATCAATGTATTTATACATCCAGGAACCAAGTCTTCAAATCACCAAGTAGTAAAGAAAGCAATCCAAACATTGAATATGAGCATCTAACACTTCTTTCAGAAGCTTCAAATTTCAAGACACAAGAAATGGCTTTGTTCAGAGGTCTCTTGGGTGCCAAGAGGATTATTGGCCTTTCTGTAGCGGCTACAAGCAAAAAGACAGTTTCAGCTCCAAAGGGGTTTCTTGTGGTGTACATTGGGGAAGACAATGTCCAGAAGAAGAGATTTTTGGTGCCAGACTCATATCTAAACCAGCCTTCTTTTCAAGCTCTTCTCAATAAATCCGAGGAAGTATTTGGATTTGATCATCCAATGGGTGGCTTGACAATCCCTTGTCCTGAAGATACCTTCACCAGTGTGACTCCCCGGTTTCAGTAATGTTCTAGAAGAATAAAGATCTGACATTAGTTTGCCCGAGTTAGAGATAGAATTATTCAATGTAAATATGTTAACTGTTTTACCATTTTTTTTAAAAAAAATATGTTAACTTTTTCTTCTTTCTTTGTGAAAGAAAGTTATTCAAGAGATTACAAAGCTCAAATGTGTATTCCATATTTCTCTGTAAAGCAATGGTTATTCAATGATAAAAATTTCATCATTCTTGCGTACACAATTGTCTATGTATCCATATCTGTTTTCAGACACAAACCAATATATGGCCATAAGGGTAGTATGTTATAGCTTCAGTAATATTCTTATCTTATTACAAGTTAGCTTTTAATCTGAAGATTACCATCTCAGTGATCTCACTGCACAATCAAATTGCTAGATGTTTAAGACAGATGTTTACTGCTTCGGTATGGCTCCATCCGCTCAGTGTTCAGGTTTCACTGGAGCACATGAAAAGTGCTAGAAGAAAGACAGAGTAATCATTCAGTGAACGCATTACACATCTAACCCGATTGACGAACAAAATTTGTTGATTATATTGAAAGTTTTCCTTAATGTTTTGTATGATTAAATACCGAATTTACACTGAATTTCATATTCTCTGCAACAAACTCTCTGTAGAAGATTAACTCTGTTTGATGACTAGATCATTATTTTGGAGCTAAAAGAACGTTATTACAAAGTTGAAACTTGTGATATTCAAAGAAAAGAGTTTCACATAGTTTTTTATTTCTCAACAAAGAGGTTCACTCAGTTTTTGTGTTTCAGAAGCAACATGGTTTTGTTCTCCATGCTTTGTAATGATAATCTGATTAGTTTTTTTTTTCCATATTTTCAAAAATGATTTATGTTGAATGCAGAGACACACCGAATGAAGTAATGATCAAATAAGAGCACAAGACATTAAAGATTATTGAGCGAATTGTGTCTATGTCATTCACTTTCAAAAAATTATAGAACAACTCTTTCAAGAAGAAGAGAAAAAATCCTCTATTTACAAGGTACAAGTCTATCTCTAATTAGATGAACAATATGATGGATAATCATCAATGAAGCCGAGAAGTAACATTGATGAAAGTATCTTCAGGACAAGGGATCGTTAAGCCACCCATTGGATGATCGAACCCAAACTCTTCTTCTGATTTGCTGAGAAGAGCTTGAAATGAGGGCTGACTCAAGTATGAGATTGGCACCACATATCTCTTCTTCTGACTTTCTCCTACGTACACCGAAAGAAACCCTTTTGGCGCAGCCATGGTTTCTTTTTTGCTTGTAGAAGCTGTTGCTGTTACGGAACGACCAAGAATCTTCTTTGCACCCAATAGACTTCTAACCAAAGCCATTTTGTACTTTTTTTTTGTCTGAAATTTTAAACTCTTTTGAAGAGATGTATGAAAAGATTCAAGTTATTGGATTGCTGTTGTTGGTTGATGATTGAAAGAGTGGGATTTGTGTTTTATATATAGAGTAGTGAATGAGTTGAAGACTTTGAAAAATCTTTGAATCTTGTGGTCTTGAAGCGTTGGACAAACGAGAACACAGTTGCACATGGTTCTGTCTTTTGCATTTGGAGACCTTTAGTTTATTGCAATTTGTCTTGATTGATATAAGTAGGACAATATATTAAAGACATACTCAATATGCAATACACAAGGGCTTGTTTTCCCAATGTTTGTTTAGATAAGACATATGCCATTGTCAATAATAAAGACCAACAAGTTTCTGTTCTTCATGTTCTGTGGTGATCATATTCCCTCATGACTCTGTGGTCTAAATGGATTTAGTTAATAAGAACTATAAGTGTGGACCTGAAGTTTCTCAACAACAGAACAACAAGTCTCTTTCACAGGTCAAGTTGTTCTCTGGTTATATCCACAACTAGGTTCACACAGGACAGTTATACGTAAGAAAAATTGAGTACCTTCATTTCTTCTCTTCATTTATTAGTCAGACATGAGAAAACAAACAGATGATGCTCGTTAGGTTTCGTTTCTTGTCATCTATCATCTCTAGAAGACAGAACCATGTGATACTCTCTTTGTGTATGTCCCATGCCTTCAATGGTTCCAGGGTGGTTTTCATTCCATCATCAATCTATTTATACATCCAGAGACATAACCAAGTCTTCAAATCACCAAGTAGTAATTAAAGCAATCGAAACATTGAATCTGAGCATCTAACCTTTTTTCAGAAGCTTCAAATTTCAATTTTCCAGACACAAGAAAATGGCTTTGTTTAGAGGTCTCTTGGGTGCAAAGAGGATTATTAACTTTTCTGTACCGGTTACAAGCAAAAGGACATTTTCAGCACCAAAGGGGTTTCTTGCAGTGTACGTTGGTGAAGACCAGGTCCAGAAGAAGAGACATTTGGTGCCAATCTCATACTTAAACCAGCCTTCGTTTCAAGCGCTTCTCAGCAAATCCGAGGAAGAGTTTGGATTTGATCATCCAATGGGTGGCTTGACGATTCCTTGTCCTGAAGATACCTTCATCAATGTGACTTCCCAGCTTCAATGAAGATGTTCCAAAAGAAGAAGAAACTGACATTAGTTAGCCCAAGTTAGATATAGAATTATTTAATGTAAATATGTTAACAGTTTTCCTGTTTCTTTGTGAAAAAGAGTTATTCAAGAGGTTATAATTTAAAAATCTCAAATGTCTATGCCATATTTCTAAGGACCCAAACCAATATAAGATTCTTGTTTTATGACAAATTAGCTTTTTATCTCTTATGACAAATTAGCTTCTAATCTTAAGATTACCATCTCAGTAATGACCCCAAAGACCACTTGTTTCCAGAGGATACCTCGTTTTGAGACAGATTTTTACAGCTTCGGTATGGCTCGGTCAGCTCAATGTTTTGGATACGTTGGATCACATGACATTTGCTAGAAGTAAGACAGAGCAAGCATTCAGTAACACATTACACATTTTACCCGATTGACAAACGAAATCTGCTGATTTTGTGGGAAGTTTTTCTTAATGTTTTTGTATGATCAAATACCGATTTAACATTGAATTTCGTATACTCTGCAACAAACTCTCTTCAGAAGTAAATGGAAAAGGTGTCTATCTATTTGCAAAGATTAACTCTGTTTTATGACGACATCATTTTTTTGGAGCCGAGAGACGTTACTGAGCTGAAACTTGTGATATACAAAGACCAGAGTTTCACGTAGTTATTATGCGTTTCATATGTGTTTATCAGGTATTCAGGTTGAGTGGAATACAAGCAACATGGTTTTTGTTCTTCATGCTTTGTAATGATTCTCTGGAGAGTTTTTAAAAAATTGTATGGTTTTTCAAAAAATTATATGGCATTCACATAGATCCTTCGTATCTGTGGCATTCTCTTCAAAAAGTTATAGAACAACTCTTTCAAGAAGAAGAGAAAAAAATCCTCTATCTACAAGGAACAAATCTATTTCTAACTAGACGAACAATATGTTGGACAATTATCACTGAAGCCTAGAAGTAACATTGATGAAAGTATCTTCAGGACAAGGGATGGTTAAGCCACCCATTGGATGATCAAACCCAAACTCTTCTTCTGATTTACTGAGAAGAGCTTGAAACGAAGGCTGGCTTAAGTATGAGATTGGCACCACATATCTCTTCTTCTGGCTTTCTCCTACGTACACTGCAAGAAACCCTTTTGGTGCAGCTGAGGTTGCTCTTTTGCTTGTTGCAGCTCCAAGCATCTTCTTTGCACCCAATAGACTCCTCACCAAAGCCATTTCGTTTTACTTTTGTTGCTGAACGTTTGAGTTCTTTTGAATCTTTTGAAGATGTATGAAAGGATTAAAGTTATTGAATTGCTTGTTTTTGGTTAATGATAGAAAGAATGACTCGTGTGTATATATAGATAGATCAATGAATGAGTTGAAATCTCATAGAAAAGAACTTTGAAACTTGTGGACTTGGATCGTGGGACAGACCAGAGCAGATCACATGGTTCTGTCTTAAAAACTATGGAAAGATGCATTAATGAAATTTGTCTTGATGATAGATGAGTCACAAGGGCTTGTTGTCTCAAAAAGCTTTAGATGATACATATGCCACTGTCAATAACAAAGACCAGCAAGGTTCTTTCTTCCACGTTCTATGGTTGTTTATTTTTCCTATTATCTCATATCTGTGGTCTTAATGGATTTAATAAGAACTAAATGGGACCTGAAGTTTCTCAACAACCATAACAAGAAGTCTATTCCACCGTTCAAGTTGTTCTTTGATAATATTAGGATCACACATGACAATTATAAGTAAAATAAAGGATTCTTTCTTTAGAAACATTGAGAAAACAAGCCCTTGTGAACTGGATATGGAGATTATCCAAGTAGACAAGTTGCTTTAATGCATCTTTTAGAGATGTTAAAGACAGAACCATGTTCTATAGCCTGTCCCACACTTGTAGACCACATGTTTCAAGGACTTTTCAAACTCATTCATTAATCTTTCTATATACACACATAACCCTTTCTTTATATCATCAACAAACAGGAAGCAACATCCAGAACTGTCTCCACGGGAAATGGCTCCTGGATATGGAGACGGCTGATTAAGCTCCGGGAGTTGGCAAGGCCTTTCTTGGTATGTCAGGTTCATTCTGGGAATACTGCCTCTTTTTGGCATGATAATTGGACAGGTTTAGGACCTTTGATTAACCTTACAGGGGCAAACGGTCCGAGAGTTACTGGCATACGCTTTATGCTTACTGTCAAACAGGCTGCTTCGAGGGGTGCTTGGTCTAGGCCAAGGGGAAGACATCCCACTCTTCTTCTGCTGCGAGCTTGTCTTCCTGACTTGCCTGCTGAAATAAACTCTTCTCTCCCGAATATTTTTCTCTGGCGTAATACTTTGCATTCACCTCCTGCTGTCTTTTCCTCTGCTTTAACTTGGAGTACTTTGCACCCGATGCCACCTCCTGTTGACTGGTTCTCGTCGGTTTGGTTCCAAGGAAATATTCGAAACATACATTTATCACGTGGGTTGCTGCTCGTGATAGAATGCCGACTCGAGATAAGCTAAGAAGGTGGGGTTTAGATGTTACTCCTTTGTGTCCTCTTTGCGATACGGTTGATGAGAGTCTTCATCACTTATTCTTCGCTTGTTCGTTCTCGCTGGACCTTTGGAATTTTTGTTTCAAGCAGCTCCATTCTCACCACCTAATAGCTTTGAGCATAATCTGGTGTGGCTCAGGTCCTTTACGACTAATGCAAAGCTTAAGGTATTGTGTAAGATCATTTTCCAGGCGGCAGTTTATCTTATTTGGAAAGAAAGAAACACAAGGATCCACACTGCAACTTCAAGGTCTGTTACTTCCCTGTTGAAAGAGCTTCAAACAATTTTAAGAGCCAAGCTCCATGGCTTGGATCAAAAGGAAAGTTTGTCTCGGATGGGTACCCATTCGTCCACTATGGCTGGCGTTTCATACCTTCATCTTTGGTTCCAATACTTCCAGCCATAGCTCTCCTTCTCTATAATCATTGAAGGCATCTTCTCTTGTGCTCTTTCTATCATTTTAAACCATCATTTTTTCTTCTTCTGCTCTTTCTTTACCTTTCATTACGTACTTTTGTGATGTAAGAATATTTTGGAAAGGATATCTTCAATTAAAAAAAAAAAAAAACAGGATGCAACATATCCATCAACTTGAAGCTTTTCATACATCTTCAAAAGCCTCAAAAAAAATTTTCAAACTTTAAAAAAAGAGATGGCGTTGATGAGAAGTCTACTTGGTGCAAAGAAGATTCTTGGCCTCTACACCGCAGGAGCTTCAACGAGCAAAAGAGCAGCCTCAGTGGCACCACCAAAAGGGTTTCTGGCTGTGTACGTAGGAGAGAGTCAGAAGACGAGATATTTGGTGCCGATCTCATACTTGAGCCAGCCTTCTTTTCAAGCTCTTCTCAGTAAATCCGAGGAAGAGTTCGGGTTTGATCATCCAATGGGTGGCTTAACCATTCCTTGTCCCGAAGATACCTTCATCAATGTGACTTCTAGGATCCAGTGATGAATAACTGATTTTCCAGTATTTTATTCTTGAAGTAGACTTATTCATTGTATAATATATGACTTTTTTATCTTTCTTCTTGAAAGAGTTGTTCTAAATGTTTACAAGGTGAATGTCATTTTCATGCAATAGACACCATTTTTGATCGATTGTTGAAAACGAAGGAACCCTAACTTTGTATTATATCAAATCAAGGTTAGATAAGTATATGTGAGGGTATTAGACATCCGGATCCGTGGCGCAATGGTAGCGCGTCTGACTCCAGATCAGAAGGTTGCGTGTTCGATGCACGTCGGGTTCAAAATCCCGAACATTAATCCGGAAATTTTTGTTTCCATCCCAAGATTTACCCTCCGGTTTTGCTACCTTTCACCCGGTTCTACTAGGAGTACAATATAGTTTGAACTCAATTTATTATAACCGAAAATATGTGTTAACACTAACACGTACGAGTTACGACGACACATGAAGAGCGAAAACATTGGTCTGCTGTCTGCATGCTGTCTGCATGCTATAAAGATTTAGAAGAAAAAGAACAAAGAATCAAGAAAGAGGAAATAAAACCATAGTAGCATACGTAAGAAAACGATTAAGTTTTGAAGAAAGCATAATCAATGGTGGATTGTAAAACAGAGAACCAAAGAGAGAGAAAAAACCTCTTTTAGCTTTTCATTGTTTGTGTTTTGGTTGCACATTCATTTAACTTGGGAGAAAAAGCATTCTGAAACTATTCATATTATTTAACTCTTTCACATTGTAAAACGTTAACATATTTACATTGGATGATTATATCTCTAACTAACGTTAGTTTTTTCTTCTTTTGGAACATCATCATTGAAACCTTGACGTCACACTAATGAAGGTATCTTCAGGACAGGGGATTGTCAAGCCACCCATTGGATGATCGAATCCAAACTCTTCTTCGGATTTGCTGAGAAGAGCTTGAAAAGAAGGCTGGTTTAAATATGAGATTGGCACCACATATCTCTTCTTCTGGATCTGGTCTTCACCAACGTACACTGCAAGAAACCCCTTTGGCGCTGAAACGGTCTGTTTGCTTGTAACCGCTACAGAAACGCCAATGATCTTCTTTGCACCCAAGAGACCTCTGAACAAAGCCATTTCTCGTGTCTGGAAAACTAAAATTTGAAGCTTCTGAAAAAATGTTATAGATGCTCAGATTCAGGTTTGGATTTGCTTTATTTACTACTTGGTGATTTGAATACTTGGTTCTGTCTCCGGATGTATAAATAGATTGATGATGAACATAATCAACCAAAGTTTCACATGGTTCAGTCTTCTAGATATGATAGATGACAAGAAACTAAACCTAACGAGATGTTCATTTTTTACGTATAACTGTCCTGTGATCCTAGTTGCGGATATCATCAAAGAACAAGTTAACGTGTGACAGAGACTTGTTGTTCTGTTGTTGAGAAACTTAAAATCCCCACTTTGAGTTATTATTAAATAAATCCGTTTAGACCACAGAGATGAGGGAATATGATCACCGCAGAACATGAAGAACAGAAACTTGCTGGTCTTTATTATTGACAATAACATATGTCTTATCTAAACAAACATTGAGAAAACAAGCCCTTGTGAATTGCATTTGTTTTTAGTTTATTATCCCACACTTAGTGATTACGCGTTTAAGCACACACCAATTAACCTAATGTGCCAACAATACCACAATCGAATGGTATGTCATTGTAGCATTTTAGGATCAAATCCACAGAGAACTAGAGACTTATAACACCAAGAATACACAAACCTTCCTAATCTAAGCAAACAAGAAGATAGATGATTTGTAACAAACTAATATCCTAGAAATATAAACAAGTGAATCCATGGGCTAAGGGAATTGACTTCAAGAAACTAAGATCCAATCTAGGTGACAAGCTTTCAATCAAAGTAATCTCTTAAGTCTAAACACAATTTTAGACAAGTCCTATGTCTAGGTAAATGTCTATTTGCTTAGAAATCATTAAACATCAAATGTCTTTGGCTTAATTCAATCAAGCAATCTTTAAGTTCAAGTTTAATAACTATCTAGCAATTTTAACATCAAGTGTCCTTGGCTAATCTCACTAGAGCTTAGTTGAGTTGATTCAAACACTTCATCTAATCATGTCTGATGAGAAGTGTTTAGAAATCAGGTTTAGAGTGATCAAGACTAAACAAGCATTAAAAATACTCAACAAGCAAGTTCATACAAGGATCTAATACAATAACACCATAGATCTTCACTAAGTTACTCTAATCTCCCTAACCCATGAATTCTTAAGGAAACTACTCACTAATCTCCATGAAAACACTTAATCTCATAATAGATTGAAGCATATTCAAGTAGATACAACAGAGAATAAAGATAAACAAGGATTAAACAAGCAAATTCAAGAGAATAAGAAGAAAAGAAACTAAAGATTCAAGCTTTTTCTCTCAAGAGTTCTTGTGTTCTTCATAAAAAAGTAGATAGATCCCCCATTATTGTCTGAAAAGTAGTTATATATTACTAAAACTCGAGCTGGGGTTGACCCATAAAAACAGATATTTTTCTCCGTAGTGACCATAAAAGGTCGCTACAAGAGGTCACTACGCCTGTAGCGACCTGAAATGCCCGCTACGGGTGGCCGCTAGGACACTTAGACGATTTTTCGCCATTCTTGAACTCATAGCGACCTCATTATGCCGCTACGGAAGACCGCTACAGAAAGCGCTTCAACTATAGCGGTCTCTCTAAACCGCTACACACTCCGCTCACGGTACTTAGGCCTCAGCTCTATCTTATGTAGCGACCATCTTTTGTCGCCACGCCTGGCCGCTAGGAATGTCATATTGATATGTGTGTAGTATTTTGATCATAAATCCTCAATACAGCTCCAAACGACTTGAAACCACCTCCATTGTAAAGCTAACTCAATTTCCAGTGTCTCCACAAATTTTGAGCTTCAGAAGAGATCTTTAAGGCCTTCATCCGTGTTCATCTTTCACTCTTTGGACTCAAAATCCCTCCAATGGTCTTCTAACTCATCCATGGTGCTCTCCAACACCGATATGTACAAATGCAATGATATGCAACCTAAATGTGCCTAAATGATACTCTAAATGACCAAACCATGCAAGAATAAGAAGTTAAAACATGTAAATTCACAAGATATCAACTCCCCACACTAGTCCTTTACTTGTCCTCAAGTAAACTTTCAAGTCCTAAGAAGGAAGAAGTTTGAAAAGGGAGCTCATAGCCAAAAGACACACATCCTAGCTCTTCTACAACATTCCAAATGATCATAGCAAACAATCATTGGTCATTCTTTTATCAGTCTAGCTTCTCAATGCCTATCAAACTCTTTTTATTTCTTTATACAAAGTGCAATGCTCATCAATCAACAAGTAACTTCAACCAATTCTCACATTCATTCACACACACACACAAGGTGGATTCTCACAAATGGGCACATGATCTCAATCACTTGGCTTGGTAGATTAATGGTCTTTTATGAATAAAAGAAAGGTTCAAATACAATCTTTTTAATGGTGGCAATCACTCAGAACAAGGAGCATGATCATTATGCAAAATTTATCTAAGACTAGGAGCAATTCATGCATACATAGCTCATTCTCATCATTCTACTCTTCTTCCTAAGTGATTACAAATTCTACCCATCTTTTATATTTCAAAACCCAAGTATATACACTTCACTCACATTTCTCACCAAGTGAACTCTCTTTTTTTTTTTTTTTACATGATCAACCAACTAAGAACTTGACACTCTTTTTCTTTCCCTATTATGATCTTTCATTCATTTTTTTTTTTTACTTTGGGAAATTCTAATTGACACACTTAAGAGTTTTTCTTCTTTTATTTTCTTGGTTCCTATTGGTTTTCTTTTCTTATTGACACTCTTTGATCTTTTTTTTTCTCTCAAACCCAAGATATAACAACTTAAAAACACACAAACTCACTCACCATCCTAGATGCTAGTTCAAATGAGGATCTTATGCTAGCAATAGATGAGAACAAACATATGTCGCTCCCAATACTCTCAAGATTTTGCACATAACAAGCTATCAATAAGAGACCTGACTCAACAAATCAATATTGGTTTCAAAGAATGGCAAGGGTTCAAGAGTAGGGGAGTGCCATTTGGGTTAATCAAAGGATAATACATGGAATAAGATAACCCAAATGTGTATGAAATCCATGATCAAGTATGCAAGTGCCCATATGCAAGAGAGATTAAATTCATTATGCCCAAGTTCAGTTTGTAATTGGTTTCAAGAACAATGTCAATATCATATGAGCAACATGTTTCAAAAAGAGTTTTCAAGGCTCAAGAGATGCTTGTAGATATGTTCTTTTCATGGCAATTTCAATCATGGCTCCCTATGCATAATTCAAAACACACAACTCTTTTTTTAAATTTTTTTTTTTTTTTTTTGAAATTTTCTATGCAATGCAATGCATGAGACTCATGACAAGTAAACAAAACAAAACACAATGTGAGATAGTAGACTCTCCCCCAAACTTACTTCAAACAGTCCCTTGTGTGAGAGTAAGCTCAAAGAAGAGATCTAAGATAAACATGAAAACTAAATATGTACAAGGTTGATTGACACTTACTTGGAGTTATTGGCTGGTTCAGAGGAGGGTGGACAGAGAAAGCATCGCTTTTGACCTCTAGCGATTTTGATTGACCTTTGAAAGATAACAGTGGACTGCCTCCCAAGTGCTTGTTTTAAGTCTTTAAGCTTGATCGCAGAGCCTTTTCAGGCAAGAGGTGGCCCTGAAGGCCTTATCGAGACAACCATGATCACCAGGATCATACTCGCCGTAGAACCATCCCCTGAATTCGTTCATCCTGATTTCCTCAAATGGTATCTTCCTTGGATCATCACGTTTAAGTTCTTTGGTGGAGAGAATACCAAAGTGATTCTGAAAGGGCTTTTCTACTGGAGACTCTTCTTCTTGTACCTCTTCGGAGGATTCTTTGATGTAATTCATTTGATTCTCCACAGACTCTTCACCCTTTGCTTCTTCCTTGGCTACAGGGATCACACGCGTTTCTTCTTCACTCAAGAGCTCGTTTATAAAAACCAAGCTCTCTTTTGTCTCCTCAACACATTCAACAACCAAATTCTCATCACCCAGATCTTCAAGAATGTTCTCAACAAAGCCTACTTCTTCTTCATCGATGTTTGCATAATGACTCATGAATGTCATAGTCTTGGTTTGTTCTTCAGATCTTATAATAAGATTCTCATCTACCATGCATTCGTGAGAGTGATTTAGACTTCATTATATAGGCTCTTCAGCTTCATGTTGAAAATCATCCTCAAGCTGAGCTTCCTCTTCAAAATCACATTCCATGTATGTGGTATGTGCTTCATAAGTGTTGGCGTTGTGAAGAGGAGTGGCGCTTTCTTCTTGGTCTTCGATCATGTGAGAGATGTTGTTGTTGAAAGACTTCACATGTGCTACAACTCTATCCAACCTTGAGCTAAGAGCTTTGCCATTAGCATCTATCTTGTTAGAAAGAGAATCAAGTTGCCTTTCCATCTCAATCCTTCCCTTTCTTGATTCTCCAACAACTTCTCAAGCATGTTGGTGATGTCTTCTTCATTTGAGTCTTGGGGGAAGTTATCTTCTTCTTCTTCATACTCTAAATCCCAAGGTTGGTGTCTCTCACCATATCTATATTGGTGTCCTTGACCAAAGTCTCCGTGTGGTTGATACTCCAATGAGGTGGTTGGTTCATAAGCTCTTTCACAAGATGTGGAGCTTCTAGATATCACCCTTTCTTGACTCTCTAAAATAGCCTTGAGCATTGATTCCAAGTCAAGAGACATGATCTTCCTCTCTTGTGGATGTATCTTGCAAAAGAGCAATCACTTGAAAGGAATTAGTAACCAAACAAAGCAAAATAAAACATATGAAAATAAAACTTAGTCTCAAGAAAGTTTGAAATCCTAATGACAAATCTACTTAGTTCCCCGGCAACGGCGCCAAATTGATTACGCGTTTAAGCACACACCAATTAACCTAATGTGCCAACAATACCACAATCGAATGGTATGTCATTGTAGCATTTTAGGATCGAATCCACAGAGAACTAGAGACTTATAACACCAAGAATACACAAACCTTCCTAATCTAAGCAAACAAGAAGATAGATGATTTGTAACAAACTAATATCCTAGAAATATAAACAAGTGAATCCATGGGCTAAGGGAATTGACTTCAAGAAACTAAGATCCAATCTAGGTGACAAGCTTTCAATCAAAGTAATCTCTTAAGTCTAAACACAATTTTAGACAAGTCCTATGTCTAGGTAAATGTCCATTTGCTTAGAAATCATTAAACATCAAATGTCTTTGGCTTAATTCAATCAAGCAATCTTTAAGTTCAAGTTTAATAACTATCTAGCAATTTTAACATCAAGTGTCCTTGGCTAATCTCACTAGAGCTTAGTTGAGTTGATTCAAACACTTCATCTAATCATGTCTGATGAGAAGTGTTTAGAAATCAGGTTTAGAGTGATCAAGACTAAACAAGCATTAAAAATACTCAACAAGCAAGTTCATACAAGGATCTAATACAATAACACCATAGATCTTCACTAAGTTACTCTAATCTCCTAACCCATGAATTCTTAAGGAAACTACTCACTAATCTCCATGAAAACACTTAATCTCATAATAGATTGAAGCATATTCAAGTAGATACAACAGAGAATAAAGATAAACAAGGATTAAACAAGCAAATTCAAGAGAATAAGAAGAAAAGAAACTAAAGATTCAAGCTTTTCTCTCAAGAGTTCTTGTGTTCTTCATAAAAAGTAGATAGATCCCCCATTATTGTCTGAAAAGTAGTTATATATTACTAAAACTCGAGCTGGGGTTGACCCATAAAAACAGATATTTTTCTCCGTAGTGACCATAAAAGGTCGCTACAAGAGGTCACTACGCCTGTAGCGACCTGAAATGCCCGCTACGGGTGGCCGCTAGGACACTTAGACGATTTTTCGCATTCTTGAACTCATAGCGACCTCATTATGCCGCTACGGAAGACCGCTACAGAAAGCGCTTCAACTATAGCGGTCTCTCTAAACCGCTACACACTCCCGCTACGGTACTTAGGCGCCTCAGCTCTATCTTATGTAGCGATCATCTGTCGTACGCCTGGCCGCTAGGAATGTCATATTGATATGTGTGTAGTATTTTGATCATAAATCCCTCAATACAGCTCCAAACGACTTGAAACCACCTCCATTGTAAAGCTAACTCAATTTCCAGTGTCTCCACAAATTTTGAGCTTCAGAAGAGATCTTTAAGGCCTTCATCCGTGTTCATCTTTCACTCTTTGGACTCAAAATCCCTCCAATGGTCTTCTAACTCATCCATGGTGCTCTCCAACACCTGATATGTACAAATGCAATGATATGCAACCTAAATGTGCCTAAATGATACTCTAAATGACCAAACCATGCAAGAATAAGAAGTTAAAAACATGTAAATTCACAAGATATCACTTAGTTAATAATCTCATCAAGACAAATTGCATTAAACTACAACTTTCTCAGTTGGTGAAGACAGAACCATGTGAAACCCTGCTCTAGTCTGTCCCACACTTCAAGTCCACAAGCTTCAAAGATTTTTCAGAGAGTTTCAATTCATTGGTTGATCTTTCTATATATACACACTACCCATTATTTCTATCATCAACCAACAAACAAGCAATACATCCAATAACCTGAACCTTTTCATAACATCTTCAGAGCATGTTTATTGCAGTAGCTTAAGTAGGTTGCTTAGGATATTTTGTAATTAAAAGAAAAGAAAAAAGAAAAAAAAAGAGAAGGGATGTTGCTTAATTAAGCACTAGAAGGGTCGTTGCTTCGGTTGCTTTTCTTCTTTTGTCTCTATTTCTCTCTCTTTCTGTCTCTGTTCTCTCTGGTCCACTTAATTTTTTCTTCATTATGACCACTTAAGAGACCCTTAAAGGGTTTTAGCAATAAACATGCTCTGATCAGAAGCTTCAAAAGGATTCAAACTTTCAAAAAAAAAAAAAAACTAGAAATGGCTTTGGTGAGAAGTCTATTGGGTGCAAAGAAGATTCTTGGAGCTGCAACAAGCAAAAGAGCAACCTCGGCTTCACCAAAAGGGTTTCTTGCGGTGTACATAGGAGAAAGTCAGAAGAAGAGATATGTAGTGCGAATCTCTTACTTGAGCCAGCCTTCATTTCAAGCTCTTCTCAGTAAAGCCGAGGAAGAGTTTGGGTTCGATCATCCAATGGGTGGCTTAACGATCCCATGTCCTGAAGATACTTTCATCACTGTGACTTCTCGGCTTCAGTGATGATTATCCATCATTTTGTTCTTAGAATTAGAGTTAGACTTGTTCCTTGTAAATAGAGGAGATTTTTTTTTACTCTTTCTTCTTGAAAGAGTTGTTCTAAAAGTTTTTGGAAGTAAATACCATTATTCTGTTACACAATAATGATTCATTTTATATTTATGCATTTTGGATCAAACATTGAAAAAAGAATGACAACACCTTAAATTATACTTTAGTTGCTGTTTAACCAAATTGGAAGGCTTTAAATTAACAAAGAAGGCTGAGCAGTGCAAAGAGATGAAATTAAACGGATCGCCTTACTATTAGTCAGTTCTTTTTATCAACCAAACAAAATTCTTCATTTAGGGTATTATCTCTCAGTTTAAGAGGTTGTTTAATTTATTAAGTATCCTGTGTAATTGTAAAGTTCATTCTGCTATGAAGTTGTAGGACAAGAATCATGTAGAAACTAATATAGTGAGGGCTCTTACAGCTTATGTATAACCCATAATCTTCTAGAAAATCTTGTTATGTTTCTTGAGATTTCCTCTGCTTCCCTTCCTTCTAGGTTATCTGCTGGTTTAACTATATCAGTCTTTCAACTCACGTAACAATGTCAGAAACAAAATCCTTGATTTGATCAAAATTTATCTTCCGTACTCTGCTTTTCATTTTTTTTCTACCAAAAGCTTAAAGGCCTAAATATTTATTGTTCTCCTGAAATGATGAACTGAGAGACACCTGTATAAAAAAATTTACATAAATATTAATGTCATATTTAATCAAATAAAAACATAATTAGTACTGACAGGGACTTGTTGTTATGTTCTGCTGTTGAAGAACAACAGGTCCCTACTTTTAGTTCTTATTAAATCCATTTCGACCTCAGAGTTTAGAGAATAGGCCAAACAACCAACCACTTGATTACTATGGATTCAAAGAAACATTGAGAAAACAAGCCCTTGTGAATTGCCGTTGGAGATTATCCAAGCAGACAAATTGCATTAATGCATTTCTTTCCAGATGCGAAAGACAGAACCATGTGAAATTGTGGTAGCTTGTCCCACACTTCAACACCACAAGTTTCAACGATTTTTCAGAGAGGATTGCAACTCATTATCTTCATTGATATTTCTATATATACACATAACTCATTCTTTCTATCATCAACCAACAACAAGCAATCCAATAACTTTATATTTTCAAACATCTCTTCAAAAGAATTCAAACTTTCAGAAAATCAAGAAAACAGAAATGGCATTGGTGAGAAGTCTATTGGGTGCGAAGAAGATTCTTGGCCGCTCTGTAACAGCAACAGCTTCTACAAGCAAAAGAGCAGCCTCTGCGGCACCACCTAAAGGGTTTCTTTCGGTGTACGTAGGAGAGAGTCAGAAGAAGAGATATGTGGTGCCAATCTCATACTTGAGCCAGCCTTCCTTTCAAGCTCTTCTCAGCAAATCCGAAGAAGAGTTTGGGTTTGATCATCCAATGGGTGGCTTAACCATCATTTGTCCTGAAGATACTTTCATCAATGTGACTTCTCGGCTTCATTGATGATTATTCACCATTTTGTTCTTAGAACTAGAGTTAGATTTATTCATTGTATATAGATGAATCGTTACTCTTTCTTCTCGAATGAGTTTTCCGGAAAGGTTATAAAATGAATTCAGTTTTCATGCAATCTACACGATCTCATGTAATACGTTTTGGATCGATCTTTGAAAACGAAATACACAACACTTGAATAACCTAAAACTAAAATTGCTTCATAGGTCAATTAAGCTAACTCCTACTGTTTAGCATCCGGATCCGTGGCGCAATGGTAGCGCGTCTGACTCCAGATCAGAAGGTATCTCGTCGGGTTCAAACTCCCGATCATTTATCCGGATATCTTTTTTTTCTGTTATTTCCGTTTTTTTTCCTTTAGTTCAATATGATTCAAGAAAAGGGAAATCCAACAAAGTAAAATACATCATGAATATATCAGAATTTTAAATATTATATGTTTTGTTTTCTAAACTTTAAACTTAGCACTAACGTCAACCTGATCCTAACAGTAAACAAATTATATTAGTTTTTAATATATAAAGATGTAGTATCTAGAGCTATTAACTAAACTTTCAGAATCCCTTCACAAGCTAAAAATGTGTAATATTCAAAATATTTTTCATTATTACATGCATTTTGAAATTTGTTAGTTTTGACTTGTTTTGTCTCAAGTTGATGTTGTCCAAAAGACATAAACAATCTTAAGTTGATATTGATGTTTAAACTTATGCATGCTAAGTTTTATATGATTTTATTCCTTATAAGTTAAATTCAAAAGATTGAACTTTTGTCGTCAGGAATTGATAATGCACATTGCACAATAGGGGATGTCAATTCAAATTATGACACAGGCTATATTAATAGAAAACTACAAACTACTAGAATACAAAGCTCGTATCTCTATCCCTTGTTTCCAGAAAAAAAAAGAACCCATGCCTCTCTAATGGATTGGTTTATTGGTAATTCAAACTGAGCATGCAACGTAAATAAGCTATATATATTTTTCTCAATAAAACATAATTAAGTTATATATTAAGGATAGGTGGTGGACCAAAATTATACATACGAGTTTCAAACGTAATATATGGCTGTAAAGTAAATATATATTAAGCAATAAAACAAAAAATAAGTGGAAAGTCATTTTCAGTATTGAGTTACTAAAACAAGAAATTTGCTCTGCTTTTTGCGTGTCTGCGAAGTCTCACTCTTACTCCTGTTTCCTTGTATTATTACCAAACTAATTAGTTTCATGACACATGTGAATCTGTCTCAACTAACCACATGTAAAAAAATCAATTCGAAATTAATGTTGTAAATGAAAACACTAAGAATTTTGGAAGCTACATTTGGCTGTCTTAAGGGGAAAAAATAGTCTTACATAGCTCTCTCTTTCTCCCATACTTTGCCCATAATCAAACAGAGAGAGAGAAGTAGAGAAAGGGGCTTTAGATTTAAGAGTGAGAGGTTGAAGAAGGGTTTCGAGAAAAAAAGGAGAGATGGTGAGAAACGGTGGGTTTGGTCAGATCATGGAAGAAGGTGACAGTCCTGGATTCTTCAAGATCCTTAGAAGGGAAGATCTATCTTCTCAACTCATAGTAAGTTTCTCACACTCCATCTCCGAGTTAAGTTTCTTGCTACGTCTTTAGTTTGAAACATCAAATCTTTTAGGGTTTTCCATCTTCAAATAGGGTTTCAAAAATAAATCTACTACTTGTGGTCTCATGAACTTAGATCTGTTTCTTGGTGATGTCTTGCTCTGATCTTTGTTTTCAAATTTCTTGTGAGGTTTGTCTGTGAAATGATCAGACTATATATCACTGAAACTGAAGCAATGCTAGTTTCTTGATGTCCCTTCTCATGATTTTGTTGTGTCTTTACAGAGAATGATTCCTCATGATATCATAAGAAGCATCTCCGACGACTCGTCTTCCTTTAAGATGGTCTTGAAAGTGCCATGGGGAAGCTCATGGACAGTCAAAATCTCCAAGAACCCAAGTTTTCACTACATGGAAGATGATGGATGGACCCAGTTTGTGAACGACAATGCTTTGGGTGAAAACGAGTATCTTACCTTCACTCACGAGCGTAATATGCGCTTTAACGTCAACATCTACGAACCAGATGGTACGGAGATGCTTAAACCAAGAGAATCTGCAACCATTGCTTCAAGTTCCGGTAAATGCCCCTCTCTATGAGACTCAGTTGTGATGCTTATGCAAGAAGAAGAAGATAAGTTATAAATTTTTGTTGTTGGTTTTGGATGAACACAGGTATGAACAAGAGAGAACAAAGGGAAGGAGTATACAAACATGTGAAGGAGGAGATAGTGTCTTCCTCTGAGTCTAGTTATCATTCTCTCAAAAAATCTCAAGGGAAGAAACAGGAGCTTAACTTGGGAAAGAAGAAAGCTGAAGAATCCAAAAAAAACAAGAAGAGTATGAAGAAAAAGAAGAAGGTGGATAGTGATTTAGAAGAAGGCACCTCATCACTTATTCCAGAGTTCAGTATCACCATAAGGAAATCACACCTCGTGTTCTTGGTAAGATAAGCAAAGACAAGATCAGCAAAACACTGTCAGATTGATTGAACTAATCTAATGAAAGAAATTTGTGAAACAGGGAGTTCCAAAGGTGTTTGTGGAGATGCATATGCCAAAGAAGACAAAGTGGTTCAAGATTCGTCCGGAAGGGAAAGATTCATGGGATGTTTTGTTTTTGGTCACTGATACACAGTCAAGATTCTCTGCTGGATGGTCTCGTTTGTCCAGAGAGTTAGGTTTAGTGATTGGAGACTTCTGCACGTTCAAGCTCATTAAACCTACCGAGATGCTTGTCAAAGTCTCAAGACATGATGATGATGATGATGATGAAGATGATATTGAGGAAGATGATGATAATGATGAAGAAGAAGCAGAAGATGCTGATGAGGATGATTCTGATGATGAAGATGCTGAAGATGATGATGATGATGCTGATGAAAGTGAGGATTAGTTGGAGAACAAGTGAGAACTTGTGTTATTGGTGTTGTGGTTTAATGTTAGGACCTGTTTTGTAATTGTCTTCTTTCTATCTACTCTGTTTAGTGTGATTTGGTATCCATGGATGAATCTTATCTCAGGTTGAGTACACATCACAACAATCTCTCTCTATGGTCTCTTCTGGTTCTTGATTGACAAAGAAAACTAGTTACAAACCTGTTCTTGTGTTGTCCCCTTCATACAATATAGAGAAATGTATACACCATTAATCACTGAGATTTCTGAGCTAAGTTAGATGAGTGGATCCATGAATCAAGCGTCTTGATAGCTTTCCCTGACGACTGTACTTCACGGGCCAAGGTTACTCCTTCCCCTAGCGTTTGCACTCTGTTGCTAACCAGAAGAGCCGCACCTGCGTTTAGGATCTGAAACAAGAAAAAGTAAAAAAAAGAGATGAACTAATTGAATGTGAAAGTTTTCAGAGAGAAAGCGAATGATGTGAAACAAAACGTACCAATGAATCTGCTATTGATCCTTTCTCCCCTGAAAGCACACGTCTTAACACATCAGCGTTGTAGTCTGGACCTCCACCTCGCAAATCCTCAAGTGTACAACGAGGTATACCAAAGTCCACTGTCAAAAAAAAGAAAAGAAATGACCTTTAAATTTAACCAACTCCCCTCATATGTCACCAAGCTGCATCTACAATAGAGAGAGAGAGGATAAAAGAGCTAAAAGAGTTGAGAGAGAATCTTTACATGGGTCAAATGAGAACTCTTCTATCTTCTCCGGGGTTACATCATAAACTAGCCCTCCTCCTGTTATCATTAAGCCACAACGATTAGTAATCAATGAAACGTCAATGGTTTTGGGAAGAGAGAATCTTACCCAACGGACTCATTTCGTCTAGGCCATATGAATGAACAACCAATGCTCTTTTCATACCAAACAGTTGCAATGCCTTTGCCATCTTCATAACCTATATACACCACAACAGAATAGAATATGATCAGTACAAGACTTTCTGTCGTTGTTGTTGACGTAAGACCTGATTCAGTGGTAAGTATGTGTTTTACCAGATTTTTGTGGTACACTCCAACGACGGCATAAGACACTCTAGCGGGATTAAGCATAGGTCCCAGTACGTTAAAAACAGTTTTTATTTTCAGCTTTTTACGGACGGGACTAACGATCTTCGTAGCTGGATGGTACATTGGTGCCATCATGAAACCAATCCCTGATTCTTCAACACATCTCTTGATCCCTTCTGGTCCCAAGTCAATCACCACTCCTAGCGCCTCTAGTACATCAGCACTTCCACAAGCAGAGGAGCTTGAACGACTCCCTTGCTACAAAAAAAAACAGATGCATTCACTTTCTGTAACATTTTTAAAATTATCATAAGGATTTTCTCAGTTATCGTACCTTTGCTACTTTTGCACCACAAGCTGCGGCAAGTATTGAAGATCCAGTTGATATGTTGACTGTGTTTGCTCCATCACCACCTGTTCCTACTATGTCCACGGCATCAGCTAATCCTTCGACTTTCCTGGCATGCTTCATCATTGCCCTAGCTAACCCTACAATCTACCCAACACCAGGATTACGATTACTTATACGTTTTTATACGCCTAGATTGACTTAGTTTTATACTTACCTCTTCATATGTCTCTCCTTTAGCTCTCAGTAACACCAGGAAGGCGCTAATGAGCGCCTCGTTTGTATCGTTCAGCAAAAACTCTAGCGATGATTCAGCTTCGGATTCAGATAGATCAACCCGATCAATCAAAGATTCAATCAGCTGAGAAAAAAAAAACAAAACAAAACAATACAACAGAGCAAACATGTTATGAGAGAAGATAGTAATCTCATTAAACTAAACCTCTGTCTTCAAGGCCATTGGAATGTCAAACTAAAACTAAAGCTCTTTTAATCACATCTAAGTACATACAGTTCCACTCAAAATCCATAAACGCCACCAACTTTGCCCAAGCCATACAAATAACGTACAGGACCCAATCACGTGTAGTCGGAAGACAAACCAAGTGAAACAGATACAGATACTAAAGTAGCAGATTCATCAAGACCCGGAACTGTTTAAACCCACCATCTAAGTGCATACACTTTCACTCAAAGCCATCAACTTTGCCCAAGCTATACAAATGGAATTTGAACAACAAACATGACCCAATCACGTGACTACCAGATTGATCAAGACCCTGAACTGCTGATCCACAAAGATGTGATTTTTTTTTTTTAAAAGTCGAAAACTTTAACGTGAAAATCCGAAATGAGAACTCACCTGGTTGAATGATTTGATGGAAGAAGCGCTGGCATTTTCACGAACACTTGGCAGAGCTTCAGGAGCACCGAGACCACCGCTCAAGCCCAGATTCTGACGGTAAGCGAAAGAGCTGCAACATCAAGATCACAATCAGATTCAAAGCTCTAAGCAGACACATAAACCCAAGATCAAGACTTACATGCGACTAGAATCCCCGCGAATTGAGGACACAGCTCCGATCGACGAGAATCGCCGGCGAGGCAATGCCGGATAAACTTTAACACTGATTCTTCCGGGACTCGAGACATCAGCTGGGGTGTTGAAGGAGGTGACGATCCCAGAAAGCTTGATGCCGGAAACAATGGAGGTGGGCACTGCCATAACTTAATCGCTCGATTGCTTACAAACTAGAGAGAGATGAAGGAGGGAGAGAGGTACGATGGATCTCTCAAGTAGTGACCAAAGCTAGCTACTTTAAAACTCATCTTTTATAAAATTCAACTCTGTTTGGCCTTTTATACCCAAACCTTTTTTTTTCTTCCTTCCTTGCGAGTTATAATTTTCTTCTGTAACTAAAATTTGTTGTGACAAAAAACAAAGAAAAGATTCATGTAGTTTTCTTGTTTTCATATATTTTCTTACAAAATTGTTGGATGTAATAATATAATGGGCAAATCTCCAAAATAACACGTCGGTTATGTCACAAAATTAGCAGTCAAAAACTAAAATAACCAAACTAGCATTTTATCTTTTGAAAAATTTAAATTTTTCTTATTTTTTAAAATTTGAAATCTTATCCCAAAACCCCACTCCCCAACACTAAGTCCTAAAAATCTAAACCCTAAATCCTAAACCCTAAACCTTAAATCCTAAACCCCACCCCTTAACTCTAAACCCTAAACCCTAAATCCCACCTCTAAACTCTAAACCCTAAACCCTAAATCCTAAATCCTAAACTCTACCCCTTAGCTCTAAACTCTAATGTCTAAAGTAATTTACCATTGGGGTATAAGCGTATATTTATCTCTTTTGATAAAACATTAAATGTTATTTTGGTCATTTTTATTTTTAGAGACTATATTTGTGACAAAAACTTTTTTAGCGCTATCCTAGTCATTTTCTCTAATATAATTACTAATTAGTAATTAGTGTTTGGGGTTAACCAATTTGTTACAAAATGTTGCATATATTTTCTTGTTGTATAAGTTTGTTTTTAATTAAAATCAAATGGTGAGTAAGAAATATTTGAAACTAGTGGCATTCCCGCGCGAATATATTCGGTTAAACATAAGTTATGTTTGTATATACTTATTAAATATATGAACAGCTCTGTTATTAGTGAAATATTTCAGTTTCAGATTCATTTTTTTGTCGGCTGCGATTCAGCTTTTTCTTCTTAATTAATATGCCGAGGCATAGTCGAAACCATAGTGATAACGCATGTTTTTTTATTTTTTGTTTGCACATTTTTATTGTATTTATTTGTTGCACATGTTCAGTGGTGGCACTTTTTTTTATTTCAATTTTTCGGGTATTTGGTTTATAAATAATATTTTAATTTTTTGGTGATTTTATAACTAAATAGAATTACTATTTTAGGTTCTTATTTGGTTCTAAGATACAATTTTGATTTTTCAGCTTAAAAAATATATAAACCGCTAGATTGTTTGTGAATTTCTGTTTAGTTTTGGATTGTCTTTTTTGTTGCCTTCAATTCGGTTTTCGGTTCTTAATTTATGTGCACACATAGTTGAAACGTAAGTGGTATCACATGTTTGTTATTTTTTGTTTGCAAATATTTTTATTGTAATTTTTTATTTGCTGTGTAATATTGCTATGGAAATAGTGTGTGTTGAGAGGCACTAAACTTAAACTATCATTGTAAATATGTTTTGAGCAATTCTATGTGATTGTCTTTTTTTTTTTTGTGTTGTGCCCTCATTTTGAGAGTGAATGTTATATTATGATATCTAGGAAGGCGTGTTATGGAAAGAATTTTATGGGGTTGATGTTATTGCATGTGATACTTCATATTTGCCATGATTTATGAACCTCGAGTCACCAGAGAGCCTCGTGAAATTATCAATCATCCATCTCACCTTCTTTGCGTTTACCTTTCATCTACCAAGAGCATGTCGAGACCCATGAGTTCACTTTCTTTCTTCGCATTCCAAGCCTTTCCAACAGGAGCAATCGCACCTCGACTGGTTTAGGGCAACGTTCGGTTTTTAATTCAATTAAAAGTAGGTCATTGTGGGCATTGAAGATCGCTGAACTGCAGAGAGAAGATGTAAGATTTTTTTTTTGATAAGAAGAGAGAATGTGGAATGATTTGATGGAATTGATGATTTTTAGTGAATCTAATTATGGTATTTATAGTTATAGGTGTAGTTTTCAGATGTTTCCATGGCAGTGTGAGTGAACAAATGAATGTGAAACAGTGGAGGTAGTGATGAGAACGACATTAATGAGATCTTTATAGTGGTTGATTGAATTCAGGAGGAATGTGTTATGTAAACCAACAATTGTTGTTGGCTAATTTGTTCTGGCCATACATGATCGAAGAAGAAAGACTTATGTGCCGAGATTCTGGAATAATGATAGATCCAAACAAATAAATCAAATGAAACTTGAGGCTTTCGTAAGTAGACAACATATTTTTCAGAAACAAAGAGTGAGGAATAGATCGCGCACTGTGGAGCTTTTCTAGTCAACTATTAGTATAGACTAGATCTTTTATCCGCGCTACGCGCGGATTGTTTGGTATAGTTAAACTTTTATTTAATTAGTTAATTTATATTTATTTTAATAATCTATATTGTAATTTGTAAAGTGATTTTTTGCCTCTGAACTCTCATACTTAAGGTTAAAGCAACTAAAAGATTTATAATCCTTAATAAATAAATATATTTGTTAGTATATAATTAACAAAAAAATAAAAAGAAATTTTATTGATTTGATAATTATCATTGTCTAAAAATAATTTATATTGTGTTATAAAGTCTTCATATCTTAAATAAATAAAAATAATTAGATTTGTTAATATATTATCGTAAATTAAAATTCTTTTTTTTATTTGGTAATTATCATTATATAAAAATAATTTATATTTTGTTATCGAAAAATAATATTTTACATCATTATTATTTTTTAAAATAAAAGAGATATATCTCTCTATATATATTGTATATAATTTTATATATACATAAGTGTTTTTAATATTCTTACACGATAAAGGATAATTTTATTATAATAAATAACTTTGTGATATGTAAAAAATTGATATTTATTTTTTTATTAAATATTTCAAATGCATGAGTATTTTTAAACTGTATTTTACGTGATAAAATAATTTTGCTATGATAAAAAAACTCTGTATGTTTGGTTTAATATTAAATATTCTGAACATATGAAAATAATTTATTCTAGTGATATTTGAATTGATAATATATTTATTTGTATGCAATTATTGTGTTTGCAACCAATGTACGGTTGCAACAAAACTCTTTCTTGAGGTCCTTAAATATCTTGCTGTAAAATAAACATGAACATGTCCGAGTTCAGAGTCATGAACCAATGTACCGTTGCAACAAAACTCTTTCTTGAGGTCCTTAAATATATTGCTGTAAATATACTCTTTCTTCAACCCTTGGAATGTTGTCAAGCTTTTCCTACCATTGCGCTGCTGCACACGGATGTGGACGTACTCCTTTGTTCCCGCACCTGAGTCCTCAGCATTCGCATCAGCAAACGGGTCTGCAGGTAATTAAAAAATAAACTGATTAGCAAATGAGAAACATTAACCATAGCCCATGTTCCAAATATAAAAAACTGTAACCAAAGATTTAAGATAAGTCTTAAATGGACAAATGAGGCAGATAAGCAGACGTATTTTGATAGACTATGGATCAAAGTGGAACTTACCGAAGGCGGTAGGGACCTGGGAATCAAGTACAGACATGAAACTTTGTTGATCTGATGGGCAAAAGGACAGAGAATCTGAGACCTGAGCAAGAAGACCAACGTCGTAATAAGAGGTTAACACACTCAGATGGGTAAAAAACACCATGATATAAACAGAACAGTTAACCATCAAGTAAACTACACTTCAGTATGAGTTACACAAAACACTAAGATACATTGCGCTTGTAGTAAACGATTTCAACAACTCCTGAGTACCTTAAGAAGGGGATGGAGATAGCTAGCATCAAGAGGTTGTCCCTTAGCATTGAAGTTATACTCCTTGAATTCCAACTCTTTCCAGCTGCATGTGAGTACCCATTTTTCTCTTACTTTTCCAATGCCAACAACATAATTAATACGTCTAGAAAACAAACATTAGTGATTAGTACTCACTTGTGTAGATTTTCTCGAGTCAAGTCAGTAGCGAAAATCTTCCTTTTGGGAGCATAATTAGGACCTTTCTCAACATCAGAATATCCCGTCCATCCCCTAATAAGTAAGGAAAGGAGGTAAGCTTTAAAAACAATGTCTCCCAAAAGATAAAACAATTTACAAAAAAAAAAAAAGCACAGGTAGTTACTGTGTTAGTAAGAGTTTCCTAGTTTTGAGAGAGTTGAGACTTTCTTTGTCAAGTTCCTGAAAGTGAAAGCCAACTTAGTCTCATAAATTATAAAAATCTGGATTAGATTTATAGATAATAGTTCTGATTAAACAAACCAGTCCTTGTTGTATTTGTAGAAGAGACTCCTTCACTTTATCTTCAACATGTTGAACCTAAAACAAAAGATTACAAAGTCAACATGATGAATAAAAAGAAGCCAAGACAATTCAATTAATACCTTCCTAGAGACTTGCTTTCCCATTGCAACCCACCTCTTTTTAGCAGCTTGTGTGCTTCTAATTTTGAAAACAGAAGGATCTAGCTTTTTCTGAAACAAACAAAAATAACAATCTTTAAGGCACACACCAGTGAAAGATAAAAGAAATTATCAAAAGCATAGTAATCATCACCTCAAGATCATTCTTGGATATGCTACCTTCCTCAGGAATAGCCGAGAAAAAGTGAATCTCCGGTGACCCTTCCGCCGCATATTTCTTCCCGTCATGAGTCAAAACCAATGTCTCCCGTTTGAGCTCTTGCACATCAATGATTAATCACTAAACTCCACAACGCATAGATCCGTGATTATCAATCGAAAGTGGTGGTGTTACCTTAGCTTCGATGTAGCGGAAACCTTGGTGTGCTAGATAAAAAAAAAAAGAGTGAAACTTTAGCTGAAACGAAGACATATTTGTTTTCATAGATAAAAAAAATGCGAAAGCTAAACCCTTTAATGATCACATTTAATCTATATGGAAGAAATCGAAAGCCTGGACCATAATCTCCATGATCGAACACTGTCAAGGTTACATCGGTGTTATGTAACAGGAACAGATCGTGAAAGAAAAAGCAAAGGGCATGTCAGAGAATGCAACGGAGTCACAAAAATGAGATTCGAAATTACCCAGATTCATAGCTTTATTACTCAACTGGGGATTGTGGTTTGGTTTGGTATATACATTCATCCATCTCCGTCTATCTCGAAGCTTCAAGTCGACTTCTATGGCAGCATCCATGTCTTCTTCTTGCTACCTTTCATCGCTCCGTCTAATCCCATTCAAACGAACCTTCTTCTCCTCCGTTAATCCTCCATTCAAAAACCTAATTCTCCGGCCAATCCCCTCTTTCCTCCGAGCAATCGTCACGTTCCAGAAAATACCAACCGTTATTGTCCCTCCCTTATCGGCTTCATCATCATCTCCGTCGTCCTTCAACCGATCGAAGAGCTTCCTCCGAAGCTACAAGAGATCGTCAAGCTATTCCAATCGGTGCAGGAGCCAAAGGCCAAGTACGACCAGCTCCTCTTGAGAGATTCATCGACTTTCAGTTAGAGGAGAAGAAGAGGATACGAAACGACGAAGAACAAACGACGAAGAACAACAATGAGTTAACGGGCCGTCTCATCAAACAAATCGGATAAAAAATAATAAGCCCAACAAAACCCAAAGCCGTGCTGACGTGTCCGAATGCAGAGACGATTTTTCCATCTTACGTAGAGGGCATCTCTGATCAGCTTATCCCCTTTTAGTTATTGTATGATTTCCGAGTCTTACTTAGGACGTGGTTGATGGATTATAACATCTTTTTAATCCGTCTTTTATTGGTGATTCACCAACAACGTTTTTCATAAGTACATGTTGGTCTTATTTCCTCACATTTATCACACAGGTTAAAAAGTAGGTCCGATAATTTAATGATTGCAAAATATAATAGCCCATAAACTTTTGTAAACGCATGTTTGATTATACGCAACTAAAGGAATTAGTATATATAGTCCAATTAGTGGCCTATTAACGACCCAAGATGGCCCAATAAGCGTAAACGACACAATCTATATACAGTATACACAATCTAGTCGGATTTTAGTGGTGTTCAAAAAAAAAAAAAAAAGTCGGATTTTAGTAGACCTCGCCATGATAGCCAGGGCCAGCATAAAACCTCCAAAATTTTCGAAAAAATATATAGAAATGTTATAAATCACATTGTGGATGTCTATAACCGGCCCATACCGTTAGAAAGAGACGGCTAGAAAGAGAGTAGGCCACCTTTGGTTTTATTTTTCTTATTGGTTTATGATTTGTACTTTTTCCATTATTTTATGATGGTGTAATTCTCTATATATAAAGGGCTCTTTATGTTTAAGAATAAGATGAATATACAGTTTCTAATCTCTAGTTTCACAACACGTTATCAGCACGATTACTCTAAGAACCCTAAGCTAAAATCCAAAATCGATAAACCCTAAAACCCTAGCCGACGAACCCTAATCCCGATCGTGAGAACCATCCTGATCGCGAACCTTCCCGATCCAAGCTTCTTCGCGTCCCGATCAGTTCCAGCTCACGGCGATCTCAGCTTGACAGCTAACGTTCCGGATATCAGCTTCAACCTGTTCGCGTCCTGATCTAAGCAAGAACAGCTCGCGGCCTTCTCTTGTTCGATAGACGATCTCAGCCAGCTCGCGTTCCCGAAGGACAGCTCGCGTTCCCGATCCAACAGACGACGTCTCAGCTCGTTCCATCTAGTTCGCGTTCCCGATCAGCAACGTTCAGCTCGCGTCTCTTCTCATTGGTGGTCCATTCAACACATCTGAGTTAAGGTAACTCGAAATCCTAATGATCAATCATTGAACCCATAGTCGAATTTTGATTGCTTGATATGAATTGAAACCATAAAACCTTAAACCCTAATCAAAACTAATAAGCAAATCGAAATTTTAATGTGTTAAAATCGAAACCATAAACCCTAATTCGAAATCTTAATGGTTTTGAATCGAAACCTTAATGATCTAATGATCAAAATCAATTTCCTAAACCCCAATGATCTAATGATCAAAATCGAAACCCTAATACTTTAAATCCCTAGCCGCATGCATGCATAATGCATGTTATGCATAAAAGCGATCCAAACCCTAATTAATCTTTGAAATCGAAATTGATTGTTTTGATTGATTGAATATGTTCACATAGAAATCGTTTGCTAGGATTGCTAAACCCATACTTGAATTTGGTTGATTGAATTGATGAACCGATTGAATGTTTTGAGATTAAGGAATCACCTAGGTTAATTGTTCTCATCCTGTTTAAGACTTAACCTGACCGGCTTTGTTCATATGTTTAAAATGCTAATCGCATTGAATATGATCCGTTAAGTTGATAGTAATTAACACCTTGATGCATTAATTGATTGCTTGATCACTTAGAAACCGATTGCTAAGATGTATGAACCGATTGCATTAAGATCATATAGAACCCTTTGATAAGATTGTTCATACCTTGTCTTGCCCGTGCGGCTTATCTTGCATCATACTCGTATGAACTGAATGCATCATATCCGTTTGGTCGTGTGACCAATTCGCATTACATACCTGATTGTCTTGTATAATCATAAGAACACTAAGAACATTATAATCTTTAAAGATCTAAATTATAAAACATATGATTTCAGATGTCGAAAATCAACAACTTGGATTTTGCTGCCCTAAATCTCTCTGGAGATAATTACTTGCAATTGGCACTTGATGCTAAGATCATCCTAAAATCCAAGGGACTCCGTGAGTGTATCACCGAGGACAATAATGCTAGTGAGAAAGATCGATACAGAGCCATCTTGATCATTCACCATCATCTGACTGAGAGTCTCAAAGATCAGTATCTGACCATTGAGAATCCATTAGACCTTTTGGACAGAAATGAAAGCAAGATATGATCACCAGAGAACGGTGATCTTACCAAAGGCTATGTATGATTGGAGGAATCTCAGGATTCATGACTATAAGTCCGTGGACGAGTATAACTCAGCCCTATTTAAGATTGTTTCGAAATTGAAAATGTGTGGTGCGGATATAACGGATAAGGATATGCTTGAGAAAACCTTTTCCACCTTCCACACAAGCAATGTGTTGTTACAACAACAATACCGTGAGAAGGGCTTCACGACTTATGCTAATATGATTTCTTGTCTATTGCTCGCTGAGCAAAACAATGAATTATTGATGAGAAACAGTGAAATGAGACCTCCTGGATCAGCCTCACCACCTGAAGCACACGCGGCCACAGAGGCCAAGAAAGAAGCTAATCACGTCCAAGGAAATGGCCAACACGGCCGTGGTCGTGGAAAATGGCATGGACATGGCCGTAGTCAAAATTATTTTCGCCGCGGACGAGGAAATCAGTATGGTCGAGATCATGGTCGAGACCGTGGCCAAGGACACTCATTTGGCCGAGGTCATGGCCGAGGCCGTGGGACATCATTCAAACCGCAACACTCGACCAAATCAGTGTGCCATAAATGTGGTATGGGCAATCATTGGGCTAAGACTTGTAGGACTCCCAAACATCTAGTTGACCTCTATGAAGAGAGTTTGAAAGGGAAGAATCCTGAAGCCCACATGACATATCAAGATGGTCAAAATGATTTTAATCATGACCAAGACGATCCTATGGATTATGAAACTTCAGATTATCTAAAAGATTGAAGTTGATTTCGACATTTGTGTTCTAAACTTTTGTGTTCTTTGCTTTGGTGTTTTTCCATGTTTTGTTTTCTTTGAATTTGTTTTATTAAAACTTAATAAATGAATGATTTTTATATATGGAGTCTCTAAGTATCATCCTATGAATCTTGTTTTAGAAATAAAACGAAAACAAGGATGTATTCGTAGTGGACAGTAGGTCAAGCCACACGATCTTAAGAGGCAAAAGATACTTCATAAACCTAAACCTTAATAACGCCAACATCTCCACAATTGCGGGTATTGCTAGTCTCATAGAGGGCCACGGCCAGGCTAACATTATGTTGCCTATGGGTACGCATCTTGAAATATCAGATGCATTATATTCACCCAGCTCAAAGAGAAGCCTATTGAGTTTTAAAGACATTTGAACTAATGGTTTTCATATTGTGACTAAGGGCGAAGGAAACAAAGAGTTCCTTCGGATCATTGAAATTGCCCAAGGCAATAAGAAAGTCTTAGAATCTATACATGCACTCTCTACTGGTCTTTACCATGCCAAAGTCAGTATGATTGAGGCCAATGCCACATTTAATAAAATAACCATCGAAAATTTCACTCTATGGCACGACCGGCTTGGCCATCCCGGTTCGACCATGATGCGTAAATTGATCTCGAACACTAATGGCCATACATTGAAAGAGAAACAAATTGTTCCTAAGGCCATCAACAGTTAAAGTGACTAAGGAAACGATAAACTTTCTGGAAAGAATACAAGGAGACATCTGTGGACCAATACACCCACTTTGTGGTACGTTTTGATATTTCATGGTTCTCATTGATGCGTCCATAAGATGGTCGCATGTATGTCTTCTGTCGACCCGTAACTTGGCGTTTGCGAGGTTGCTTGCTCAGATAATTCTATTACGAGCTCATTTTCCAGATTTTCCTTTAAAGACTATACGTCTTGATAATGCTGGTGAATTCACGTCCCAAGCGTTTAATGATTACTGTATGTCCATGGGGGTAACTGTGGAACACTCCATGGCACATGTACATACACAGAACGGCTTAGCCGAATCATTTATAAAACGCATACAGGTAATATCTAGACCATTACTTATGAAGTCGAAACTTCCGGTCTCAGCTTGGGGACATGCGGTCCTGCATGCGGCTGAACTCATATGCATCAGGCCATCTAGTGAACATAAATATTTCCCATCGCAATTGCTTACGGGTCATGAGCCAGACATATCCCATCTTAAGACATTTGGATGTGCCGTTTATGTTCCAATTGCTTCACCATAGAGAACAAAGATGGGATCTCAAAGGAGGATGTGGATATATGTTGGATATGATTCTCCCACAATTATTAAGTATCTTTAGCCAACTACGGGTGATTTTTTTAAGGCCAGATACGCGGATTGTCATTTCAATGAATCCGAACATCCAACATTAGGGGGAGATAATAATAAGCTGGTAAAAGAAATTACATAGAATCAAACATCCTTATCTTGGCAAGATCCTCGGACTCCAAAATGTGATTTAGAAGTCCAAAAGATAATACATTTACAAAAGCTAGCTAATCAATTGCCAGATTCCTTTGTTGACCCGAAAAGAGTGACAAAGTCATATATACCAGCTGTTAATGCACCAATTAGAATTGATGTTCAAGAGGGACACAATCAAGTTGCTACAGAGTCTAGACAACGTGTGAAACGTGGTAGACCAATATGTTCCAAAGATAAGAACCCTCGGAAAACAAAGAAAGTGTTGAATCCGAGGTTGGAACCCCAGACATGGCCGCGGCCGATCCTACCCGTGACATGGCTGCGGCCGATCCTACCCGAGATGTGGCCGCATCCGACCATAAGGTTTTAGACATGTCCGATGGTCCTGATGTACCAAACACTGATGCTTGGGACGCCAAGCTTCATGGTACTGATGGTCCTGATAATAATGAGATCTCAATAAATTATGTCTTATCTGGAATACAGTGGAAAAGAAAGAATGTCGACATTGACGATATATTTGCATACAAGGTAGCACTTGAACTTACGGATTTAAACGAGGATCATGAACCCACGTCTATTTATGAGTGCACTCAACGATCAGATTGGATTAAATGGAAAGAAGCTATAAACGTGGAGTTAAACTCTTGTAAGAAAAGAGATGTCTTTGGTCCAATAATTCGGACACCTTATGATGTTATACCAGTTGGATACAAGTGGGTCTTTGTGAGGAAAAGAAACGAACATGGTGAGGTCGTGAGGTACAAAGCATGGCTTGTTGCACAAGGATTCTCACAGAGACCAGGAATAGATTATGAGGAGACATACTCCCCTGTGGTGGATGCTACTACTTTTAGATTCTTAATAAGTCTGGCTATAAGAGAGAAAACTTAGACTTGCGGTTAATGAATGTAGTAACTGCATACTTATATGGTCCACTGGATAATGAGATATATATGAAAGTACCAGAGGGTATTGAATTGAATGACAAATCGAGTTCTCGAGAACAACATTGTATAAAGTTGAATAAGTCACTTTATGGACTGAAATAATCAGGTCGAATGTGGTACAATAGACTAAGTGAGTACCTAGTGAAAAAGGGCTATAAGACTGACCCGATCAGTCCATGTATTTTCATAAAGAAATTCGAAATAAAGGATTTGTTCATAGCAGTGTATGTTGATGATCTGAATATCCTAGGAACCTCTGGAGAGATTTTCCAAACAGTTGAATATCTTAAGAAAGAATTCGAGATGAAAGATCTAGGAAAAACGAAATTCTGTTTGGAATTACAGCTTGAGTACATTAAAGATAGAATCCTTGTGCATCAAATGACATATACAGAAAAAGTACTCAAGATATTTAATATGGCCGAGTCTCACCCGTTGTCAAGCCCCATGGTCGTGAGGTCCCTCGGCATGGACACTGATCCGTTCCGTCCTAAGATGGATGATGAAGATGTTCTAGGTCCCGAAGTGCCATATCTCAGTTCCATAGGAGCTTTGATGTATCTGGCTAGTCACACACGACCAGATATATGTTTTGTCGTGAATCTATTGTCTAGATTTAGCTCTTGTCCGACCCAAAGGCACAGGAATGAGATTAAACATCTTCTTCGTTACCTGCAAGGAACGAAAGACTTGGGTCTATTTTATACTAACCAAAACAAAGAAGGTTTAGTTGGTTTTGCTGATGCAGATTATCTTTTGGATCCACACAATGCTCGATCACAGACAGGCTATGTGTTCACACATGGTGGAACGGCCATATCATGGTGTTCCATGAAGCAGACGATCACAACCACTTCATCAAATCATTCGAAAATCTGATGTTAGGAGTTTTCAAGGCTCCTAAGACAAATGTTGTGGTATAGTGAATGTCGAACCAGTTCTGAGGGATATCAAAGCACCGAGAATGCAAGTACTCACTTAATCTAAGTGAAACCGATAATTTAAGAGGTTTTTAAACTAATGATTAATGATAAATGAAATGATTTTCTTTACTAAGGGAAAAGAGAACTCATGGGCATAGGGATTAGACCTTGGGTGATCAAGTTCCGAACTAAGGATGGCAAAAGATCAATCAAACTATCAACCTTAAGCTTAGACACAATCTTAAACAAACTCTATGTCTAAATGAATGTTCATTTACTAACATATCTCAAACATCAAATGTCTTTGGTTGAATAATATGAAAGCAATCATTACTAACAGGTCTATTGGCTATCTTAACACCTTTAACAACAAATGTCTTTGGTAAAGTATGTTAAAAGCTTAGGAGAGTTGTCTCAGGCATTTCATCAAACACCTTGTGGGTGGAAAATGTCTAAAGATCAACTTCTGAGTGGCCAACTCATAAGATGCATTATGAATACTCTACTAGCAAGGAACAAGAATGATCTACACTAAAACATCCTAGAACTAACCTAATCACCCTTGATCTCCCTAACCCATGAATTAAAAAGGTGATTACTCACTAATCTCCATGATTCCTCTTAAACCCATATTGGATTTCAGATTAATCATGTAGAGAAATAGATAAGAAATCAACAAGAACACAAGACGAGAGCAATCAAATCTGAATCAAAAGAGGTTTTTTACTAATTGTTCTTCGTAAGAAGAGATTGTTTTTTGGTGTCTTACAAAAGTACTTAAAACACAGGTTTTCAGAAGTAAAAACGTGCATAATGAAATGACCAAAAGGCCCTTGAGTAGAAATGAATTCGAGCAAACAAAGGCGGCGGCCTCAGATGGTCGCTCGGAGGTCGCTCCACGCTTCGGGAGCGACCTGGAGGGGTCGCTGCGAGACGTCGCTCTGGGTCACTCTTCGCGAGCGACCTCGCTGTGTCGCTCTGGTCACGTCACTCCGGGTGATGGAGACGCGAGCGACCTCGCTGTGTCGCTCCGGTCAAGTCGCTCTGAGATGTTTGTCACAGCGACTTCATGTAGTCGCTCCGGGAAGTCGCTCCAGGCAGTGCTCGTCCAAAGATCACTCTAATCACCTCCCTTGAGCTCCAAATGTACCCAAATGTCTCCAGGAACTCCATGTGGTACTCCAATACCTAATAGAGACATATGTATGCAAAATGCAACCTTAACATGGCTAAATCCTAATCTATATGATGAAAATGCACATGAGTAAATGGATAAAACAATGTGAATATGCAAGATATCAAAATCTTGGCCATTGATGAGGCCAGCCACGAATGTGTATGGTTAAGGTCCATGACCAACGATATCTGAGTCGATTGTGGGATGACCGAAGGCAAGGACGCACCAACCGTGATGTATGAAGACAATGCAGCTTGCATTGCTCAGTTCAAGGATGGCTACATCAAAGGAGACCGGACGAAGCACATCTTACCGAAGTTCTTTTTCACGCACGAGTTACAGAAAGCCGGCAAGGTCCAAGTAGTCCAAGTGCGTTCCACAACTCAGCAGACCTGTTCACCAAATCACTTCCGACCTGCACGTTCAGGAAGCTCACGCATCAAATTAGGATGCGTAGACTAAAAGACCTTCAGTGATGTTCAGAACAGGGGGTAATACGTGTTGTACTCTTTTTCCTTCACCATGGTTTTGTCCCACTGGGTTTTCCTGGTAAGGTTTTAATGAGGCAACATCCAAAGCATATTACAAACTCGGTATGGTTATGACATCCAAGGGGAAGTGTTATAAATCATATTGTGGATGTCTATAACCGGCCCATACCGTTAGAGAGAGAGAGAGAGACGGCTAGAGAGAGAGTCGGCCACCTTTGGTTTCCTTTTCCTTATTGGTTTATCATTTGTATTCTTTCCATTATTCTATGACGGTGTAATTCTCTATATATAAATGGCTCCTTATGTTTAAGAATAAGATGAATATACAGTTTCTATTCTCTAGTTTCACAACAAGAAATAAACTTTTAAATTTGTAAAAAAAAAAATATTAAACTACTAAATTATTGATTTTTTTTCTAAATCATCTATATTCCCAAAATTTTAAAGCCGGCCCTGAGCTGGTCAGATAACGAACAGCATCACATAAGGTTTTCGATCGCGGAATATCTGATGCCGAAAGTAATAAAACTCTGACGCCATCGCTACCATCTTCTTTTTTACAAGATACAACACCAACACCACCAAAAAACACAGCCCCACGAATATACCCGTCGCTCGTGGATCGCGCCTTGTCACCATAGCCTGCGTCTTCTCCCCTTGCCCGCCAGCTCGCCGATAATGTACGGCCCAATATCTCACGGCAGTGTTCTTAAGGATCTCTTCATAAATCAAAGTCACGGGTTCGATACGGTGCATCAACGACAACAATAATTGACATTATAGTACATGTGTATGATATTAGTGATGTATCTAAATCACACCCAAAAGCTATCTCAAGAGTGCATGATTGCCCATACACATCTATATTGCCCAAGGATCACGTATGTGTCCGATGTGGGACATCTAATAGCCCCTCTCGAGATGTGGGTTAGAAACGGTCTAATGGAAACAGCTCAAACCTAACATCTCAGACATACGACAGCATTATGGACCACTTTACAGCTACAAATATAGGAAACTGTTTATGTGGGAAATCATATGCTGGGCTTTCACCATGGGTTCGATACCATATTAGTGATGGATCTAACTCACATCCAAAAGCTAGCTCAAAAGTAGAAAATTGTCCATACGCATATATATTGTCCAAGGATCAAGTATGTCCGATGTGGGACATCTAATAGCCCTCTCGAGATGTGGGTTAGAAACGGTCTAATGGAAACAGCTCAAACCTAACATCTCGGACATACGACAAAGATTATGGACCACTTTACAGCTACAAATATAGGAAGCTGTTTATGTGGGAAATCATATCTTTGGCTTTCACCATGGGTTCGATACCATATTAGTGATGGATCTAACTCACATCCAAAAGCTAGCTCAAAAGTAGAAAATTGTCCATACGCATATATATTGTCCAAGGATCAAGTATGTCCGATGTGGGACATCTAATAGCCCTCTCGAGATGTGGGTTAGAAACGGTCTAATGGAAACAGCTCAAACCTAACATCTCGGACATACGACAAAGATTATGGACCACTTTACAGCTACAAATATAGGAAGCTGTTTATGTGGGAAATCATATCTTTGGCTTTCACCATGGGTTCGATACCATATTAGTGATGGATCTAACTCACATCCAAAAGCTAGCTCAAAAGTAGAAAATTGTCCATACGCATATATATTGTCCAAGGATCAAGTATGTGTCCGATGTGGGACATCTAATAGCCCTCTCGAGATGTGGGTTAGAAACGGTCTAATGGAAACAGCTCAAACCTAACATCTCGGACATCTGACGACATTATGGACCACTTTACAGCTACAAATATAGGAAGCTGTTTATGTGGGAAATCATATCTTTGGCTTTCACCATGGGTTCGATACCATATTAGTGATGGATCTAACTCACATCCAAAAGCTAGCTCAAAAGTAGAAAATTGTCCATATGCATATATATTGTCCAAGGATCAAGTATGTGTCCGATGTGGGACATCTAATAGCCCTCTCGAGATGTGGGTTAGAAACGGTCTAATGGAAACAGCTCAAACCTAACATCTCGGACATACGACAAAGATTATGGACCACTTTACAGCTACAAATATAGGAAGCTGTTTATGTGGGAAATCATATCTTTGGCTTTCACCATGGGTTCGATACCATATTAGTGATGGATCTAACTCACATCCAAAAGCTAGCTCAAAAGTAGAAAATTGTCCATACGCATATATATTGTCCAAGGATCAAGTATGTCCGATGTGGGACATCAATAGCCCTCTCGAGATGTGGGTTAGAAACGGTCTAATGGAAACAGCTCAAACCTAACATCTCGGACATACGACAAAGATTATGGACCACTTTACAGCTACAAATATAGGAAGCTGTTTATGTGGGAAATCATATCTTTGGCTTTCACCATGGGTTCTCGATACCATATTAGTGATGGATCTAACTCACATCCAAAAGCTAGCTCAAAAGTAGAAAATTGTCCATACGCATATATATTGTCCAAGGATCAAGTATGTGTCCGATGTGGGACATCTAATAGCCCTCTCGAGATGTGGGTTAGAAACGGTCTAATGGAAACAGCTCAAACCTAACATCTCGGACATCTGACGACATTATGGACCACTTTTACAGCTACAAATATAGGAAGCTGTTTATGTGGGAAATCATATCTTTGGGCTTTCACCATGGGTTCGATACCATATTAGTGATGGATCTAACTCACATCCAAAAGCTAGCTCAAAAGTAGAAAATTGTCCATACGCATATATATTGTCCAAGGATCAAGTATGTGTCCGATGTGGGACATCTAATAGCCCCTCTCGAGATGTGGGTTAGAAACGGTCTAATGGAAACAGCTCAAACCTAACATCTCAGACATACGACAGCATTATGGACCACTTTTACAGGCTACAAATATAGGAAACTGTTTATGTGGGAAATCATATGCTGGGCTTTCACCATGGGTTCTGATACCATATTAGTGATGGATCTAACTCACATCCAAAAGCTAGCTCAAAAGTAGAAAATTGTCCATACGCATATATATTGTCCAAGGATCAAGTATGTGTCCGATGTGGAACATCTAATATATGAAGTTTGCTATTTAATTAACTAGCTTATTTTGGATCAAGAAGTTCAGAAATAAATCATAATATTAACCAGCCTGCCATAAGATAAAAACATCTCCGATGGATGTATCAAGTATCTAATAAGAAGTAATAAAAGAGAGAAAAAGAGTTCTCACTGAAATATTTTTAAAAAATTCTTGAGACCTTAGAAGAGTTTGGAAGGATTTCATTTTTCTTTCAAATCTTTTTTATTGGATTTAGTATTTTTTTAAAGGGAAATCATCTCAAGTTTTTTAATATATTTTTCAAAAAAACTTTAGAGCATGATTAACGCTATGCGATCCTTATGCGATCCTTATTATTATTTTTTATTTTTTAAAATAAATATGAATACCAATTTCTCGCGTGTCCATGGATGGCACGATCGAAAAACTCACCCATGATCGATCCTTATCCGGCGATTTTGGGGACCGCTTTTGAAAATCTATGTGGGGCCCACATACTAATTTTGTGCAAAAACCACCTTAAGAAACGGCGATATTCATGGTCTTAAGAGTCCTAAATCAATGAGGTTTCTATTAGCAGCGAAAGATTCTTGACTTAGTCTTACACTGAGAGGCTAGACAAGTGAAAGCTTGACCCAGTCCTATTAAACGCTGTGTTCCTTTCTTCTCCAAATAAATGTTTTTTATGTTGTGGACTATTAACCAAATAATAAGAAAGAAGAAAAACTTGGAAATCAGAACTGTAAAAAAAAAATTTCTTGCAATATTTTGAACGTACAATATTTTATGTTTTTATTACGTACGTACATAACCATCAGCTGAAGAATGAAAGCGTGTAAACACGTAGAAGAAGATCTTAAGAGTCCTAAATCAATGAGGTTTCTATTAGCAGCGAAAGATTCTTGACTTAGTCTTACACTGAGAGGCTAGACAAGTGAAAGCTTGACCCAGTCCTATTAAACGCTGTGTTCCTTTCTTCTCCAAATAAATGTTTTTTATGTTGTGGACTATTAACCAAATAATAAGAAAGAAGAAAAACTTGGAAATCAGAACTGTAAAAAAAAAATTTCTTGCAATATTTTGAACGTACAATATTTTATGTTTTTATTACGTACGTACATAACCATCAGCTGAAGAATGAAAGCGTGTAAACACGTAGAAGAAGATCAACTGACTGTACTCGTGACCTTGTATTGCCTATATAACTTATATGCATATGCAAAGTCTAATAAGGCCTATATGTTTTTGGTCATCACAGTAAAAAATTCATAGAAAATAACGTATTCGTCGTTCAAAAAAATAAGAAAATAACCTACTCGTGAGAGGAATTTTCAAGTCGATATTTGAGAAAACCAAGAAGAGACAGTGGTTAAATTTACACAGACATGGCTTCTTCATCTTCATCGCCATCAACTCGTCATTACAGCTACGATGTCTTCCCAAACTTCTCCAGTCAAGATGTCGGCAGAACTTTTCTCAGCCACTTTCTTGAAGGGTTGAAAAGCAAAGGAATTAAAACTTTCCAAAATAATGGGATCATGAGGAGCGAGTATATCACCACTGAGCTCGCAAGAGCTATTATCGAATCAAGGATCTCTGTCGTGATCCTATCTAAGAACTACCCTTCTTCGAGCTGGTGTCTGAACGAGTTGCAGCGGATCATGAAGTGTAAGGTTTCTCTAGGACAAACTGTGATGGCAATCTTCTACGATGTGGATCCATCTGATGTGAGAAATCAGACAGGAGACTTTGGAAAGGTCTTCGAGGAAACTTGTCATGGGAAGACAGCCGAACAAAAGAAGAAATGGAGAAAGGCTTTGAGTCATGTTGCGGTTATCGCCGGAGAACATTCTGTTTCATGGTACTGTTCCAAACTCTCACATAATGCAAATCCAATTCACTGTTTTCGTGAGGATTGACCACAAATACGGATATTCAGGTATATATTATATACTCCATTCTTTAATATATACACGATGTTTTAAAAGGTATTTAGTGTTTCAAAATGAAAATATTTTGTCATTTTTATGTTAATTTTAACTTTATTGAAAATTATTTAGCCAGTTATGTTTTAAAGTTTTTTTATGATTGGTTAAACTATTTTTAACCTAATTTTTTAATCTTTATGATTTTAGATTTAGTCATAACTTCTTATATTATGAAACAAAAGAGTATAATCTAATCCGGAAGCAGGCCTAGGCACTATAGGCTATAGCAGTCCTTGTTTTCGGTCTAGTGTTCTAACTTTATAATTATATGTCATGTCTTTTTAGGGCTAGTGAGGCTGATATGATCTCTAAAATCGTCATGGATGTTTCTAACGCGTTGCCATCAACGGATTTTGATCACTTAGTTGGAATAGAAGCTCACGTAGCAAAGTTGAAAGCGATGATGTGCCTAGAATCGGACGAGGTGAAGTTTGTGGGGATATGGGGTCCTGCGGGTATTGGTAAAGCCACAATAGCTAGAGCTTTATACAATCAAGTTTCCAGAAACTTCCAACTTAAGTTTTATAGGCAGCCAGCTTGGAAGCGTGCTTCTAACAAGATGGAATTTCAAAAGGAGCTTCTATCTGGAATGTTAGATCATAGAGACATGAAGATAACCGACAAAAAAGAAGCAATACTTAGGTTAATGCACCAGAGAGTCCTTGTCGTTATTGACTGTGTCAGTTCTGTAGAGCTACAAGCTTTGCAAAAACTAGTTAAACAGTGGTATCTTAGATTCGGAAGTAAGGTGATTGTGACGAACGCAGATCTATATACATTTACGGATAACGGAATTGAGCAGATATACAAAGTTGCTTATCCATCGAGCGAAGAGGCTTTACAGATCTTCTCATACGCTGCATTTGGGAAAAGCTCTCCCCCAAGAGGTTACTTGAAGCATGCTGTTGAAGTAACTAAGCTTATCGATCCTTTTCCTCTTGCTCTCAAGATCTTAGGCTCGGCTTTACGTGGGAAGAGCAAAGAGGAGTGGACACTGGCACCGGCTAAAGTCAACACCTGTCTTGTCGACACAGATATTCAGAAAGCAATTAGATTTGCGCACGATGGTTTATCTAAGAAACACAAAAGGTTATTCTATTTGTTAAGAGAAACTACACATTCCAGTAAGAACCTGAGCAACACCATATACACGCTTTCAGTGAGTGACTGGGACGTGGAGAAAGGTTTGCAAACGCTAGCTGATATGGCTCTCATCTCGATATCTGGGGGAGAAGAAATCATGATGCACGATTTGGTACAGTCAATGTCTACAAAAAGGTTACGTTGGACCAGGTAATTAAGTTGTGGGAACGGAACAAAAATTCTGCTAAAACTTGCTGCGCACACAATAAACAAATATTAGATGCTTAAAGTCTATTTGTACATGAGTTTAAGTTTTTTTTCCTACATTGTATTTATCTTTCTACTTGATTAAAATCACTTCCTATGTTATTGTAAAAACATCATCTTTAAATTTTATAATGTACAACATCGTTATATACTTGCATCACCATTCGAGCGCTAACTCTTTTAATATAAACATCGTTGTAATTTTTTTTTTTGTAAGAAGGCATTCATATTAAATAGAGCAAAAGAAACAAAATATTACAAACCCATCGGCTTAAGTATGTTAACGAAACACATATCAGTAGAACTTCTGTGGCCCAGTTTAAAATAAAAGACGTGGTCCAAAGGGGATAGGAGTCAAACCGTTTCAGAAAAGATCGAGGTTGTCTTGGTCAGTTTCCTCCGCCCCAGTTACGATCAGACGAGCCACCGCTGCATCATTGATGAACAAGCACGAGGGTTCGAGTGACGGAAGCTTTGAATGCGATTACGGACCTGCTTGTCGATGGTTGAGATGATGGAATCATGAGACTTGAAAGTTTGATTGTGAAGTCTTTGGTTTCGTTCATTCCAGAGCCAATAGATTGTGGCCTGGGTGGCAAGGAGTGTTAGGCGTTTTTCATCTTTGTTGGGGCCAAGAGTGAGAAGTTGTTGAAGTGTTGATAACCAAGAGCCGCTTGGAGTCAGTCGAGATCGGCATGCAATCGATCTCCAGATCCTGTTGCTGAAAGAACACTAAAAAAAAAGATGATTCCTACTTTCTGGAGAGTTATTGCAAAGCAAGCAAACAGCATCCACATTCATACCCCATCGGAGTAACCTGTCACGTGTTGGGCAACGATCGAGTAAAACCAACCAAGTTAAGAAGGACTGCCTCGGGATCCCATAGGAGAACCAGACAAGCTTTGCCCATGGAACAGTTGGTATTGGCCCTTTGAGGTAAGTGTATACTTCTCCTGAGTTGTACTTGCTTTTTATTTTTCCTTCGATTTCCCATTCATAGTAATCCTCTTGTTCCGATAAAGAAACTGTTGTGAGATGAATTTGCAGAGCTAATTGTTCTTCTGACCTTGCAGAGGGTAGAAGCCAACGCCCATTACGATGAAGAGAAGCCACCGTCGCTTTTTTTCGGGATGCCAAGACGTGATGAGCTACCATTGAGCAGTACGTCAAGTTGTACAAGCGGAGACCAGTTGTCAAACCAAAAGTTTGTTTTTTCCCCATTACCAAGCCGCCTTTTTAGCAATGGGTAGATTAGAACTCTTGCCTTAATCATCTTGTTAACCAGCTAGGAGAAGCTGTTGCTTGGGCTAATGGACCAGTAGTTACTGACATCCCCTCTCAAGATGACTTCTTTGAACCAGCAGACCCATACTGAATACGGACGGAAGAAAAGTAACCAAATTAGCTTTAGTATGCAAGCCTGATTCCAGCAGTGAAGATCTTTGACACCTAACCCACCTTGATCTTTGGTAAGTATTACCGTTTCCCAACCCACTTTAGCTGAAAAACGTCCCTCACTTTTACCTTTCCACAGGAACAACCCACAAAGAGAGTTGATACGATTGATGCACGCTTTTGGGAGGATAAAACTTGAACACCAGAAGGTAGAGACACCCGTAATAACAGTTTTGATTAGTAGTAGCCTTCCAGCGAATGACAGGGCTTTTGATGACCATGATGAGAATCTCTGTTTTATTTGTTGAAGTAAGGGCTCACAGTTTTGCAGGTTCACCTTCTTTGTAGTTAACGGAACACCAAGATAACGCATGGGAAGGCTTCCTCTCTGCATACCAGTTGAGGCTTGGATCGAGGACACTTCTTGATCTGAGAGACCCGAGGCGAAGAAACTAGACTTCTGTAGACTTACTGCCAATCCAGAGCGGTTTTCAAAATCACGAAGAATCTGCACTCGTTGGAGAGATTCAATAGACCCATCAATGAAAATTAGAAGGTCATCAGCGAAGGATAAGTGTGTCAACTTAGTCTTGTGGCAGTTGTGATGGTAAGCTAGATTCCCTGTTCTTGCTTCTTTATCCAACATTAGAGACAAGTAGTTCATTGCAATCACAAAGAGGTAAGGAGAAAGGGGATCACCTTGCCTTAAGCCCCTCTTACCTTTGAAGTAACCATTTATGGTACCGTTGTAACCAACCATGAACGATGTTGTGCAAATGCAGGCTCGTAAGAGGCGAACAAAAGGAACCGGCAAGGCTAGACTCTCTAAGGCCGAGAAGAGGAAATCCCATGATAGGGTGTCGAAAGCTTTAGCTATATCCACTTTAATGGTAACCTTCTTGGATCCCTTGTTTTTGTGATAGTCATTCACTAGTTCACTAGCAAGAACTGTATTCTCCACTAGAAGCCGACCCTCCACAAAAGCAGTTTGATTAGGTAGGATTAGATCTTGCAGGATAGGCTTTAGTCTCCGCACCAGTAGCCTTGAGATGACCTTGTAGATAGTATTCAGGCAGGAAATGGGTCTATACTCTGAGATACGAGTTGCTCCTGTGAATTTTGGTACTAGTGAGAGTATTGTTGAATTGGTTGTTTTTGGCAGGAAACCGGAATTGAAGAAGTGCTGGATCGCATTGATACACTCTGTTCCAAGCAGTGACCAAGTGGCTTTGTAGAAAGCTGAAGAGAGGCCATCAGGTCCAGGCGCTTTGTTGGGGTTCAAAGAGAACATGAGCTTAGTGATTTCCTCAGTAGTTGGCATCAACAAAATGTTTCCTCCTTGTTGTTGACTGCATCTAAAAGGAGTGAGATCGTGGAACCAGGCAGCTGATGAGTACCAAATCAGGGGTAAATTTTCCGGACCCAGGACAGCTGATTGTAATTTTTAAATGAACAAAACCTAAGCCACACCGGGTTGAAAATCCCTCCTCCAGGTTGAAGTGAGATCCTTACATAGTTCGAAAAGGTTTTCTCCACTTATTAAGCTGGTGACGTGATTTAATATTGTCTAATAATGCTTTGATTTTCTTTAATCCTGCCCAGGGATGTAAATTTCCATTAGGGTTTAGGCGAAGTTTGTGTTATTGGAAAACCGTTACTCGCTCAAATACAAATTAATAAACCGAAACAGATGAATTGATGTTCATGTTCATATCTAATCTTGTAAAGAATCCAAGAATGAAGTAGCGATTTAAAAACAAAACCGAGTATTTTCCTAGAAAGAAGATAGAAAAGAAGCTAAAACATCCTATACCAAATTATAAAAATCCTATACCAAATTTCTGATTAAAATTAATCAAAATGACAAACTTCTAATCCCACGTAGCTTTTATTGTTGTTGAGCTGGCAGAAATCGACCAACCCATTATTTCTATCAGTTTGATTGATGGTTTATGCAATTTTGCTATAGAACAACAACGTTTTGGTTGATATTTGGGACTCCTGATATTTGGCGTCTCACCGGTTAAAAATAAAAAAGTCAGATGAGTCTAAAATTAAAGTTAGAAGAAACTTACTCCCATGTTTTTAAACTCTCGTCGGTTTGACTGTGTCTAAATTTCGTGATGCTTTCCAAAGTGAGACTTGATCTAAGCTCAAATAAACAAATCTGTTGGAATTTCGAGTAATTTACGGAGTTAATGGTTTGGCTTTTTAGGACGTCCTTCACTCATTGATAATATGGTTGAAGAGCGTCAGATTTGTTTTTTTTTGTAACTGAAGAGCTTAAGAACTTTTCCACAATTATTTTGCTAGAGATCAAAACAGAAAATGTTTGAGATATCTAGATAATTAGATTAGGTCAGGTGGGTCAATTGCTTTGTGCTTAGGTTTCATCTTCGATATATTCATGATTTAATAACGACTAACTATTGGTTCCTACCAGTTTTTCAGGCTTTGACGGTATTTACATTGTTTCCTAGTGACATGATTAACTTTTGTCTATCTCATAGGAAACAATGTAAATACAATATCTTATATATTAAAATAAAAGTTATGACTTTTTTTCATGTGTAATTTTTTATTTGGACTATCTTTTGGAAATTTATTAATTGTATTGGCATATAACCTAATTAAAATTGTGATAAGTAAAATTTGTTACTGATTTTCTTCCTACATATATGCTCCTTTTTATTTAAACGATTACTTTTTGTTTTTTTCTTTCTTAATAATTTAGTTCCTATTTATATGCCTCATTAATATTTGGATCTAATCTCTATTATTTTGACCTTAACACGTAGTAGTATATATTTAGAATCATTATAAATAATGTTCATATACTTTGATTTATAGTTTATAATGCTTTTATACTTTGTTTCATAATTTTGATATGCTCCTTATACATTATAGATTAAAAATACATAATATTTTTAACAACTTCACTCAACATTTAATATCCCATTATAAAAAAGATGATTTTATTTCTATCCCTTGAAATTTTTTAATATATCTTTGTATTATATTATTTTTTGTCAAATTTGTATCCATTTCAAATGTATCGTTTAACACCACAATCATGGAGTCTGAATTTGTATTCCCATGTTTAAATTTAATAAATATATGATTATTTTATTTTTAAACATAAAATTTTCAGCCGATCTTACAAATATTTTGATATAGATTTCATAAATATTAATTTTTAAAAAATTTAAATCTAAAATAGGTAAACGAAAATCAGATTTTATTGTTAACAAAAATAATTTTTCACTTTAAAAGCAAAAGTTAAAATATCATATTTATTTTACATAACAATTCCACCTTATATATTTAGTTAATTTAGTAGAATCATATTCATAGAACTATTTTTTGAAAACTAATGTAAAATATGTTAAAAGACGGACTATTCTATTTTGATTATCACATTTTTATGTATTACATTTTTATGTAATACATAAAACTGTAGCTAAAACATAGATTTTGTTAAAAACATAAAACACATTTTTATAAAATAATATATATATATATATATAATTTTGTTAACCACAAAAATACTCATATTTTGAAATGCGGGTAAATACCAACACTATATAAAAACATTTGAAAAGATAACCAATCTAAAAATTTGACAAATAAAAATAAAACGTAACCGCGCGCGGTTACGCGGATCCCATAGTATATATTTATTTTTAGCAGAAAATGTATATTAATTAGAACATTTTTTGTTATATTTTTGCTAGCAATTTCGTCAGGATGACTTGCTAGGGCCCTAGGACCCGTTCTACTCTTCACTTAGTCCTACGTTGAGAGGTTTAGACAAGTGAAAACTTGACCCAGTCCGTTTGAAATCTTTTCTCTTCTTCTCTAGTTAAATGTTTTTCTATGTTGTGATATCTGACGAAGAAAAAAATCAAAATTTTCTCTTCGTGCAAAATTTTGAACGTTCAATATTATATTCCTTTCTATAAACATCAGATGATGCATGAATACGCGTAAATAGGTAGGAAATCAACTACTTGCAGGTGTGCTTCTTGTGTTGGTATATAACACCCATTTGCATAAGCAGAGTCTATTCTTATTTCTCCTCACATTCAGATTTACATAGAAAAAAACATATCCTTAAAGGAAATTTCAACTTGATTTTGGGAGGATCCAGAAGAGATAGTGACTATATATACTAGTGCTATTTGCCCTACCATGGATTCTTCTTCTTCTTCGTCATCGTCATCAACTCGTCACTACAACTACGATGTCTTCCCAAGCTTCTCCGGTCAAGATGTCCGCAGAACTTTTCTCAGCCACTTTTTTGAAGCTTTGAAAAGCAAGGGAATCAAAACGTTCATAGATAATGGGATCATAAGAAGTGAGTCTATTAACTTTGAGCTCATAAGAGCTATTAGGGAATCAAGGATTGCTGTCGTGATCCTATCTAAGAACTATGCTTCTTCGAGCTGGTGTCTGAACGAGTTGCAGCTGATCATGGAGTGCAAGGTTTCTTTAGGACAAACTGTGATGACAATCTTTTACGATGTGGAGCCATCTGATGTGAGAAAGCAGACTGGAGATTTTGGAAAGGCCTTTAAAGAAACTTGTTATGGGAAGACAGAGGAAAAGAAGAAGAAATGGACAGAAGCTTTATCTCAAGTTGCAGTTATTGCCGGAGAACATTCTGTTTCATGGTAATGCATTTGTTAGACATTATGATTGTTTTTGGAAAGTACCTTAAAATATCACTTAAACATATTTTATTCCAATATAGTACATAAAAGAAAAAAAATACCAGAATATGATTAATTTAAAATTAAAAAGATTTTTTATTTTATATTTAGGTTTGGGTTTAGTGATAAAGGTTTAGGTTTAGTGATTAGGGTTTAGTAGATGGAGTTAATGATTTATGGTTTGACTAAATTAGTAATTTTATCATTTAACTAATGCTATTTTGAAGGAAAAAAATCTTGTGTGTTATTTTGTCTTCTTTTTTTTTGCGCTATCTCAGGGATTTGCTCATTGTTTTTCTGTAATGGAATTTGTTATTCTGCCAAACCGGATAGTTGGAATTTTCGTGGGTGTTTACATGTGGATTAGTAGTGTTCTAATTTTCTGTTTCATGTCTTTTAGGGCTAGCGAGGCTGAGATGATCTCAAGAATAGTCACGGATATTTCTAACGAGTTGCCATCAACGGATTTCAATCAGCTAGTTGGAATTGAAGCTCATGTAGCAAATTTGATATCGATGATATGCTTAGAATCCGACGAGGTGAAGATTGTGGGGATCTGGGGTCCTGAGGGCATTGGCAAAACCACTATAGCTAGAGCTTTATACAATCACATTTCCAGCAACTTCCAACTTAAGTTTTATAGTGAGATAGTTCAGAAGGCTGACATGACGGGATTGCAAAACGAATTGCTATCTGGAATATTAGATCATAGAGACATGAAGATACCTAACGTGCAAGAGGCGCAATATAGGTTAATGCACCAGAGGGTCCTTCTGGTTCTTGATAATGTCAGTACCGTAGAGTTACATGCTTTGCGGAATCTATTTCAGGATCTTAAATTCGGAAGTAAGGTGATTGTGGCGAATGAAAATATAGGAACATTTACGTACAACCGGATCGAGCAGATATACAAAGTTGCTTATCCATCGAGCGAAGAGGCTCTACAGATCTTCTCATACTCTGCGTTTGGCCAAAGCTCTCCTCCCAGAGGATACGTGAAGCATGCTGCTGAAGTATCTAAGCTTATCGCACCTTTTCCACTTAGTCTCAAGGTCTTGGGTTCGGCTTTACGTGGGAAGAGCAAAGAGGAGTGGACAGTGGCACCGGATAAATTCAAAACCTATGTTGACGACAGGGATGTTGAGAAAGCAATTAGATTCGCGGTCGATGGCTTGTCCAAGAAACAGAAAAGTTTGTTTTATTCATTAAGTTCGTCTCAATTCCGGGGTAAGAAGAACCTGAAAGACGCCATATACTTTCTAGCCGGGATAGACGACTGGGACGTGGAGAAAGGAATACAAACCCTAGCTGACATGGCTCTCATCTCTATATCTAGTGAAGGGGAAATCACGATGCACCATTTGGTACGTTTAATGTCTACAAGATTACTTTGGTCCACTAACTAATGGGAAAAAAATGTCCAAATGGTGACTAAAAAAATGAATGAAAATAGTTAATTCCTCTTCATTCTTTGCATTTGACACCATTTGTAAGAAATATTTTTTTCCTAATGTTCCTTCTTATTTATTTCAATTTAAGGAATCACAGAACAAAACTATTTTTTATTAAATCCGGAAAAGAGCACAAAAAACAAATATTCTATTATTTTGTTCCTCTTCCTTCATTTTTTATTTGTTCATGTTATTTCTTTCATAGTCAGCAGTTAGAACCAAAGAGTTTTCCGGTGAATACTTTCCCGTAAACAAATGCTGAATGCTTTTCATGTGTTTTGGGTGTTGGTTCTTAACATTTTATATCATCACCTAATTGGTTCCGGATTACTACGCCGGAATTGGCAGAAAAAACCTACTACTATATATGGATCCAACTACTTTCTCGGCCCAGTCAAGAACCAATACTATGTCCTTGTCGTCCACCGTAAGAACATAGCTAGACCTTATCTTACCATTCGTTTTGTTAAATGGAACCTTGTAAATTAGCCAGAAACAAAACACCACTTGTAAAGCTTTAGTAAAATTAAAACAAAGAATAGCTAGTGAATACATATTGAATGTTGGATGGAACTTCGGCGAAACAGCCAGTGTTTTGTGCGTTGGCATTGAATCTCACAATTCTTTGTGGTCTTCTAAGCAAATGCGCGTTGACTATTTTTCATGACAATTTTTAAGCAGCAAATGGCCTAGCCAAGCAAGCTGGCTTATATCATGCACTTACCAACACCACTACCATTACAAAATAAAATGTACAGTGAAACCTCTGTAAAATAAATTAATAATGTTAGAATTATATCAAAAATATAATTTTTTATTAATCTATAAAAATATTAATTTATCCATATACTAATTTAACCAAAAATTCAATTTTAGACTATAAAATTATATTATTTTATAAAGATTTTTAGTATATATTAATTTATAAAATATTAATTTAAATAGGTTATATTGTACATTTTATCAGAAGTTTCAGTCAAAATCTTGAAAAGTCAAAGTGAACATGTGCCCTTCCTTTGCAAGCGGCGGCAGATCTTGATTTAAGCATTAAAAATTAAAAAATATGTATTTAGAACTATATAGCTGGCGGCTTCTCTCAACTAATTTCATTCATTGTTTGCTTATGGTATCTAGTTGCAATAATCATCTCATATATACAATTAAATAAATACCTGTCCCCAAGTATTACCACAAATGTAGTACTTTAAAATATCTACTTGATATGATTTCACTGTATTTTACTATCTAGCGAATCAAGATCTGATATATATGTATATAGTAATAGTAATTGAAACGTCGAGACAAGTCTTCAAGAAAAACAAAATAGTGATAATACCAACGAAGATCAAGCGTATGAAATTGTATCTTGAAGACTTGAAGTATATTTATATTGGGTGGTCGCCAATTTTCAGAAACGTCTATCAAACCCAAAGCAGAAAAGAAATGGGAGATTTCAAGTATCTACCAATTGATGGATACAAAAAAAGATGTCCATTGTCTCATCCGACTCATCCTCACTTTCTTTCCCCTCTAGCCAACCAAAACCCTAAATCCAGCTGCTTCGTATGCGGGAAACAAAAACACTACACCGATCCAGGTTTCCATTACCATTGCACCATCTGCCATGTGGATTTCCACAGTTACTGTTTCACCTTGCCTAGAAAAATAACACATCCTTTTCACCTCCAACACCCTCTCTTTATCACCTTTGGAAAGCATGAAAACATCTTCGACGGCAGCAATATTATAACGGATGAAATAGGCTCCGGAGATGCCACTCTCAACACTATCTTCAGCACATTGGATCCTGGTAAGTCTGCATGGGGTAGTATATACGATAATTGCACTTGGTGTGGGAATTATATACCATCATCATCACCACATCCGAGCAGCACAGTTTTCTATCGATGTTCTATTTGTAACTTCTGCTTGGATACCTCTTGTGCGCAAAACAACCCACCTCTTACTATTGAAAACCCAAAAGGCCATCATCATTCACTCGTCTTCTTCCCTCGACCACTTTTACTTCCTTGTGATGCTTGTGGGTTGGTCGATAGATCAGGACCAAGTTATGCTTGTTTCCAATGTAATTATATGGTCCATCAACTTTGTGTTGATTTACCACGTGTCATAAAGATCACACGTCATCCTCATCGTCTATCTTATTCTCCTTACCTTCTTCCACCCCCAAATTCATTATGTCGGATCTGCTACAAGACAGTCGACATTAAATATGGTCAGTATTCTTGTAAAGACGAGGATTGCTCTTACATACTCCATTCTAAGTGTGCAACACATGTGATGGTATGGGACGGGAAGGAACTCGAATGGGAACCTGAAGAAGTTGTAACTGAAGATATTGCACCATTCAAAAATGTAGGTGACGGTTTGATAGAACATTTTGGTCATGAACATCATTTAAAGCTCGAGAAGTATGATAGTATACGAGATGCAAAGAAGCAATGTCAAGCGTGCGTCCTTCCTATCGTCTTGCATGATTTCTACAATTGTATACAATGTGATTATTTTCTCCACATAGTGTGTGCTGGTCTACCAAGGAAACTGGATCATGCATTGCATAATCATTCTATTTTCCTCGACCCATTTCCTCCACCCAACGATAGTGACTTTAACCACCTACAATGTTCAGCTTGTTCTCGAACATCCAGTGGTTTCAAGTACAAGTGCTACGAAAAGGATTGCAAGATTCATTGGTTTAAGATAGATGTGACCTGCTGTCTAGTTCCTGAGTACAGCACCCAAAAATTCCATGAACATCCCATATTCATCGCCCCATACAATTACGACCATGAAATATATCCTTGCAAGTTGCAATGGTTGTAAGAGACATCTTACGAAGACTCGTCTACAGTGTACTCTCTGCGAATTTTCTATTTGCTATGAATGCGCTACCATCCCCGAAGAGTTGCACTATAAACACGATGAACATCCTCTCACTCTTTGCTATGGAGAAGACACGGATGGAAAGTATTGGTGCGAAGAATGTGAGAAGCAAGTGAATCCGTCGGAATGGTTCTACACGTGCAACAAATGTTGCATCACTATCCATAGGACTTGCCTATTCGGATTCTACGTTTATCTGAAGCCTGGTCACACATTAAAATATAATCGTGCTACCACGGTGGAAGTTCTTGGCAATAGTATTAGTACTCGACCTATTTGCAGTCGGTGTGAGGAACGTTGTCGTGGCTTCATTTATTTCAAAGTCGACTTGAAGACTCTTTGTTCTTCGTGTGTTTTTGCACCCCCTAAAAGATAAATGGACCGGCAAACATGATTGTGTTTTTTTCTAATTTCCTCTGTTTTGTTTTCTTCGTGTGTTTTTCTAATTTCCTCTGTTTTGTATCATCTCATAGTCCGGTATGGACACTGTTTAGGACGGTTCTCCTATTCTTCTTGCGACCAAGAATAATAAAATAATTAAAAAATATAAATTAAAGAAGAAAAAAAAAGAGAAAAGAGAAGAATAGTCTATTCCCTGAGAGACTAGAGTTTTTTTTACAAAAAAAAAAATCAAATACAGTTTTCATTTTTATAGTGTAAAATGTTATTTAGGCCATGATTATCGGTAGGTATGAATTTTGGGTTTCTTAATTTTCTTTTTTTTTTGTTTTCTCTGATTTAAAAAAAAAAGAAAAAATTAAATAAAAAAACCAATCGCGTGCCACCACGTGTCAGTGGGGCCCGCGAACAGTTCAGAAATCTCACCAAAGTCGATCCTTAATTCCTCTCCTCTATCACCGGTTTTAATAAAAAAGATGGGGTCCACCACCTAAAAACCCTTCTACTTACCTGCGATAATCATGGCCTTAAGCATAAAAATATGTTTCAAGAGATTTAGAAGAATTTCTTACCATTTTTGATGATATAAGAGCACACTTATTGGTTGGTGTCTACAAATAAGTATCTAAACTAAAAACTAATAATACTCTAATTAGCTAAAATTTTACAATTAAAATTTAGTGCTTTAAAAAAATTTAAGAACCGTATCTTTTCTCAGTGATTACATATGTCCATTTGTCAAATGAATTTTAGAACCGTATCTTAAAGTGCCTTTAGAGATTGGATACAAACAAGTTACTTTTCTCAGTGATTGCAAGCCAATGGTAGATGAGTAAGTTGGGTCAGTGGAAAACTGCAATAACCATCAAGACAGTCCGTAACACAGAGATCACCTCTATGGTACAGATCATCGTAGATCTTTCAAGTACAAATGATTTTTCCTTTTCTTATGTTTCTAGATCATATATCATTATCAATGAAGTTGATGTATTAGCTAGGAATGTTAGAAGTACAATGCAAAAGTATACTGTAAAATGGTTATCTTGATCAATAAATGAAAACGTTGACAAAAAAAAAACGTAAACGACCGAAAACATATATACAATCTGCGCCACAAAAATATACCCATTACCCACCAAGAAGATATCGGACTTTAGTAGAGATGGCGAACTGATCAGGTCTTTTTCATTTGGCCGGTTGAACCCAAAAATACTCCATCTGTTTTATGAATATAGAAGTTTTACATATAAAAATAAATAGTAACTGTTTCAATTAATATGTAATATGATAACTTCAGAATAATTCAATGTAATTCAATAGTAACTGTTTCAATTAATATGGATAAAAATGATAAACAAATTCAAAATTTACATTGAAAATACAAAACCTGCGAATAGAAATTTCAAGATTTATATTTTCGTGAAACAGAAAGAATATAAATTGTCTTGGTGGGGGTTATTGGTTGGTGTATTTTGATAGATTTGAAAATCCAAACTAAATCTAGTGTTATTGGTTCTATGATTTTAAAATATTTATTGAAATTAGGCAAGGGCGTTCGGGTACCCGTTGGCGTTCGGATCGGGTTTTTCAGGTTTTCGGATTTTCGGGTTTACGCTCCTAGGTCCCATACTAAAATTTTATTAATACGGGTCGGGTTCGGATAATAACACTTCGGACTCGGTTCAAAATTGTATTGCGTCTTAAAACCCATAAAGTAATCATATATCTGGTTCGGGTTATATCGGTTCGGTTCGGATATAACCAAAGTAAAAAAACAAAAAACTTGAAGCAAAACATAAAGAAAAACATCTAAATTAAATAAAAATTAATCTATCACACATAAAATTGATAAAATAATAATAAAATGTTAAATCAAGTATGAAAACAAACATCATTTGTAAACAATATGTACTGTCTTATAGATAATAATTTTTTTTTATTTCAATGAGCAAATTATAAAATACTTATTTATAACTAATTGTGTACTTAAATTATTTATTAAAATTTTAATATTTATTATTATATATCATATTACCACAAATATTGAATTTAATAATTGAAATACTTATATATATTTTAAAATATTTATATATCATATTACCACAAATATTGAATTTAATAATTGAAATACTTATATATATTTTAAAATATTTATATTAACTATTAATTTCGGATTTTCGGGTTACCCATTCGGGTTCGGATATTTTTTGTACCACCCTATAAGAACCGTTCGGGTATTTTTACATTTCGGGTCGGATAACGGGTCGGGTTTTTTGGTTCGGGTTCGGTTCGGATTTCGGGTTCCGGATTTTATGCCCAGGCCTAATTGAAATCATGTGTTATTCATTTAAATGATTCATAAATTCTAATTCAAATCAAGTGTTATTCAATCATACGGATTTACTAATAGATTTGATTTCATAATGGATTTGAATGAATTTGCATGGATTTCTTTGTTAAAAATACAAAATGTTCAAATCGGAGGGAAAACCTCTAGATTTGTAAATACTAATCCGAGAGAATTTGAAAATTTGTATATTTTACTTGGATTTATAAATACGGTATGGATTTCTAAATCAATCAAAATATATAAACGAACTATTGTGAATAATTTATACTATTATTAAAAATATGGATTTTAATACCATTAAGTCTCCCATTAAGTAAAGAGTGTGGAATTTACTTTTTATGAAACCAGTGAAATTCTTAGCGGTAATTGTCTGTTAAAAATGTCAGTTGTGAATTCGTTGAAAATGCCAACTGTGAACGTGTTGAAAATATCAACTGTGAATGTGTGTTGAAAATGTCATACAAGACTTTGTATTCTATTTACATGCAATCGATGAAGTTTTAGTTCAATGTATCTAGCAAGTAACCTTTTTTGTATGTTCTTTTTTTTAGTATGAATCAAATAAGCTTTGTCGACGACGAACTTGTTTCTCAAAAATATTTCTAGAAAAACATCGTAAAATGGCTTCATATTTTGTCGTCAATTGAATTAACACATTCCCTTATTACATAAGTTAGTGGTTGAGAGACAAATTTAAAGGATAACTCTTTTATGGCTTCTTCTTCTTCTCATCCTAGGAGATACCATGTGTTCCCTAGCTTCTGCGGGGAAGATGTACGTAGGAACTTTCTAAGTCACTTTCACAAGGAGCTGCAAGTCAACGGAATAGATGCATTTAAAGATGGTGGAATCAAGAGAAGTCGGTTCATATGGCCTGAGCTTAAACAAGCCATATGGGAATCAAGAGTTTCCATTGTTGTTCTCTCCAAGAACTACGGTGGTTCGAGCTGGTGCTTGGACGAGTTGGTAGAGATCATGGAGTGCAAGGAAGTTTCTGGACAAACAGTGATGCCGATTTTCTATGGTGTAGATCCAACTGATGTAAGAAAACAATCTGGAGATTTTGGAAAGGCTTTTGACAAGATTTGTCATGTGAGAACAGAGGAAGAGAGGCAGAGATGGAGGCAAGCTTTAACCAGTGTTGCTAGTATCGCCGGCGACTGTTCTTCAAAATGGTTCGTTTCAACAAATATTTCAAGAATTGCATAACTTATTATGAAAATTAGGCATGGGCATTTTAACCGGAACAAACTACCCAATTACCCGAATGTGAACCTACCCGAAATAGACTGGTTTAGATCGGTCCCGATTATGGCCTTTTTACCCGTCAGTTCCCGTAGCTAAGACCCGTGGGTATCAGTTTGGTTTATACCTGAACCCGAGCCAAATACTCGAATGCATAGGCCTAAAGAAGAGTCTATACTAAAGAGATGTGTTTTTTTTTTCATTTGTTTCAGGGACAATGACGCGGTGATGATTGAAAGGATTGTCACCAATGTTTTGCAAGAGCTGAATTGGTGTACACCCTCAAAGGATTTCAAAGATTTAGTTGGATTGGAAGCTCATGTCTCAAACTTGAACTCAATGTTATGCCTGGACTCTAATGAAGTGAAGATAATAGGTATTTGGGGTCCAGCAGGAATCGGTAAGACCACCATCGCGAGAGCTTTATACAATCAACTTTCTTCTAGTGGTGATGACTTTCAGTTGAATATTTTCATGGAGAATGTTAAGGGGGTTCAAATGAGAAACGAACTCCATGGTTATAGTTTGAAGTTGCATTTACAAGAAAGGTTTCTCTCTGAAATTTTCAACCAAAGAACTAAGATAAGCCACTTAGGCGTTGCACAAGAAAGACTAAAAAATCAGAAAGCTTTGATTGTTCTTGACGATGTTGATGGATTAGAGCAACTAAATGCCTTAGTAGATCAAACTAAATGGTTTGGCTACGGAACCAGAATCATTGTTACTACAGAAGATAGACAGCTTTTGAAGGCTCATGGGATTAATCATGTCTATGAAGTTGGTTATCCTTCTCAAGGTGAAGCCTTCAAGATCTTGTGTAGATATGCTTTTGGAAAAAACTCGGCACCAAAAGGGTTCTATGATCTAGCTACTGAAGTTACCAAACTTGCTGGTGATCTACCTTTAGGTCTCAGCGTTGTAGGTGCATCTTTGCGAGGGATGAGCAAAGAAGAGTGGATAAACGCGATACCACGACTTAGAACTAGTCTAAATGGGAAAATAGAGAAACTGTTAGGAGTATGCTATGATGGGCTAGATGAGAAAGATAAGACTCTATTTCTTCATGTCGCGTGCTTGTTCAATGGCGAGAAGGTGGACCGAGTGAAGCAGTTGCTTGCTAAGAGTGCACTGGATGCAGACTTTGGACTTAAAGTCCTTGTGGACAGATCTCTTATACATATATATGCTGATGGATATATAGTGATGCATTTTTTGCTACAACAAATGGGTAAAGAAATCATTCGAGGACAATGTATCAACGATCCTGGAAGACGTCAGTTCCTAGTCGATGCTCAGGAGATCTCGGATGTACTTATAGATGAAACTGTAAGTGTTGACACATCCATACATTCCCTACTGATCACAAAATCCACTTTAGTTCAAATATTATGTTAAACTCGAGTTTATCATGTGTCTGTGTCTCTAAATTAAAACCAGTTGGTGATAAATGAATTGGTCTTATCCTATACATAAGTTAATTATTTCTTCAGATACGGGTGAAGTACTTCATTTATTCATTAACAGATTAATTAGCTATATTATTTATTTGGTACATTTGCAGGGTACAAAAAATGTTTTAGGCATATCGTTAGACATGTCCGAACTCGATGATGAAGTACATATAAGTGAAAAAGCCTTCAAGAAAATGACTAATCTCCAATTCTTGAGGCTATACAATCATTTTCCAGATGAAGCAGTCAAGCTGCACTTACCTCACGGCTTGGATTATCTACCACGTAAACTAAGGTTACTACATTGGGATTCATATCCGATAAAATGTATGCCCTCTAAGTTTCGTCCTGAATACCTTGTTGAACTTACTCTGCGAGATAGCAAGCTTGAAAAGCTTTGGGAAGGTGCTCAGGTAAGCTTCTTATATCAAAGTTTTTTTAAGAGAATATCTAGTGTTACTTTAAAATTTTCAATATATTTATATCATTGTGTATGTGCATGTTTTCAGCCACTGACGGGTCTAAGGCATATGGATTTGAGTTCTTCCAAAAATATTAAAGACATTCCGAATCTCTCAGGAGCAATGAATCTGGAGAAACTGTATCTCAGGTTCTGCGAAAATTTGGTCACAGTTTCTTCTTCTTCTCTACAAAACCTTAATAAGCTAAAAGTCTTGGACATGTCTTGTTGCACAAAACTGAAGGCTCTTCCGACCAATATCAACTTGGAATCCCTCAGTGTCCTTAACCTGAGGGGATGCTCGAAGTTGAAGAGGTTTCCGTGTATTTCAACGCAGGTTCAGTTCATGTCTCTTGGGGAAACTGCGATAGAGAAAGTGCCTTCATTAATAAGGTTATGTTCTCGTCTAGTTTCATTGGAAATGGCGGGATGTAAGAACCTGAAAACATTACCTCCTGTCCCTGCAAGTATAGAGATCTTGGACTTGTCCAAGACAAGAGTTGAGTTCATATATGTTGATCATATGCATATGCCTTTTATTTGTTTATTTGGAGATCGTTGTTAGAAGTCCTACTTTGAGTTGGACTATCTTGTATGCTTTCATACTTCAGATTCTTTCTTAGCTTCTCAGTGTTCCATGTTCCTCTAAGGCGTGTTGATCCTACTATATATGGAAGACAGATTGGATGATGAATTTATCACTGAACTTCTTGACCTAGTTTTAAGTAGTTTCTAAACTTTAGAATGAGCTCTGGGTGGCTAAAGGAATGAGATAGTCCCCTAAAATATAGGTTCCATTTTCCATACATTAAAAACATTCATGGATAAGTAAGTGATTCTTGGTAACAAACAATGTGCACAACTAAAGTTGACTAAGTCCTTTTGAATGTTTTTCTTTGTTTTATATATATATAAACGAAACATTCTTTATGATGTAACACTTTGGCCAAACAGAAAAATAAGGGAATAAATAAACACAAAGTCTCTCTTTTCTTGAAAGTTTCTGAACGTGCAATGTCATATTTTATTGAGTAAACATAAGCTTAAGTTTGTGAACGTGTAATCACGATGATTATCATCAACTAATTTTACGCGCCCTTATATTGTTATGTAGAGGCCATTTGCATAGGCAGGACGCAAAGACAAAAGTCTTCTTTAACGATATTATTGATCTTCTCAATAGTCAAAATTTCCAAAAAAAAAGATGTTGAGAGGAATTTTCAAGTCTGTCTTGGGAGAATCAAGAACAGATTGCAACTCTCTTCATCCTCTCATCGCTGCTTCTTCTCCTTCCTCTTCATCATCATCAACACGTCAATACAGCTACGACGTCTTCCCAAGTTTCTGTGGTCAAGATGTCCGGAGAAGCTTTCTCAGCCACTTTCTTGAAGGGTTGAAAACCAATGGAGTAAACACGTTCGTAGACGATGGGATCATGATGAGCGGATCAATAAACTCCGAGCTCGTGAGAGCTATCAGAGAATCAAGGATTGCTGTTGTGATCCTCTCGAAGAACTATGCCTCCTCGAGTTGGTGTCTACACGAGTTGCAGCTGATCATGGATTGCAGGGCTTCTTTAGGACAAACTGTGATGACAATCTTCTACGATGTGGAACCATCTGATGTGAGAAAACAGACCGGAGATTTCGGAAAGGCCTTTGAGGAAACTTGTAATGGCAGTACAGAGGAAGAGAAGAAGACATGGAGACAAGCGTTGACTCAAGTTGCCCTTATCGCTGGGGAACATGCAACTTCATGGTACTGTTCTAAACTTTCATAAAGTGCAAATTCACTATGTAGTCCTTGTTAGGAAGAATAATACATGTATTGATCATTTAGTAATGTTTTAACCCTTATAAATCTCATACCCACCATACCCGCGATAATGAGATTGTTTTTGAATTAACCCACAATTTTTTTTCTTACAAATAATGCATCTTGTATCTAAATGTATTTTGAAGGTACTACAAGCTTATACATTCTTTATCAGCTTGAAGCAAACCATCTCTCCACCTCGTCATGATATTGTATTTATGCATGGTTACGTAACCGACCATTGTCCTTGTTTTCATGTCAAATCAATAGTGTTCTAACTTTTTGTGTATCTTTTCTTAGGGCTAGTGAAGCGCAGATGATCTCGAAAATCGTCAAAGATGTTTCTAACGAGTTGCCATCAACGGATTTTGATCGGTTGGTTGGAGTGGAAGCTCATGTAGCAAAGCTGACATCGATGATACGCTTAGAATGCGACGCGGTGAAGATGGTTGGCATCTGGGGTCCTGCAGGTATTGGCAAAACAACAATAGCTAAAGCCTTATACAACCAAGTTTCCAGTAACTTCCAACTCAAGTTTTATAAGGAGATTTTTAAGGGAAAGTATGAGGTGCACAGCCTCGAAAGATATGATTCGCAAAATCGTTTGAAGAAAGAGTTACTATCTGGAGTTTTAGATCATAGGGACATGAAGATACCTGACCTAGGTGAGGCAGAAGAGAGGTTAAAGCATCAGAGAGTCCTACTCATTCTTGATGATGTCTTTCTTCATGATCTAAAGGGTTTGAGAGATGTAATCCAAGGTCTTAGGTATGGAAGTAAGGTAATTGTGACCAGTGAAGATATAGATACGTTAAGAGAATGTGGGATCCACCAGAACCAGACATACAGAGTTGCTTTTCCATCAAGCGAAGAGGCTCTTCAGATAATTTCATACTCTGCATTTGGACAACGCTTTCCACCAAGAAGTTATCTGGAGCATGCAGATGAAGTAGCTAAGCTTGTCTCTCCATTTCCACTTGGTCTCAGAGTCATTGGTTCTTCTTTGCGTGGAAAAAGCAAAGATGAGTGGATAACTGCACTGGCTAAGCTCAAAACTTGTCATGGGGACAAGGATGTAGAAACAGCCATTAGATTTGCCTATGAAGGGTTATCTGATAAACAAAAAACTCTACTTTATCTATTGACAGATTCAATAAGTTCGGGTGAGAACGTGAACAATGCCATATTCTCACTTTCACAGAGTGATTGGGATGCTGAGAAAGGGATTCAAACTCTAGCTGATATAGCTTTCATCACTATATCCGGTGAAGGAAGAATTCTGATGCACTATTTGGTACGCTTAGTGTCTATCAAGTTAAGTTTGTAGTTAGAAAAAATTAAAGGTTTTACTAAAAAATCTATCAAAACAATATCTGAACACATTACAGAAATGAAAGTCTATGCAGTGTGTCAAGTGTTTTCCTTCTTACATTCTGTTTATCTTCTTAATGTTAAATGTATGATTCACTTTGCATCCCAAGAATGACCAAACACTTTTTATTGATGAGAATGCGTTAAATGGATTTTAATATAGAAAGATTCATCAGAACTTGCCAAAGCTATCAGAGGTAGGCATGGACACTATACTTGTCATCCGGCTTGTACTTGCTATTTACCTCGGATTCGAAGCAAGTATTTGCTATGATCAAGTCGAGTAACAAATAATCGGATTTTATTACTCACAAATACAAGTATTAAGATAATTTTAACTTTTAACTACCGACCATGTTACTTGGTATCTATTACATTAATTAATTAGCTAGTTAAAATTTGATGAATTGCATTTCCATCAAAACTTAAAGAATTGTGTATTTTAATTACAACAAAACTGAACTATTAGGCCAATACTAATTAATCTTTTTAACGTTAATTTATTAGGATACTATAGTTATGAAAGATCTACGTCTAACTGCATCATCAGAGCCGTCTGACTGGGTGTGAACACTAATTAATAATTTTATGTTTATATTTACGGAGCCGTGAAACTCTGTGTTTTACTCAGAGATCTTTTTCACTCAAGATTTGTTACCCCCCACTATCGTATGTTTTGTTTAATCATAAACAGTCATGTTGATATTCACTCTCCTTCACCTTCGCTAATCTCTATTTATTTTGAGTCCTATCAAGTAGCTTGCATAGCCAATAATATTTTTGTGACGCGCCTTGTTGCCCTTGCCCAGGCCTAATCAGAGGATTTAGGCCCAACAACTTCGCAGGCTTTGTTTAGTTAAGATTTTAAAATTCGACAAAACCCTATAATCTACACAATTTTGCCTTCCTGCGTTCATCGACTGTGTCGGAAAAAAAATCGACCCTTCAAAGTTTTTAATTTTCTTACCTGAGTCAGAGCGAGCGAGTGCGGAGCAGATTGAATTTGAGAGTCCACCTTACACTGCTCAAAGTATTGATCCATCTTGTGCAATCATACGTTCTGCTTTTAATGTTTTAAACGTAGTTTGATCCTTCTGTCGGAATCGCGAGACTTTAAGGTTCCAAGGGCTTAATAAAAATTAGTGTTTTGCTAAGAAAGTAGAAAGCTTTAGGTTGAAATCGTGGTACCCAGAAGAGTTAAGATAGTCAGAGAACCTTCATTGTTATAGATGCTTGAAGCTTATTCAGTAATGTCGTGTTCTGTTACTTTTGTGTTTTAGCTGAAAGCGAAAGTTCTAATTTTTTCTTCTTTTGTTATTGGCAGAATCAATGGCTGAACCAGATACAACGGGTAAGCTGATTTGTTGTCTTTAGTAATGATCTTAGCTATTTTAATTGCTCGAGCTAGTTTTTAAAAGAATCTCGTTTGCTTGTTTTTTTGATGATCAGCAGGGATCTCACGCCATGAAAAGCGTAAAGAAGCTCGCTTGCAGAAGAACCAGAAGAAGCACGAGTCTTGGCTTCAGCGTCAGGTATGAGTTGTTTTAATATCTACGGTTTAGTTTCCAATTCATTAATTTATTTGTTGATGTATTATTTTCTGGTTCTCAGAAGTTGCAAAAGGAGAAACGAGTATCATCATCAGTCCAGACAAAGACTGATGACGTGATCAAGTCTGAAACTTATAAAGAAACTGAACATGTGAAACCAATTACTCCTAGTGGAAACAAGGATGGTAAAAAGTCTTTTACACAGAAGAAAGACATCCTTAGAGTCAAACCAAAGGAAAAGAAAATGCAAAGAGGACACAAAACGAAAGATCTAAACAAACCAAGGAAGAAGACGAAGTTCGAAGAGTATCTCGAGATGGAGACGCAAAGCGCTTCACTATCTCGCGAGCAGGATGTTGAGCTCGAGAGGAAGCTCGCAAAGAAGCTCAAGGTGAAGAACGGGAAACTAAGAGGCGTGGATGATGGTATGAATGATCTGTTCGAAGGTCTTCCGTCTGTGTTGGATTCAATGGGATCTGAGCTTGGTGATTCTCGTAAGAAGAAGGGTAAGAGAAAGAGATCCGAGGAGAAACAGGACTATGAGGAAGATTCTGTACTTGGAGAAACTGATTTTTCTGATGAGGATAGTGAAGAAGAGCCTAAAATAAAAAGAGACCGTAAACACCGTAAGAAGAAGAAGTCTTTAGATGAAGAGGTAGAAACTCATCAGATGGAGATCACAGATGATGGTGAGTCAGCAGAGACTGTTAACTATGACGAGAAAGTGGAATCTCCTCTGCTGAAACCTAATCCTGAGAGCAGCGTCAAGTATGTTGCTCCTCATTTGAGATCTCAGGCCAGAAGTGAATCTGAAGAACAAGCTAAATTACGTACACGCGTGAAAGGTACGGCTAGCAAAAGGCTGTTTAACCTCTGAGTGTTTATAGTTCTGTAAATCTTAGTTTGACATGCTTGGTATGTGTTACAGGTCTTTTAAATAAGATGGCTGAGTCCAATGTAGAAACAATAACCTCAGAACTTTCCACACTCTATCGCGTAAGCTTAAACACCCTTCACAGGTCAAAATTGTTGTTACTGTTCTTACATGGTAACCCTGTTTACTAATGCAGAGTGTTGCAAGAAGTGTGTCCTCTCAGATTTTCTGTGAAGAGGTTTTGGCAACTTATGCCAGAGGCAATGAACAGTTAAGATCTGTACACCTCTCTGTAGTTTAATGATTAATAAAACGATTAATGGCTGAATAATTTGTCTTCCTTGTTAAAGGTATGCTGTGTTTGCTGCTTTTATAGCTGGAATGGCTTGTCAAATTGGAATGGACTTTAGTGCACAGCTTATTGCTTCACTTGCTAAATCATTCGAGGTATGTCCCTAAGTTTCTGCATAATATGTTTCTTCTCACCATTTTGTTTGAATTAATGCATTAGTTACAAATCATCTTATCTGTTTTCAGGATGAATACCAGAAAGAAGACAGTCTCTCTTTGAATGGAATCACTCTTTTACTTTCTTATCTCTGCTTATTGGGAGTTTGCTCCAGGTAAAGTTCTCTGCAGCTACACACATTTGCTGTTTACTTTATTTATGAGTTTTTATTGTGGGACTGAATGTGAAGTTGTATATTTGTTTTGCAGTGATCTTATTTATGATTTCTTAATGACATTGGCGAACCGGCTTACTGAAGTTGATGCCTCCACTATCTTAACTGTTTTAGATAGTAAGTTTTATTACAATCCTTGCTTGGTCATATTAGGTGTTCGGAGATTTTTTTTGTTACATTACTAAGTTGTTTGTTATCCGTTGAATAGGCTGTGGAATGAAGATAAGAAGTGATGATCCTGTGGCTATGAAAACCTTCATCATAAGCATCCAGAACAAGACAAATGAAATTAAAACCTCCCCTGATTGCAAGACTGATATAAATAAGTTCACGGTAAGCGATCTGCCAAAGATTCTCTTCTCAAAGAAAATCTTTTTGTTATGATAGTTAAAGTCTTTTCTTACTCTGGATTCTTCAGATGGAAAAAATGCTTGAAACCATTGCTGCAATCAAGAACAACAAGTTGAGAGCCAAAGAGGATTCTGTCCAGAACACAAGGGTCAAGAAGTGGCTTCAAAAGGTAATATCTCAGCTTCTGCTTCTCACCGTTGCTTTTGGATGAGTAAGTTTATTCCCTTTAATTTGCACAGTTGAGAGTGGAAGAAGTACTATTAAGAGGGCTAACATGGAGCAAGCTGCTTGACACCGAGAAGAAGGGTCAGTGGTGGTTATCTGGAGATCTAGTTGTTAAAACAAACCACGCAGAAGACGTAGCGCAAACAATGGACGCTGAGGTTGTTGAGGCCCAGAAAATGTTGAAGCTAGCTGATGCGCAGAGGATGAACACAGACTCCAGAAAAGCTATATTCTGCGTGATCATGAGTAGTGAAGACTACATTGATGCGTTTGAGAAGCTTCTTAGATTGGATCTGCCAGGAAAGCAGGACAGAGAGATCATGAGGGTTCTAGTTGAATGCTGTTTACAGGAGAAAGTGTTTAACAAGTACTACACTGTCCTCGCTTTAAAGCTGTGTGAGCACGACAAGAATCATAAGTTCACATTACAGGTACTTTGTCTACTACTCCCTAATCTGTTCCATTAAGTTAAAATGTTCAAAAAAAAATTGTTTCGTAAAAATAGATTTTTTGTGTTTTCTATGAAAAAGTTGTAAATTTCAAAAAAAATTAATTGGTTTTATTGAATTACTATTGTTTAAAACTTATTGAAAATTGATATTTATTATAGTGATTGATTGTGTTTTCTGTGAACATTAAAAAAATTATCTTTGCGGAACTGAGGTAGTGTATTATAGAACCAGAGTTTGGTTATTTAATGATTCATTTCTCTTGTGATCTTTTGTTGGTTTTATGCAGTATTGCATCTGGGACCATTTCAAGGAACTCGAGACAATGTCACTTCAGAGATCAATGCATCTAGCGAAATTTGTGGCGGAGATGATTGTATCCTTCAATCTTTCTCTTGCGGTTCTCAAGTGTGTAGACTTGGCGAATCCAGTGCAGTTAACTCCGAAGAGAATCATGCACTTTCGAATGCTGTTCGAGGCCATCTTCGAGCACACTGAGAAACTTGTGTGGAACTTGTTCACTCGCATAGCTGTGAATCCGGACTATGAAGCTCTACGGGATGGCATCAAGTTCTTCATGAAGGAATATGTTGTGAAAGCTAATAAGACGATCTATGGGAAGTTCAGAAAAGCCAAAGAAGCTCTTAACAATTCAGATGGATCGCTGCTCATGTGATTCTTGTTGCCATGCCTAGGGACAACAGTTTTGCAAGCTCTTATGAGTTTTACTTCGATTATGTCATTGTCTCTTACGTTGTACACATTTTTGTTTGACTGAGACTAGTTTTGTCTAGCTATTTATTTAATGTTTCCAAGTTTAAGGATCCCAAGTTTTATCAGCTTCAATAAAAACTTGTAGAAACGGATCAATAGTTTATATTTGATTTTTTTTTTGTCAACGTCTTTGAAGTAAGGGTAAATCAAAAAGCTCCAACTCATAAGTCATAACCCTGGCAAAGATGATTCTCTTGTTTAACTTCTGTCCTAAAATGAATAGAGTTCCGACAAAGCTACAAGTGCAATCCAACCAACCTACAAAAACAGCAAGAGACGAGAACTCCGAAAACACAAGGCAAAGATCAATCTCTAGATGCCCTGGGATATCTATTCGAAAAAGTTTCCATACTTGGAGAAGAACCAATCTTTATTTCCTTTCAATACACCTTTTTTAGCTTCCATACTTGGAGAAGAACCAATCTTTATTTCCTTTCAATACCCCTTAGAAAAAAAGATATGTTTCATAAGAGAAATGAAGGATACAAAACGAGAAACACAAAACAAATCCAAAAGATACATATCTCTCAACTCTCTCAGCAAGAGGGGAAACCATATGCATCAAACCTAACTTCAACTAGATATTTTTAGAAAGGTAATTAAACAAAACAAAAACACAACCATTATAGAGAAAAAGAACTCAAGTATCCTTCTTCAAATCATTCATCTCTTTTCAAGCTTTCCTTCACTTGGCACTGGCGAGCTGGGAGCGGATGAGTTTAGCCGCATCAACCATGTTCTTCAGGGCAGGCTTGACCTCGGTGTACTTACGGGTCTTGAGACCACAGTCAGGGTTAACCCAAAGGATGTTCTGCTCAAGAACAGCAAGCATCTTGTTCACTCTCTCTGCGATTTCCTCAGTTGATGGTATTCTTGGAGAGTGGATGTCGTAGACACCTGGACCAATTCCAGCACCGTACTTCACTCCCTCACGGAACACGGAGAGGAGCTTCTCATCAGATCGGGAGTTCTCGATGGTGATGACATCAGCATCCATGTCAATGATGGAGTGTATGATGTCGTTGAAGTGGGAGTAGCACATGTGAGTGTGGATCTGTAAAATGCAACAAGAAGAAGAAGCACAGGTTATAAGCAACAGAGCAAGCATTTCACTCCAATAGATTCGAGCGATATGTGTTAAAGGAAAGTGAACCTGGGTGGTGTCTTGGACGCCACAGTTGGTGATTCTGAAGGAGTGAACAGCCCAGTCCAAGTAGAAAGCGTGCTCGGACTTCCTGAGTGGTAGTCCTTCTCTGAGTGCAGCCTCATCGATCTGAATGACACCAATTCCACCTTTCTCAAGATCCTCAACTTCGTCCTTGATGGCCAAAGCAATCTGGTAACAGGTTTCGTGCCTACAAAGTTCCCCAAAATATATGTTTTAATCATTTTGTTCTTTCTAATGTTAGCTGAATTGGTTTCAGACTAAGGTTTTTTATGTAAGTACCTGGGCTGGTCGTTTCTGACGAAGGACCAGTTAAGAATGGTGACAGGGCCGGTAAGCATACCCTTCATTGGGCGAGAGGTCATGCTCTGAGCCATAGCAGACCAGAAGACGGTCATTGCCTTGGGACGGCTCACATCACCGTAGATAACTGGTGGTTTCACACAGCGAGATCCGTAAGATTGAACCCATCCGTTTGCGGTGAAAGCAAAACCAGACAACTGCTCCCCAAAGTACTCAACCATGTCGTTTCTCTACAAAATTGTTGAAACATGTCTCGTCAGAAACATCAACAAGGACTACCAGAACTAACTTTGAATTGACATCACTATTATCATATAAAATTAGAAGAAAAGAGCTCACCTCTGGCTCTCCGTGGACGAGAACATCAATGTCAAGTTCCTCTTGGAGGTCAACAACTTTCTTGATCTCTTCCTTCATGGCCTTAACATAGTCTTCCTCAGAAACCCTGTTAAAGAACGGTTAGTATCATACCATTTAAGGAGATAAAAGGGATTAAATTTAGGAGACTAACTTCTTCGCCTTGTACTCTCTGCGAACTCTCCTGAGCTCTACGGTCTGTGGGAAGGATCCAATGGTGGTGGTTGGCAAGATTGGGAGGTTAAGCTTCTTCTGCTGAGCATCGAGCCTAGCGCTGACATTAGTTGCACGACGGTGGTCTGAGCCCTTCAAAGCGGCAGCCTGAGATAACAAATCAGAAAACATCCGATCAATAAAACATAAAGAATATAAATCGTTGAACGTGAACATGGCTTCAGTTTGGCGTCAAACTTACAGCCTTCTGAACACCCTCGTTGGTGACTCTTGGGGAAGATCTCCTTGAAGCCAAAGCAGCAGCGTTGGCAGAGAAAAGGGCCTGCAAGAGAAAACAATATTAGAGTTCTAGTGCTTACCAAATCATTTATTTGCAGATTATTCAAGGATTCAATAAAGACGCAGGTGGATACAAATCCTGTGAAGCATACCTCATCCTTCTGACCAGCCAAAGCCTTGGCCAATGCGTTCACTTCAACGACCTTCTGGGCAGCAAACGCCAACCACGACTTGATTTCGTCGTCAAGCTTGGTCTCGTTTACAAGATCGACGGCAGTGTGGAGAAGAGAGCAGGAGGTTGAGACCACAAGCTTGTCTGAATCAATGCAGAAAGAAAACAGATCAACACTTGAAGTATTTGTTTTTAAAGTACTCCCGTAATCTTGTCAGGTGATTCGGGTAAAAGGCAGATGAATCTGGAAGGACATAATACCTTTTCCAACAACACCCTCAAGTTCCTGCAAGGTGGTGAGAGACGCAGCAAAGTCATTGGCCCAGATGTTCCTTCCGTCAACAACACCAGCGAAAAGGTACTTTCCGGCGGGGAAACTTGCCTTGACCAAATCAAGGGTCTTTGTGCCACGAACCAAATCAAATCCAAAGGCTGTCACACCCTTCAACGAAGTTAGGGTCTTGTATGCCTCAGCAGGGATATCAGCGAAGTAGGTCTCCACAAGAACATTCAAACCAGAGAGAGTTGATTCAAGTTCAGCATAAGCTCCGGTAAACGCCTCGAGTTTGTGGCCCTCAAGATCCATAACAAGGACAGGCTCGTCAAGCTGAATCCAGGTGGCACCAGCTGCCTTGAGCTCGGTAATAACCTCCATGTAGACAAATCAAAGTCATCATGTCAGTGGTGTGTCACAGAATCATTCATAGCATCAAGAACATGGATGGCAAAATACAGAAAAAAATAAAGTAATTTCTTACTTGTAGACAGCGAGGACTTTGGGGAGAAGAGAGAGAAGGTCAAACGACTTCTCAACACCCTTGGCAGCCTTAGAAAGCAACAAGTAGGAGACTGGGCCAACAAGTACAGGGACGGTCTCGACTCCAAGCTGCATAAACATCAAACCAGATCAGAACCTATTCTAGGTGTACAAAACACAACTAGAGTCAAATTAATTTCTGACATCTATTCAATCAACCAACTGTGGTTTGTGAAGTATATTTTTAACGTATCAGCATCCTATGGTGAAACACCATACAATGAATCTAAGCTAAAACACTAATCCTCGAACCAAAGCCTATGATCTCCAATAATTATTAATTTCTTAGTAATTATTAATTACTTACAGCCTTGGCCTCCTTGTACTCATTCACAGCCTTGTGAGATGCGTAAGAAAAGTTGACTTCAGGGCCCAACTCAGGGACGATGTAGTGGCTGCATCAAAAAAACATCAATCCATTAGTCCACAACTTAAAAAGAGCTTAACTAACAATGTAACCGCAAGAAAGCGTCCGAAACTCACTAGTTGGTGTCAAACCACTTGGTCATTTCCATAGCGGGAACAGAGGCGTTTCCTCTAGCCATGGAGAAGTAAACATCAAGCCCGATCTCGCCACCAGTGTACCCGTACCTAGGTGGAACGGCACCGAGCATGGCGGTGGTGTCGAGAACCTGGTCGTAGTGAGCAAAAGTGTTGCTGGGGATGTACTTAGTCCCAGCCTCGGACATCTGCTTCCAGATGGCGGACCTGAGATCAGCAGAAACCTTCTGGAGATCCTCGGCAGTGCTCTTGCCATCCCAGAATGATTCCAACGCGAACTTGAGCTCTCTCTTGGGGCCCATGCGAGGGTATCCAACAATGTGAGACGCCATTTCGATTTTTACTTTTACTGCATCAAACAATAAAAACAATTTCAAGATCAATATAAAAAGAAACTAAAACAAAGTTTCAAACTCCAAGAAAGTGGCAGATTTAAAAACTTCACGTGTTAACAAAAAAAAAAAAAATCGAAAAGTAGGTAGGTAGCTTTTTGTCGTATATATAAATTGAGATGATAAGTGAGATGAGTCTACTCCAAAGTAGAAATCAAATCACATTCAACGTTTGTCACTGCGAGATATTTTTAAGCGGATCTGGTCTACAGATCCGGATCCACAAGATCTACAAATGGAACGACGCTAACAAAGCTCAGATCTGTAATCGACGAGAGTCTCTCTCACCGTTTAGATCTCAGTGATGAGAGACAATACGAACAAACAAACAGATCGCGGAGAATCAAATTCAAATCAGATCACGCTAATAACATCAACGTGGAGATGAGAAGCGAGGGGGAGCTAAATAAGGGAGACGTGGGGAAGCGATAGAGTCACGGAGACGTACCTCGCGGAGGGAGAATCGGAGAAGAAAGGGTTGGCTACGAAGAGAAGAGAAGAGAGGGAGAGGACGAGGAAGAAGAGTGGCCTCTGTGACTTTATTTATAGCCAAAAACTACTATTGAGAGATCTGGTGGTGCTGGATATTTTCGGCAATAATCATTTCTTTATTTTTATTCATTCTTTTTTACGGCTGTATTGTATTTATTCCCCTGGAATATACCAAATTTAAGTCAAATAAATCGACTGTAGCTACGAAATTCGATTATGCGATACATGATGCATTATCTTAATTACAAATTTCTTGTCCAATACTATAGTTGTTTTTCTGTTATATTGATATTTTCACTCCAAAAAAAAGTTTATGACAGCAGTAAAGGGAAGTCCAATCATTTTATTAAACGTATTTATAAAAGTATACTAAGGGAATTAAAACGTGAAGGGGAGTTGGTGTACGTGGGAGGGATTAGCAGGAGTGGGTGGTGGCGTGGGACCCACGGAGGTTGGTGGAGATTCACATTTCCACAGTATATACTACGACGGCGTTTTTAGTGTGACCACGAAGAGTATCGACATCGAGGCCTGTTCCACAGCGTTTTTGGAAACCAGGTCGGAGACTGTGACTGAACCTGAGCACTCCGTCCATAAGATAGATTTTTTATTATTTTAACGCATACTAAGAAAACACATTAAACTACCATAATAAATATATTATTTTCTGTAATTTTCAATAACTTTTAACCAATAATAATTCAGTAAAGTCAATTAATTTTTTTCGAAGTTTACCATTTTTCATAGAAAACACAAAAAATTACATCTTTCTGAAACAAACTTTTTTTCTAAAATTTTTTTTCTTAATAGAATGGAGGGGGTATTATTTTTGATGAAATTCATAAAATTTAACTTATTTAACTAGTGAAAAGTTTCAGTTTCTACTGTTTTTATCAACATTCAAAATTTTATAAAATACATTTACACATCTTAGTCATAACAATAATACTTTTGGACTACTTCACATTAATTTTTTTTCTTAGCAATGATGCCTTATTTTCCTCTTTAAATTTACTATTTCTTCCGTTTCAGAATAGATGATGTTTTAGAAGATTATTGTTGTTTCAAAATAGATGATGTTTTAATATTTTTATGTTATTTTTAATTTTGTTGAAAACTGTGTAATCAATCAGATATTTCAATCATTTTTGTAGTTGATTAAATATTTTTTAAATTACTTTTAGAGCATATTAAATTTTTTAATATTTGTGTATTAATCCAAAATATCATCTATCGCGAAAAAGAGAGAGTATTAGTCATCAACTCATCCATCAAAACTTCGGTAGTTGAGTTAAGCTGGTTAGAGTCACGACTTATTAGGTCAAGGATTTAACTTTTGTTGTTGTACTTATCAATCATCCAGCATATTATACATATTTACATACTCTGATTATAATTAACACAATATTTTTTGTCATAGATTACGATCTAAATTTACATTGATTTTGAACCAGCTTGTAACAGTGCATGTTAAGTTGTGAGTTTTTCTCTACTTAGAAAATTTCGAACGAGAGAAAAGACACAAACCTCCACCAACATGTACATTTTAATAATCAAGTGAGCTATACCCTTTACAGGGATCATATGATATTTATGGTGTAATTGTTCAGTGAGTATAGTAGTAGGTAGGGGTTAGATATGGTTATGGACCATAATATATAAATGTTACTGTTAAGATTCATAAACAAACTGGTGAGTGGTCTTAATCGTGTTGTTTGGCCACCAAACATTAATTCATAACTTTTATTAACTTCATCGCTTCCTTTGATTGTTACTTTTTCCTGATCTAATTTTTGAATTTTCTTTATGTTCATTTTATAACATTAAATTTTGCATACTAGTGATGATACACCAAAATTTGACGGGTACAATAATAGATTTCTGTAAACTAATTTTTAAGCCTCAGTGTTCTTAATCATGCGTTAAAGTTTAAACCATTCATAAGACTGAAAGTCCATATTACATAATACATACTATTACTCTATGAATATAATACATATGCATAGTAATACATACTATTAGTCTATGAATATAATACATATGCATAGTGGGATCAGTATGTCACCAATCATTAATCCTCAGTTTTATTATTTCACTCAAAAGTTTATCACTCTAACCATAGCGCACATACACTACTTGATTATTATAAGCTATTTTGCGGGACTTGTGAAAATATTACAAGTTCAATAACCAGTATGGACATTGGGGTACTGAAAATTGTGTATGTGTATTATGAGTTTTACAATAATAAACGAAGAAGACGGTGCTGTTGCAAACAGAGAAAACAGTCACCAATGTGCTGTTTTTTTCCTTATCAACGTCATCAAAATGCTTATTGAGAAGTAGTAGTTTGATTACAATATAGATGAAAACCATAGGTTAACTAAATATTTAAAAGATTTGTATATGTGCTAGTTATTACGACAAATTGTCAATCACAAGATTCACAACAAATAAATTGAGCAACAGTCACATACTGACTTTAAGTAGCAAGCAAATTGCATATGCATCCTTAAATCTGGTTTGTCGGTGGATTCAGATCTAGCAGAGTTCACACGAGCATTTAATGAAGAAAGCCATTTTTATTTTCATTTCATTATTCTGAACAATAACGTACTCAAAGTCTAAACAGCTCAAACCCAAAAAAAAGTTGTAGAATGTATTTCAGTATTTGATAAAATGATTAAGCTAATCCGTATGCGGATTGTAAAAATTTTATGCGACCATATTATATGTTGTATATTTCACATTTTTCGCCACTTTGAGTTTGGTAAATCGTATAATAAACAACGAATCAGAAGATCCAAAAACATCCTTATTGCTGGCTTATAAAACTTTCCAGTTAAACTATGATAAAGACTAGCTTTTAGCCATGTGAGTTTATAAAAGCCAAACATACATATACATTATGATTTCACTTGAAAGTTAATCATTTAAACAATTTATAGAAGTATAAAGATTCAAAAATTGATTTAACATAAATCTCAATCGCAAGGCTTCATATAAACAAGTGAGAGCATGTAATGAAAACGAAAGCTAAACCTTTGTTAGATAGAGTCCATTCAAAAAGATTACAATGCTTACACACACTAGTAAAAATATGTCGCATAGCCACAACAAAACAGTGGCTATACAGCTGAAAATCGTGGCTATACAAAAAATAGCCACGCTTCTGGATTAAAAAAAACCCGTGGCTACAGCCTCGTGGCTAAAAGAAAACCGTGGCTATTCGTGGCTGTTAGCCACGGTTTTGCCACTACATTTTCGTGGCTCAGATAGCGACGGTTTTGCCAAAGATTTATCGTGGCTATGTATAACCACGGTTTAACACTACATGTCCATGGCTATTCTAAGAAAATTAATTAAAAAAAATAAAAATTAAATTATAGATAAAATTAATATTAAATACATTAATTTTGTATATATATATATATACATTAATTTTGTATATATATATATATATATATATTAAAATATACATATATATTATATACTTTCCGGCGGTGTCTCCTCCGGCCGTGTCTCCTCCGTCTTCCTCTCCGGCCGCGTCTCCTCCGTCTTCCTCTCCGGCGGTGTCTCCTCCGTCTTCCTCTCCGGCGGTGTCTCCTCTGTTCGAAATTGTTCTACAAAACCCAGAACCTCTGTCTTTTTACCGCACCAGATCTGAAAGTTTTTTTACGACCTGCAATTTCAACAATGAAGCTCATGTTAATGGCCATAAGGAGAAATTCCAACAGAGGAGAGAGAGAGAGAGATGGTGGTGACGATAGTGAGAATCGAGTCCATAGACGGATCCCTCTCCGTTTACGATTCTTCTGTTCTCTCTTCTTCAGTTTCTTTCACTCTCGCTTCCGAAGTTAGGGTTATCGATTTGGGAAGAGGTTTCTGAAAGTAAAGATGACAAACATTAAGGAAAACAAAAGATTGATTTTGCTTTAGACTGTAAGAATGGTGTAGAGAGGAAGAAGATTCGGCATGGAAGAAGGTGAAGACAGAAGAGAAGAAACGTGGTTGGACAGAGAAAAGAGGAAAGTGGGATTGGACAAACGAAGAAACACGTACGGATTAAATGTGACCATTAGATTAAAAGTTATCAAGGGCTCACATTGACAATCCACACACTTGTCTCTTATTGGATAGAAAATTAAAATTGATTATTAATTATGTTTAATTTTGTTCTAGTGTTTGTTAAATGTTAGTGTATAAGGATATATATTAGTTTGAAGTACCTAGAGATTAATTTGAGGTGTATGAAATTTTAATTTAAATTATAATGTTTTATTTTCTATGATATAAAGTTTGGAATATGAGACTTGAGGTTTAAGGTTAAAAGTGGACAGAAATAAAGTATGGAGTTAATTTTTATGAAATTTAATAATAATTAGATTATAGGAATAAACTATTATAGGAATAAACTATTATAGGAATAAACTATAAATTTAATAATAATTAAAAATATATACCATAAAACAATAATTTTTATGGTTATATGTATTATGAATTAGGGTATATTACTGTTTTATGGTATATATTTTTAAGATATAATGTTTTATGATAATAGGTTAGTATGAGGTATGTGGTTTAGAGTTTAAGGTTATGATTTAGAATTAAGTATATGGGTTGAGATTCAAATTTTTAAAGATTAATTTTATAGTTTAATATTTAAGATTTGGAGTTTAAGTTTTGAAATATTAGAATTGGAATTTGATTTATGACATGATTTAAAGAATGTACAATTTAGAAGTTAGATTAAGATTTAAAATAGAGTTTAAGTATTTGAGACTAATTTTTTTTAAATGATTAAAATTTGAGTTTTGGTTTAATATTGAAGTTTTGTAATGAAAAGATTGGAGTTTTAAAGTTTATTTTTAGGGTTTAGGGTTTAAAAACACGTTTAGGGTTTAGGGTCTCTAATAGCCACGTAAAATTTGTGGTATATCATAGCTATTTAATAAAAGCCGCAGTAAAATAGTGGTTGGATCGTGGCTAAGACTCTAGCCATAAACAACCATAAACAGAGAAGACATCGAAGAAGGAGATGGTGTCGGCTTGAAAAGAAGAAAGATAGAGAGAAGGCGTACAGAGGAAGAGAAATGAACAAGATTGATTGTTGGCCATTGGATTACAATTAATCAATGGCCAGAAATAATAATCCCAATTTTGATGGATTGTCCAATAGGAAAGGAAGACGCAGATAGACAGAAGATAGATTGTGATCCTTTGATTAAAATCAATCAATAGCTGAAAAAAACAATACAATTGCCTTTTCCCTTTGATTTATCTATAGTTATTATATAAATTATCTTTGTTTTAAATAAATTGATATCATAATTTTATTATATTTTGTAATTGTAAAATTTGAAATGTTGTATATAGTTTGAGATATATTTATCTTATAGGAATTATATGTTATTTAAAATTTAAGCTTAGTGTTTTGTGATATAGACTAAGTTTGAAGTATGTTGTTTGTAGTTAAGATTTGGAATTAAGTATATGGTTTGAGATTAACTTTTGAAAAGATTAATTTTATAGTTTATATTTAAGATTTGGGTTTCATATAAGTTTGAGAATGAAGTTTGAAACTATTGAGTTGAAGAGTGAATGTTTATAATATAGGGTGATAAGTTTAAGATTTGGTGTTTTAAAGTGTTGATGTTTATGTTAAATTATTTATATATTTTGGAAGTTTAAATAAGTGTTGGATATTAAATCCAGGTAAATTAGGTAAATCTTAATCATATATATTGTTTTGTAGGTAGATATAAGTTTAGGGTATATGTTTGGGGTTTAGGGTATATAATTAAGGTTTTCGACATAACCACGAAAAAATAGTGGTTACACCGTGGCTAACACTCTAGCCACTGAAATAGATGTGGCAAAAGCGTGGCTAGTTTTTGGCCACTAATTTTTTGTAGCTAAATCGTAGCTATAATAGCCACGTTTGATTTCGTGACTAAAATGTGGCTAAATTTAACAACAGTTTCTATGTAATCGTGGCTATTTTATAAAGCGTGGCTAACCGTGGTTAAATCGTGGCTTTTTTAATTTAGCCACGGTTTTACCGTGGCACTACAGTGGCTATGCAACAGATTTTTACTAGTGCACAGCTAGAGTTGGATTGAGTTAACACGGAACTCGATTAAACCGGAAACAAACATCAATACTAGATAAAACAACTTTGTTTCAGTTTTGGCTTAAACTCTATCAAGATCTTGATGCGTTTCACGTCTCCCAATCTTTCATCTTCTTGCTCCCCTTTGGTTTCTCTATAGGACCATTCATTCCTGCTATTTTCTTATTGTATTTTTCCTGCAGAAGATCATTGGAATCCACCTGCACAATCATTCATGATGCCCAAAACAAAAACAAGATTCTCCCATCATAACCCCGTTCAAATTTACTACAAACGATTCATTTCAGTTCTAAGCTTAACGTTTCTACACTCAAAATGTAAAAAAAAAAGGAAACACTTAGAGCATGATTAACCCGGAGTTCTTCGTACGGGGTTCTTAGCCGAAGTTAAGAAATTGTTTCTTAACTTTTAACTAAAAAAGTTAAGAGCATTAACATCAACGAATCCCCATTTGGGGTTCAAGTTTTCAATTTTTTATTATTAAAAACTTTTTTTCGGTTTGATTTAAAAAAAAAAAAAAAATCAGACCAATTGTGGGCCACCACGTGTCGTGGGGCCCACAAAACAGTGATGAACTCACCACAGAAAAGTTCACCGCAGAGAGTTCAGGAGAACCAGGTTCATGAGAGAGGGGTTATTTTAATTTTTTTTTTTTGGCAAACGTGTGAACTTACCCCATGAACCCCTCATGTACCTTTGATGTACATGCTCTAAGAACCGGTTCTTAAACAATGACTTTAAGAACCGGTTCTTAACTTTTTTAGTTAAAAATTAAGAAACAGTTTTTTAACTTTGGCTAAGACCTCTACTCTAAGAAGCCGGGCTAATCATGGTCTTAGGGGTTACTCTCCAATCGGTTGTATCCTCATTGACAAGGTGAGTCCATTTAACTCTTCCACTACGACCAAAGTGCTTAACTTGCATGACTTTTGGCAGAATCGATTTGTTCAACCTATCTTCTCCAGTTGGAGCAGAGAAGTCACGCTGGAATATACCATCACTACCAACGGATCCCGCCTCATCATCAGGATCGGCCTGGAGCCAGGCTCCCTTGTGATAGTACTTCTGCACGGAGTTCCATTTCTTTTCGGTTTACCGGACGAAGCTTTTGGATTCTTCCTCTCCCATTAATCTCTTCTCTCTTGCTCCGTCATCTTCCTCAGCTTCTCTATCTCTTTATCCTAGCGATCTATCTCTTCCTTCTTCTTTCTTCCAATGCATCTTCATCTTCTTCCTCCTCTTGATTATTCCTCAAAAGTGCTTAACTTTTACACCGCATAGACAATTATAATAATAAATAACTAAATGATAATTCGCGCATGCCCAAGATTAGTTTTTATATTTATTTATTAAATCGTTTTAACATTTTACGACATTACAATTTTTATCGATTATAAAATGACGAATACAAATGTTGGTCTTTTAAATATATCATCGTTGTTGAATAGTTAATGTATTATATCTCACTATAATTATTTTAAGACTTCATATGCACAAAAAAAAATTAAGTTTTGCGTCTGACACAAATCACCAAAACCAAATAGGCAACGTCGATTGTATAATGACGAAAGGGGATTAGGTTTTCTGCTCTCGATTTGTTTACTACTCTTAGTGATTTCATTTTCTATCTCTATAAAATTATGCTTTCGCTCTCATCTTTGTTTCTTTGATATGAGTTAAATTTCTTTTTTAATTTCTTCTATGAATTCGGTGAATTACATAAGTGTCAATTTAAAAAATAGTCATCTGTAAAAATTAATTTCATTCCAGATACATATCTAAGAATCAAAATATTAAAAAAAATCACCGGCAAACTATATTAACAGGTTAGTATTCAAATCTAATATATCAAGTTGTTATAGAATATAAGTACAAACTTGAAATATAAATGCATGTCTAGTATATATTCACCAGCTCGGTCTGAAAATCATATAATTCAAGAACAACAAAACAAATTACTTATTTACCATTTCGGCTAATATATGAATCCGAACGGGTAATATCCAAACCCGAGTGGATATCTGAAGATAGCCGAACATAAGTATACTTAACCCTATATTTCTAGTTTATTTCTCTCATTTTATTCAAAATATTTATATTAATGATGCTAATTGCTCAAAATTAGATAATATACATATAATTATGAACAAAATCATTTGCTACTCACTTAAAATACATATCAAACTCTTGTTTCTTGCATTAACAAAAGTTGCATCAAAATTTTCAAAACAACGACTAAATTAGTGTCTTTCTAACCTATTAATAGTTTAGTCTTTTAGAAATTAGAAAACCAGTTAAGTTAAATTATATTTTAAATACGAAAAGCGTAAATAATGAATAATTTTTTTTTTTTTTTCAAAATTTAAATATATGAACCCAACCCAAAATATCCAAACCCGACTCGAAATGGAAAAATACCCAACTGGATTTTATACCTTTATACTGAAATACCCGATACGAATCCGAACGTGTATTCGAACGCCCACCCCTACGATATATGATCATTTGTATCTTGCTTGAACAAAAAAAAAGTTATACCATTGATCACAAAATTTTCAATGTGAGGCTTTTACCATTTTTGGTAATTTATAGTCGTTTTAAAAATTTTTAAATATAACATATAAGAAAAAAATATAATTTTTTTATTATATTCTTAATGTGATTTTTAATATCTTTTAATAGTATAAAATTAAAAAAAAATAGAGAGGTTAGAAAAATTGTTATCAAATATTTATTATTCATAATCATTAATTGTCATATATATGTTAACCATATTAGGTAATTCCGTAGCTTTTATTTAAGGAAAGAAAAAATATTTTTTCGTACACTAATAATTAATTTGATAGTTAATTTAATAAAAATCATAGTATATGTTTATATGGACCAATTTATTTTTCTAACAATTATAAGAATCATTTTTGGGATGACACGTGACTATGAAAATATGTTATAACGCTCCAGGATTAATATATAGGAGATCTAGAATTTATTATTTATAAATTATAATAACTAATATATTATAATATAGATCCTTATGAAAATAGAATAATATAAATTTTATCATTTATAAATAATAGTGTTTAATATAAAACATTACTTATATTTAATATATTGTTATTATTTATAAGCGCCAAAACAACCTAATAATCTAGGCGTCTGCGGCTATGCATTAGGTTACCAACTGTTTAGTTCCTAGCGCTTTCTTGAACACTAATGAAAAGGCAAGAGATGATTACAGATATACATTTGTCACATAAAGAGAAACATTTTTATTATTTTTGAGTTTTATTGATATGATACAAACAACAAAATATTTATACAACCATTGCTTAGGCTAAACGGACCTGATAGAATAGGCTAAAGCTTCCTAAAGTGAGGAGATGCTGAGGTGATTCTCACAATAGTTACTTCACTGTCGTCTGCGGAATATAGAGGCTGATGTTGAATCCACTTTTCTTCACGTTTTCTTTATTCTGTTTCTTGTAATTAAATTGTCCTCATCCACTTCCATAGATTAGATCTTAACGTACTCTGTGCTCTCGAAACCTTACGTCTCTCTTTGGATGGAAGAGGAGTAGGGCTGTTTGCCTCTAGCACTATTCTGGAAGATGTTGGAGGATGGTCCTCATCAACTACACTTGTAGCTTCACTTCCAATTGTGATTTCACAAGGTATGGTATTTGTATCATTTCCTGGAGCCGTAATCACCCTGACACCACATTGGGTCACCATGCATTTATCACCTAAAAGCTTGTTTTCCCAACTCACTGCATGGAACTCAAACTTGACCCACAAGTTAGGGTTCTCTTCACTACCATTGGTATGCATATCGGTTTCATAGAAGATAAATACGTGGTCACGTTGAACTTTTGGAGCTTCCAAAGGAGCCCAACACTGAAACAGTCTCTCCATTCTACCCAAGAACCCGTTCCTGGTCTGCCATGTGCATATGCACCTAATCCCTAGTCCTGCCACATTTTGGCAATCATCCTGAAACGATACCACAACTGATATAGCAAGTCCAGAGAGAGGTTTCCGCGTCCAAGGTGAATCTATCATTACATCTGGACCTGGTTGCAAGAGAAAGGAGAATCTCTGACGTGCGTCTGAAGGAATACAGATGCTGACTTCAGGTTCTCTGGTGAGTTCCTGTTCAAGCAAAGCCAAACCCAGTCAGATAACATGATAATATATGTAAAAGATAGACGATATGAAGAAAGAATTAAACACCTGTTGGTGTGCTCTTGCTATACTTGTTACTCTAGTCAGACATTTCTCTAAGAACTCAGAGATCAATTGTGAAGAAAAATTGAAACAGTTACTGAAGGTGTAGTGTCTAGGAAGCTGCTCAAAGTTCAAGCAAATCGACTTAAGATGCGTACACCCATGAGCATTCAAGAACTCTAAACTATTTGGAAGTTGTGGCACCTCTCGTATGGCGGTTCCACCAATATATAACTTCCTCATGTTTCTTGGGAAACCCTTAATTTCCTTGAGCTCTGAGCAACCAGACAGATGTAGAACTTGGAGAGATTCTAATACATTGGCCATGTCAGGAAGACTTCGAATGTGAGAACAATCTTTCATGTTCAAGTGGACAAGCTTGCCAAAACCTTGATTACATGAACTTACTTTAGTTAGATCCGTTACACTCTCCAAGTCAATATGCTCAACATCCTCAAAGTTTTCTAGAAGATTCAAAAGTTTTTTCCTGTCAAGCTTAACTTTTTGGGGAGAGTGGCTCACAGTGGATATTGGTATCTCCCTTATACTAGTTCCTTGAAGATGTAGTTCCTCAATATTTTGTGGAGCTCCTTGGAAACTTTTGATCTCTGTGCATCCTGAGAGATTTATAACTCGGAGATGTTGCAGTTCACTCGTGTCAGGAAAACTTTGCAATCTTGTACAACCTTGGAGATCAATTAGCTCGATATTTCGAGCAACTAAAAGTACATCAAATTCAACTAGCTCTTTGGAGTGACAAAGCCTGATCCTCTTCAACATCTCAAGTAACTAAGCAAAAGAAAAAAATAGTTTGAAATTAATCATAGTAATGTTTTTAGTTGGGTTAAAGATAAACATCATACTTAACCTACCTTGGTTCCTGCTCCAAGTGTCTGGAGCTTACTGTAAGGCATACAAAGTTCAACAAGGTTGTCAAGCTCAAAATCTTGAGGCAAAGATTTCAAAGGATAGTTCTCCCAGTGGAGGAGCCTTAGTCCACAAGGCAGAGAATCAAGTCCATTAGGAAAGTTAAGTCCATGACCATATTTAGAGCAAGAATTGTATATCTTTAGGAATCTGAGATTAAACATATTCTTGAGGGCCTCGCGTTTGACATCATAAATCAAATTCGATGTGTCCAGAAATATGCTTTCTATGTCTTCACTGACCTGAAAGAACAAGGCAAATTGATGAGTCACATAATTATGGATCATCTCATTAGAGTATATAAGAGACAAGTTTCTAACTTCGGAGTTGAAATAAATCTTAAGTAATCTATATTATAGATGGATCAATCCAATTATCATCACTTGATTTTAGGTTGAAAGTCCATCTAACTTAAGAAGAATTTGAACAGACCAAACCATATTTAGGCGTTGCACTTGATTCTGCACCCGCTTTAAGATCATCATCTTCTAGTAGATATCTGATTCTTCGAGGTTCCCACATTCTGGTGCAACTTTCAGTTTCTCCATTGAGGATTTCTTGGCAGATGTCTTGAATCAGATTAGTCATTTGCACTGTATTTTCAGATATAGTCACCAGCCATTTTTCCACAAGAATAGTTATTCCAATGCGTGGAAAGTAACGACACCCTTCAAGCATTTGGATCACATAGTTGATATTTTCTCCCCTGAACAAACAAGCAATGTCCAATAAAATGTTTTTCTCATTGTCACCTAATTGGCTATATACACTTTTTACCACATCTTGAATCTTTTGAGGAGGATGTTGCTTGAGTTTGAGGAATGCATCCTCCATTTCAGACATCTCCCCCTTAAGCTCATGACCATAAATGCGGAGGGCCAAAGGGTTTCCATTGGCATATTCGATAACTTTCCTTGATATTTCTCTGTCGATTTGCTCTGGCACGTCTTTTTCAAAGGCGGTTTGGAAGAATAACTGGAGAGCCTCGTGCTCGTTTAAACCATGAACTTCATATACTTGATTAATATCACAATATGCAAACACTTTTTTATTAGTAGAGGTCATGATTATCAGGCTTCCAGGACCAAGCCAATCAAGCCTTCTAAGGAAGGACTCGCCAGCCAGAGAATCACGCACATCATCCAGGACAACAAGAATCCTTTTATTGCATAGTTTGTCTCTTTGGAGGCTCGGTCTCATAATGTAAGAACCCTTTATGTCAAACACTTCCTTTAGAAGTTTACCAATTTTTTTTTCAAGCAAACGGTGAAGTCCTTCTTTATGAAACGCTTCATCAAAGTTTTCGATAAAACAAGAAACATCATAATCTGAGGACATGTGTTTAAAGACTGCTTTAGCAAGTGTCGTCTTGCCTATGCCAGGCATACCCCAGATACCTATGCTTCGGACGTCCCACGGTTGTTTGTAAAGCAAGTTTTCAATCTCCAAAACCTTCGAGTAAATTCCAACTCGTTCTGTTCGATGGAGCTTTTCATAAACATCTTTGATGACGTCTTCCACTAGTTCGGAATCGGTGAGTATCTTACTGCTTGAGATCCTGCCATAAGGAACAAAACAAAAAAAAAAAAAAACAAAAGCTAGTTCAAAATAGAGATTGACACATCTTTTATATAGTCTAAAAACATATATTAATTTGGATTTTTGAGATATGAATGGAAAACAATCCAATGGAAACGGCTCAAAACCAACAGTTCGGAAATAACAGAACAAACCACAGCAAGATGAACCATCTAATATAAGCTACATAGCCCTTTCTCAAAAAAAAAAATCTATATAAGCTATATCAGTAAAAACAAACTGTTTTTGTGAGAAATAATCAGCTAAACCAAACTATAAGCTCTAATATCATATTAGTAATACTCTCACACCTAAAAGCTACCACATCACTTATATATTGTTCTAGGGCTAAAAACCTAACTCACACCTAAAAGCTACCAAATCACTTATATATTAATCTAGGTGTGGAATATATTAATTAGCTATAATACAGAAATAACTTGAAAATTTCAACTAGAATTTTATAATTTGGTAACTGAATAAAGATTTTAAGAGCACCAAGGGTGCAAATACACAAAATATGATAAATATAAAAATATTTGAACCTTGATTGGTGCATTGTTATGTATCCAGCCTCCAGCCATCTATTGGCCCACCCGTAAACTCGGGTTAATGGATCAACGTCGTAGAACACTGGGACCATCACTTGCATGCCCTTGTCTCTCGGACGCTCGATGACCTCTACGAACTTATGACTCCAAGGATCGTTTACCTTGACTACTTCGGAAGTAACCACCACAGAAATCGAATGATTCTGATCGCCGGAGAAGGAGTTGATCTCTGGAAATTCGCATGCATCCACAGAAAAAGAGATCCCTTCCCTGTGTAAAGCAGTAGAGAGGTGGCTGACGAACGAGTAATGTCCCGTTCCCTCGCAGAAGATTCTGACGCTGTGACTATTGTTTTGTGGAGGTGGTGGATTCATAGGATCCATCTCTCTCTACTTTCCTCTCCAACGAACGAGAGAGAGACTGAGAGAGTTGAATGGAAACCACTTTACCTTCATTGAATATGCAGCTAATGTTTCCCATCTCTTTCTTTTATTTTTAATTAAAATTGATTTCAATACTTTTATATTTCATATACAACAAGATTTGGCTAAAATGTACACATAAAAAAATTATTGATTGTGTACTAGTTTTATGTTTAGGGACCACCTAGTTTTATACAGTGGTGTATATAATAAGCTATCCTGAATTTTTTAATTTGGAAATTCCAACCCACTATGATTAAACAAATATAACATGTTTTTTTTTTTTTTGATCAAAAAACAAATATAACATGTATTTTGCTAAGTTAATAAAGAAAACTGTTGATTAAGTTTTTCACGTTTAATTTGAAATATCCAATAATATATATATATATTATTTTGTTATTATTTTGAAATAATTTTTGAGATGTAAACATTTTGTAGAGCATTTTTTATTGTAAAAAGATTTTTCAAACCTGAGTGTCTTGCATTAGTAAAATCAATTGTATTTGAATAAATTGATATCTCAATTGTTAGAAATAATCATGTATAAATATCTCATAGTTATTTAAAATACAGTTATTTATTAATGTGACATACTCAAAAAAAAAAAATTAATCCTCATGAACTTATTCTTATGGAGCTACATTTATGTTACAATCAAAGAAAAGTCCGACGGAGATATTTCTCTAAGCACATGTGGTGGAAGAAATAAATTGGTTGGGGGACCTCCATTGAGGTGCTGATATATAATAATTGGTAACGAGTGGAGCACGCGAAAGCAACCGTAACTGTAACGAAGAAATTTCTTCTCTAGGTAGACAGTCAATGATGCACAAGAGTACAAGACCTACCGTATCGCGGGGTTGTTAGCGCGTCCTTAGCATAATAGGTAATTAATTTAAATCAATTTAAATCAATAATACAGAAAACGTTAGCTCACGTATGTTAATTAAGAAATTTTAAATTTGTGTCCTTAGCTGCACGTGTCACAGAGAGAGGGGAAGGAGTGTTCGGTGTTGAGAAAGTCTTCCATCTCTCTCGATGAAATCATTCGCATCGTCTCCCATCTCTCTCGACGGTTTCCCTCCACCGAGCTCTCGACCGCGGACTCTGTCGAACCTTCCGTCGAACCCTCCGGCGATCTGTCCCATCTCTCCCATCTCTCCCATCTCTCTGTCGATCCCAATCTGTCGCCCTCAATCCCTCTCCCTAAATCTCTCCAACGAAGCTCTTCAACCAATATTTTGGTCCTACCAATAATCTTTCTTTTTCTAATTGTCTTTAGCTAAATCTCTTAACATAACAAAAACAATAAATTAATCTAAGGATCAATTTTTTTATCCTAGCAATGCGGATGCCTAAGGTATTTACATTTAGAGTTGGACAAAAGATCACAGGACATGCTAATCCTTTGATGCAAAAACCTCAAATAACCATAATTACGAAGAAAAATGAATACCAAAATAGCACAAAAATCCATAATATTTGTTATACGTCTGATTTATTCTATAAGAAATGTCTAGCTTAATAGTTAGATTTAAAAACTATGATTTCATGAAAATATTCTACAAAAGAGTAAATTTTCTATTCAAAATTTATCATAATAAATTTAACTATCTTATATCGCTTAAACCTTTCACACCAAAAAAAAAATTGCACTAAATTTAATGAATCAATTTGGTAAAAAGTATAAATATAGAGAATACAAATTAAGGTGGACGTCTTAGTAGTTAAATAGCAATGAACAAGTCATTCGAGTCTCCTCCTTTCTTACAACTTTCCAAAGTGAGTATTAATGACTTTGAAAATTTGTAGGAAGGGGGCAGATTTTATTTCAAAAAAAATTTAGTGTTAAGTATTTGAATTTAACATCCGTAGTGGTTATCACAACCAGTTACAACTAGACTTATTAGTAACAAGTTTTTATTAGTAAACAAACTAAGCTTAATAGAGCAACTATATTGAAAGGTTTACAATGGATATTTATCTCAATGGGTTCCAAACCACCAATCATATCATATTAAAAGAAATTAAAGAAAATAAAGAAAGAATCTATTGCAAAAGAGATCACAACGTTGGGTCCTTTTAGTTTTGAGAGAACTAAAACCAGAGAAAGTGTCAAAGTTAAGGAAATTTGTTGACATCACATGGCAAGCTCTTTCTCTTCCTCTTCCTCCTCTTCCAAAATCAAAGGAGATGCTGTGACACCTCAAGACCAAGTGTTCGTTAACTTCCGTGGAGTCGAACTACGCTACAACTTTGTCAGCCATCTCGAGAAATGCTTAAAAAGAAACGCTATCAATGCCTTCATAGATACTGATGAAGAGATGGGCCAAGAGTTGAATATTCTGCTCAAAAGAATCGAAGGGTCGAGGATCGCGCTAGCCATATTCTCCCCAAAGTACACCGAGTCGAACTGGTGCTTGAAAGAGCTTGCCAATATGAAAGAAAGAATGGATCAAAGTAAGCTCGTGGTGATACCAATCTTCTACAAGGTGGAGCCTGCAACTGTTAAAGAATTGAAGGGAGAGTTCGGTGATAAGTTTAGGGAGCTGGTCAAGTCTATTGACAAGAAGACAAAGAACATATGGAAGGAAGCTTTAAAATCTGTTCCTCTCTTGACGGGCTTCGTGTTGGACGAGAAAAGGTAAACTCCTGCTTATAATAATTACTAGAGATTAACCTACACGTCCGTGTTTTACCTTTCTATAAATTGTTTAGTGACGTTTTTAAATATATAAGTTATTTTGATATTTTAGGTTCATACAAACTTACCAGGACTCTCGGAAGAATCCAAATCAAACCATGTCCGAAAATTTAAAATATCTGAACATAGTTTAATCTTAAATTCCAAAACTGATATCCATAAAAATCGATATGTATCCGAATATATACTTGAATGCCATGTCTAACTGATTTTTTAAAACAAATAAAACAAATTTTGTTAACCGGTTTGAATTTTTGTCACTAATGGAGTAATTTCATTTAAACACGTGAAATTATTATGGTAATAGGTAAAATAAATGATATCAAATTTTTATAGTAAATACAATTAATGAAGTAGTTTGGAGAAGTGAAAAATAAACGTAAAAGATGTAATAAACACTTAAATGAAAACACTAAATGAACTGATTAGAATTAGTCAAAAAAAAATTAAAATTTGTAAGAGTCAACTTAAAAATTAGGCGAGTATTATTTTGTATTTCTGTTTTAATAGAATAAATTAATTACGAAATCTTCAAAACTGAGCTAGAATCTAAAAAGTATTTATTTATTAAAACTTTGAAAAATGAAGAAATAGAACGAGAGACTATAAGAAATTAATATCATTTGAAATATTAAAAAAAAAATTATAGAAAAATCTCAATTTTGTTAAGTTTATAATATCCAAACTTTTTTTGGTATCAATTTCAATATTCAAACTAATTATTATATTCATTTTAATACACTTAATTTGAAAATTGTGATCAATACTAAAAAATGTATTTATTTTAGTCATAAATACTATAAATTTCAAATTAATTTATAAATTTAAAATTTAAAACAAATCTTGAAAATCTCTAGTTTTGTTTTAAGTTTTACGAATAAAATTAACTAAATTATGGATATTTTTTTAAAAAAAATTAGAAAATATTAATTTATAATAAAAAAAAAAATTTTTTTACTTTTAAAATAAAATAAATGTGATACTAAAACTAAAACAATAATTATAATTTATAAGATTATGAACATGGGACATTTCCCATATTCTTATCAGAATCATGGCATCTCACTCATTTTTTCGCAGCTATGAGGGCGAAATCATCACAAAAGTCGTCGAGGAGGTTTTTTTTTTTTTGATCAAACCATACTTGCATTAATCTTAAATATGTCTAAGCTCCAACAGAGGAGGAGGATACAAAGGGGCTATTAACAGCCAAGTAGACAACAACAATAACATAAGGGATAAAATGGCGATACAAATCATAAAAAAAAAACATATGAAATTGTATCACAACAATGTCACAAGCTTCTTCAAAGATCGCATCTAGTGTAACCCGTAGGACCACACACACTGCACCATACGCAGAGAGCATTCGATGGGAGGAAGATCCTTGCAATACCAACGAAACATGTTCATCCAATTCACTCCATATATGAGAAAATATTAAGAAAGAAGACTGATTCAACTGAGGAACAAGCGGGAAACCATAACCCGCCACAGACTTCTCTCAATCCCTCAGAATGTCTTGAAAAATCACCACATAAACACCCAAAAAGCCAAGAAAGCTCTTGGGGAATCGAACACCGACTTAAGCAACTAGAAGAAAAGTTAAGCCTTGGGTTTGAAGAAACAACTCGTATCATTGGTGTTGTTGGTATGCCTGGCATAGGTAAAACAACTCTAGCTAGGAAGCTATACGAGAAGTTGAAGAACGAGTTCTTGAACCACGTGTTGATCCCAGATATTCATGAAATTTCAAAGGAACATGGTTTGGATTCCTTGCCCACGATGCTCTTGGAAGTTTTGCGGAATGTCAAGGATCCCAACGTTGAGACGTTACAAGATGCACACCAGTCTTTCAAAGATCAACTGCTCAAAACCAAAGTTCTTCTTGTTTTCGACAATGTTAGTAGCAAGAAACAACTTGATGCTCTTCTAGGCAAACGAGACTGGATTAAGCAGGGAAGCAAGATTGTTATTGCAACAAGCGATAAGTCGTTGATACAAAGTTTGGTTGATTATACTTACGAGGTCCCTAGATTAACCGACAGAGACGCCTTGCAACACTTCATCCACTATGCATTTGATAATGATCAAGAAGGAGATCATGCACTAAATTTCTCAAAGCTCTCTAAAGATTTCGTGCGTTACACGAAAGGAAACCCACTAGCTCTGAAGATACTTGGCGCAGAGCTTCTAGGGCAAGACGAGACTCACTGGGAATTAACATTAGCTGCATTGGCTCAACAACATAAAAGTCCACCGGGACAAAGCACGACTAAGATGCTTCACAATGTTTGGAGAGGGAGCTATGATGGATTGAGTTAACAACAGAAAGATACACTACTTGATATAGCGTGTTTTAGGTCGCTAGATGAGACTTACATAACGAGTTTATTGGATTCGGATGGTCTTAAAAATGAAGTAGAAGACCTAGTAAACAAGTTCATGATTATTATATATGCTGGTAAAATAGAGATGCATGATTCATTGTATATGCTCTCCAAGGAACTTGGTCAAGAAGCTACTGCTACAGATGGAAAGGGACGTCATAGGTTGTGGCACCATCACGCAATAACTAATGTGTTGGAGAAAAATAAGGTAATACTAATTAAAACCTTGATTCTTATTTATGTTCGCATTTCCTTTTTTTTTAGAAGTAAAACACCCTTAAATAACACTAAATCGTGTTTTTCTGACACAAGAGAAAAATAGCTTTACTTTTTTCTTTTTTAACTCTTAGGGTTTGAATGGTAACCAAGGGAACGAAGAGGAACACTGCATTCTTTAATATTCCTCAAAAATGTTACCATTCGTGAGGAATATTTTTTCCTCTTCATTCCTTCTCGTTCCCTTTTTTGTAGAGAATTATAATGCAAATTTGTTTCTTGTTAATTTTGATAAGGAACCCTTGTTCCTCGTCGTTCCCAAAATTTTATTCCTATTCATTTTTTTCCTAATCATTCCTAATGTTCTTTGATGGTTACCAGTCACACCCTTAGTAACTTTCTTTCAAATGAGGGAGGGGACGAGATAGAACTCAGTCCAAACAAGTTTGAAAACAACAACAAAACATAAGAAAATAAATCAAGGGAACCAATAGGACCCAAAAACAAGCAAAAGAAGAAAAACCGTGAAGATACAGACAGAGGAGAGGGTGAGGGAGGAGACCAGACCAGTCAAGGATAAGGTCTTACCCTCTAAGAGACTTCATGTGTCTTCTTTTGTATCCTCTTCAATCAACGATCGTAGCCAAAATGGTCCACCATGAGCTATGTATGATTGACACCGGTGATCCCTAGTGACACTGAGAGCTATTTCGTGGGCGCATCTATTGCCTTGGAATTGTGCATATGAGATGTTCCACAGTCTAAAACCACTCAGTTTATCCCGGATATGAGCCAACAGGTCTTGAAAACCAAGGAACATTTCAGGTCTAAGGATCGCTTCGCCCGCAAGGTAAGATGATGATTCAAAAACCACTTTACCAAAACGTAAGTCTGAGAGACAATCTATAGCCCAAGAAAAGCTTAAGAGCTCTGCCTCAAGCTTAGTAGAAATGGCAGAGAAAGATCGTCGGCTATGTAACAGAGGCTCCCCTGAACTATTACGAAGGAGCCAAGAAGCTCCAGTGTTCTCAGTCGCATTGACCCACGATGCATCGATGTTACATTTGACAAAGCTTAGGGATGGTTTCTTCCATTTCACGATCGCAGTCCCAGCAGCCATGTCATCAGACTCTTGAGATGAGTTTAAGATATTAGCCTCTGCCCAAGCATTATAATCATTCCGAGCCTTGTCCATAACTGTTGCTGCACCAAGACGAGTATTAGCAAAGATGAGTTCGTTCCTCCCCTTCCAGATATGCCATAAAACCCAGGGAAACAGAAGACGAAGATGTTGAGGGATCAATTGCTTTGTACTACACTGCAGTAGATACTGTAAGTTTAACAGTACCAAGTTAGGAGAGAAGCCCGTCGGAGGCAGAGGAAAGCCAGACAACCGCCAGGTCTCCTGAGCAGTAGGGCAGTTAAATAGAACATGGCATATTGTCTCAGGCGCTGACTGACAAACTTTACAGATAGGATCAATCTGGAGACCTCGAGTCCGAAAACGGTCAGCCACAGCTAGTGCTCCTGCAAGCGCCTTCCAAAGAAAGTGTCGTAGCTTAGGCAAGGTTTTCACTTTCCATAGATTGGACCATAGTCGCTTCTCCATCAGTGGCATCGTCTGAGGGTGGGTAGTAACCTCCTGTATAGTTTCAAGCAGCTTTAAATAGTTTTACTTAGAAGGCAATTCTCTCAAATAGCACTTTTTAACTTTTTGTCACTAAAATAATTTTCAAAGAATAAAATGATAAAATAGCCCTTTTTATTTTGAAAATTTTAATTTTAATTTTTTATTTTTAAAAATTTGAAATCATATCCCAAAATTATACCCCTTAATCTTAAACCCTAAATTTAGATTATTTAATAAAATTTATTTTGGTCATTTTTCTTCGTTGAGTGCTATTTTTGTGAAAATAAACTAAAAATGACTAATCCTAGAGAATTTTTCTTACTTAGAAGTTCATTTTTATTTTATATTTGAGTTTGGGTTTGAGTTTATAGATTAGGATCTAGAGTTTAGTATTAAGAGGATGGGTATGAGATGAAGGTTTAGGAATTAAAGTACTTTAGGAATTAAAGTACTTTAGTGTTTTTCTTATCAAATTTATATGCAATTTTTTGGATAAACTTTTAAAAGTGTTAATTTGGAGATTTGTCTTTTTTTAAGTATGTTTACATGTTTGTTTAAGTCAATCCAACATGTGAGTTTTCTTTACATCTAAAACATACATTGACATACCTTCTTGCCTGTAATTCTGTGGTGTTGTGTGCTACTGGTTTAACAGGGAGCTTCTAATGTCAGAGCTATTTTCCTTGACTTGTCTGATATAACAAGTAAAATGAGCTTCCACAGTCATGCTTTTGCCAAGATGAGCTATCTACGATATCTCAAAATCTACAGCTCTCAGTGCCCTCAAGAATGTGACCGTGACATTAAATTAAACTTCCCTGAAGGACTCCAGCTACCATTGAATGAGGTGAGATGTCTCCACTGGTTGAAGTTCCCATTGAAAGAAGTTCCACAAGATTTCAGCCCGGAGAACTTGGTTGACGTAAAGCTTCCTTACAGCAACATTGAACGTGTTTGGGAGGACAACAAGGTGCTTTCTCTAGTTGTCTGAATCTTTGTCTAATTAGTTGATTATATATTTATTTTTCTTTATTTGTGGCAGGAAGCATCAAAACTAAAATGGGTAAACTTGAATCACTCAAAGAAGTTAATCACTTTAAGAGCGTTAGGAAAGGCTCAAAATGTTCAAGAACTAAATCTTGAAGGCTGCACGGCACTGAAAATACTGCATGTGGACATGGAAAACATGAAGTGTCTTGTTTTCTTGAACCTGAGAGGATGCACAAGTCTTGAGTCTCTTCCACGGATTCAACTAATCTCTTTGAAAACTCTCATCCTCAGCGACTGTTCAAGTTTCAAAACTTTTCAAGTTATTTCAGATAACCTAGAAGCTCTATACTTGGATGGCACGGCAATAAAAGAACTTCCATGTGACATACGTAACCTCCAGAGACTTATCTTATTGAACATGAAAGGTTGCAAGAAGCTGAAAAGGCTCCCTGAGAGTATTGGTGAGCTGAAATCTCTTGAAGAACTTCTACTCTCTGGTTGTTCAAAGCTCAAAGAGTTTCCGGAAACTGGGGGAAACATAGAGATTCTGCTTTTGGATGAGACAGCCATAGAAGAGATACCAATGGTATTTTCAGTTAGGCGTTTATGCTTAAGCAGGAATGAAAGAATCATTCGCCTTCCCGGTTTGATCAACCAGTTTTATCGACTGCAATGGCTTGATTTGACGCATTGTAAGAATCTTACACATGTTCCTCAGCTTCCACCAAATCTTCAGTGTTTAGATGCACGTGGCTGCAGCTCACTGAGAACAATAGCCAAACCAATGGTATGTTCTGTCCCAACAGAGCAGATCACCTCCAAGTTCATTTTCACTAACTGCAATGAATTGGAACAAGCTTCAAAGGAGGAGATTGTAGCCTATGCTAAACAGAAGTGTCAGTTACTATCAACTGCACTTAAACGCTGTAATGAGGTATCTCTCAGCTTCCTCCTTGACATTTTCCTGTTGTAAGAAGAGAGGTGTTGATGACTTTTCTTTTTTTTAATAACTTTTCAGGGTTGTGCTCCTGAGATATTGTTCGACACAAGCTTCCCTGGATGTGAAATGCCTTCATGGTTTTCTCACGATGCAATTGGATCTCTGGTGAAGTTTGAATTGCCTCCACACTGGAATCACAATAGGCTTTCAGGGATAGTCCTATGTGTTGTTGTCTCGTTCCGAAACTGTTCAAAGCAAGCCAGCTTGACAGTTAAATTCACTGGGGAGGGCTCTTGCACCAGCGTTACATGGAAGGTTGGAAGTTTGATTGAACGAGACAATGAAGGAGATCATGTCTTTATTGGCTACGCAAACGGCTTAGACTTTATCAATCCTGTTGAAGGAGAAGGAGGACCTCGTGAATGTGCTCCTATAGAGGCATCCATTGACTTTAGTGTGACAACTGGTACTGGTGGGGAAGAAGGTAGGTTTGAGGTTTTGAAATCCGGTTTTAGTTTTGTGTTTGATCCTGAAGAGATCAAAGCTTCAGTGCCAAGGAATCAAGACGAAGTCAGAGGTAAAACAAAAATAAACGGAACTCCAAATGCTAACGGTTGTTTCAAGGATCAAACAAATGGATATAAATCTCCAAAGGGACAGTGTCAGAGTTACATGGAACGTTCTGGTAATAACATCACATGTGTGAGTGAAGCACACTCTTCCTAACACAACTCGTTTTGGTTCCACTAAATGTATTAAAGGAATCTACTTTCAATCCAACTCAACACAGACCAATGTAGATTCAAGAATCAGAGTGATCAACCTTTCAAAGTTCACATAAGGGGGCCCCACAGAAGAAGCAGACAGGAGACACAAAAAAAAAACTGAAAAACGAATAAACAGAAACAGACAAATAACAAAAGCTTTCAGACAAGATTACAACCAGACCAGCAGATAACTTCATAACTACGCGGCGGCGCCTGAAACCAAAGCTCCGGCGGAGGCGGCACCACCGTCGTCGGAAGAAAGAGCGAGAGGAGACCAATCCGGAGGGAGGGTAGGAAGAGGAGCATAAACGGTGGGCTTTCTCTTAATGTCCCAAGGCTGCGTCTTCTTCGGCCTCGTCTTCCTGTGATGTGCCGTCGATTTCTTCTGCGGCCTCGACGAACACTCTATCACCATTCCCAATCCTCCTCCGTTTCCCAATTTCGAAATTTGAAATTGGCTGAGAGCCGGAGAAGCAGCGGCGGTGACGAGTCCGGTGCCAAAGATCGCTGACACAGACATTATTGTTTCGTCTTATCTTTTTCTGCTGTAGTGGAAGTGAGTATGAGCCAGCCTCTAGCTTCGGAGTAGAGAGACACCATATCTTCTTTTATTGCTGGCCTTTTAAGTTTCTATATGGGCCATTCCCATAATGTATAGCCCATAGTTACAACGGCCCATATCTAATTTGCTCTTCTTCAAGCCTAATGTATTGTATCTTGCAAGTACATTAAAAATGTGTAGAGTTGCAAAATATATATATATGTATTGTAACTGTTAACCCTACGACGAGTATACTACGAGACCCTAATCCGAACCATCCTAAACTAAAACTGTATTATTATACATTTATACATGATATGTTTACATATTTCTAAGGTAGATTCTCAGTTTTAGTGTCCTAATTTTTTTTCTAGTACTTACTAATTAGTTCGAGTTTTCGTATTTTTAAAGAAAAGTGATTGCTAGCTACATGAAGTATTGGTCACCACATGGCTAACCATGCAAACTAAATTAATATATACCTAGCCACACGAAGTATATGTTATGCATGACAACATCCCTCAACTTTATGATGTTATGTAGTTAACATCACGAGTTTAATTTCATTTATCCAAAAACCTATGTGGATGTTAGAGATCGTTTAAATATCTTGTTTCCACAATTAAAATATGACCCATCCGACTATAATTTAACTAAAATTAGATTTTGACCCACATTTTAAAAGTGAAGAATATTTTTAACAAAATCTAATTTACAAAATCAATATGTTTTAACATGATAAGTATAGTGTTTTAACATTTTTATTTGTAGCTTTAAAACTATATAATTGTATTTCTTTTATTTATATTAATCTGTTTTGTTATGAACTTTTAATAAGTAATGTCTTAACATTTTTATTTTAGTGTCTTTTAAAACTATATAATTCTATTATTTTTATTTTTATTACTCTGTTTTATTTTTTTTTTAAATTATTTTAATCTGTTTTGTTATGAAGTTTTACTAAAAAAATTGTAATTTGTTTGATTAATTGTGGGATATATAATTCTTTGAATTTTTTTTAATTATAAAACTTATTTGCTGTCAATTTACTAACTCAAAAATTTTATTTGTTTAAAACTTATTTGATGTCAACTTATACCAAACATAATCTTGCGTATATAATTATTAATTATATACTTTTAAGAATAAAAATAATCAAATAATAAGAATCTAATATGAAAGGTTTACTTAGTTTAAATGAATGGAATTTCTGTTTATGAAAAACTCTGTTTTGATTTTGTAAATTAGATTTTGTTAAAAATATTTTTACGATTTTAAAACACTGGTCAAAATCTAATTAGGTAAATTACCATCAGGTACGTCACATTTTCGTTGTTGTAACGAGAGATTTAAACGGTCTCTAACATACACATCATTTTTTTGATATGGAATTAAACTCGTGATGCTAACTACATAACATCATAAAGTTGAGGGATGTTGCCATGCATAATAAATACTTCGTGTAGCTAAGTATACATTTGTTTAGTTTGCATGGTTAGCCATGTGATAATCAATACTTCATGTAGTCAGCAATCATTTTTCCTATTTTTAATTAAGGTTGTTCGTTTACAGTTTACTGAAGTTTTTATAACAAACTTGTTTTGCAGCAATTTAAGATTTTTTCTCTTTGTTTTGTATTTTTCCTGTGTTGGTGTTGTTAGTTTGTCAGTTTTTCGCAAATGAAAAGTATCATACTAATCGTTAAACGGTTAATAGTATTCGTTATACCGAAGTCGGGTTAGAGATTATATCGTGATCGTTTGGCAAAGCGTAAAAAAATAAACATTACACAGGATGCATTGACATTCTAGTACACTCATTATGTTTTGTTGGCTATTAAGCTTTGCCAATCCTGCCAAAGCGATCAATAAATATATCTTGTCCAAACCATTTCTAATCGTAGTTAAGTAACACGCCTAAATTAGGCTTTAAACTAACTACTGTCTATCACCAACATAATTACATTTGAGTTCTCCATTCTCGCTTTCCTTCTTTCATTTCCAATTCTTATCTCTTCATCACTTACTCTCATTCATTTCCATGTGCATCCGATTATCACCTCTTGTTTTTGTCTGTCTACAAATAACTATATTGGTTTCTTTATATACACTTATTACTACACATCTACACATCATCAACAGCTCAGCCATTTAATTTATTGTACGAGGAGATTCTGTCGGTTAGACCAAATTAGCGCATCACAAACCTATGATACCCATTGGCCATTGCATTAGTATATATGTTTTGCAAACCATATCCTTTATCTTTAATATCGTCGAAATGATAATATACTGATATTAACCTAAACTTTTGTTTTTCTAATAATCACTTTATCAATTGTACTACATCAATTCAAAAATTGTATTAACTTATAGTTATTAACTATGCATGGGATATTGAATATAGCTGGATGAAATATTTGTTTTGGCTTCCAAATTTTAAAGAACTGTTAGGGTTCCAAAATTTTGAATTTCTTTTAAGTAAAATTAACGTAAAAATGTTTATTGCTCCCTAAATATCAGATTGACCTAGATATACTGTATATCTAAAAGTAAAAAGGGTGGTTAAAATGAATATTCCTCAATATAATATGAGTATATGTCATTTGTAATATGGATATAGTTGTCTGTTTTACAGGTAAGGGTGAAGGCCTAATTTGAGCAAATTTCAGCCATATGGTTGATTTTTGGGGACATTTGGTACATCGAGAAGAGAACCATATGAATAGACTGCTCTCGTGTAATCGTGTTCTTAGCATTATAGCGTTTTTTTTTTTATAAACTATATTTGAATATATAGTTTTTATTTGTTTGACAGAAAAAAAGGTTTTATTTTGTACTACACTGCGATGCCAGCTAGATGAATATACCATGAATCTTTGGATTCTTTTCTAATTCTTGATATTTTAGCTTCCCACCTAAATAAAAGAGCACCGATCCTTGTTGGAATAGAATATCACAAGTATCATGAAATGTGTGACTTTTTACAAGATTGTGCGTGCATGTTATTTTCTTAAAAAATGTTAGCCGGTTGTTATGATGATATGATCCACGTGCCATGTGCTATAGATTTTTTTTTAAAAAAATAGACAAAAAATGATAATATCTCCAGAGACGATCACCCAAAATAATTTAACATCTATTCTATTAAAAAAAAAATAAAAAAAAACTATTTAAACAAATTTGTTGGACCATTTCACTAGACTTAAACTTATTTATTGTTGTCACATAATCTATTATATAATTACTCTAACAATAAATCTTCATGAATATATGACAGATTATTCAAACATCTTTACACATGATGTGATTATTACCACGTCTAATTCAATCGATAGTATAATTTTTTTAATGGTTTAGTTATGTTTAATAAGTATATAATTTGTATTTTAAAATTTTAAGTACTCATTTGGTCCTTAGTTGGGTTTCTATTTTCCGATTCCAAAGATGTACATGCTCGGTTATTTATGAAATTTAGCTTAATTTTAGATTTTTTTTTTCCAATTTGGTACAGTTCATTACACCTGGATAAATGTACCCAAACCTATACATTATCTTATATAGAAATTATATAAGAATAATTTATTTAATTTCAAAAATAAACTCGCGTTTTCTAAGCGCGGATCAAAATATAGTGTTTTATTAATATACATCATACCAAATTAGGGCATCACAAATAAGTTCATAGTTTTTTTTTCGAGGATTGGTTGGATTAATCAAGTTATTACCGATTCAAAATATTGACATGTTTTATTAATTTAGTTTGAACTTTCGAATAATACGTTTAGATAAAATTGAATTCTCCATTCAATATAATCCATAAAATGCTATCTATTACTAGGTTCGAATATATAAATGTATTATGGATTGAAATTTCGTCTTTGTATATTTAATAAACCATTATTCATCTAATATGAATATTCTCTTGAGAGTAGGATATTACAAGATCGTCCATGTGCCACGAATGTGCAACCAGTTTTCTGATTTTTTAGCTAAGGCTGTAAGAACCTTCCGCAGAGAATTATTTTTTATTGGTTGTTCTATTCCGGTGTGGTTACTCAAACAAACTTGAGTAATAGAATAGTTGTTCGACGTAAAAAAAAAAACTACAAATATACATTCTACTTATATCAATATAGAATAAATATGCGAAATAACATAACTGCTAAAGATGAAAGAGGTATGAATATGAAAATAGGCTAATAAATCATTTTCAATCCTCTCAAATCATGGATAATTAAATTATACAAAAAGCCGTCGGTTTCCGACAAAAAATAAAAGACGCCAGCGGTCCGAAGTTTATCCCTTTGATCTTCTTTTTGTTTGCATCATCTACAAATTTTACGTATATTTACGCTTTAATTAGACTGTATTATCTTTATACAAGAAAATCAAATCATAAGAACATGGATATGATTACGTTTCAAAAGCCGTGATCGGTTAGGATTACGTCGCAAAGATGTCTCCCTCTATACTTGGCCAAGATTAATCATAACGATCGACCTTTAGGTTTGGACTTTGGAGTTTTCTCCACTTTTATTATTTCTTTCAAATTCTAGTTTTATTAACTATCGATCAACAATCACATGTGTATTTCATCAGGGATATATAGCCATATATAATATACTATTTAGTTTAAGTTTAATACTAAATATTTAGGCGGAAAACGTTAGGCAATGTACAGATTTTGATGGCCGTAAAAATACAAAAAATATGCCAAACCAGAGTTTGATATTTTCAATTTTATTTTATTTTTTGTAGAAACCAAGTATGACCTAAGAGCATGATTATCCCAAAGACCCATTTAGGGGTTCTTATTTTTTTTTTAATACTTTTAAGTAGTAAAAGTGAGTTAAGAGACAACATTAAAAAACCCAAACATTTTTGTGCTCCATTGCAAGGCTCTCAATTAAGGGTTTTAAAAACAAAAAAAATTAATACTCTAAAGCTCAACTAAGTCCTCGAGTATATTTTTCTTTGGTGATCAAGTTCTTTATGGATTATCACTTTCATGAAAGCTGCTCAACTAAAGAACTATAAAATCCTAGACATAGCAATAAAAGGATCATGACATGAAGTGATGAAACATAATACCTTTGTACATAAGCTGAAAACAAGAGGCACAACGAGCTCAATATCTTCATCTCTCTCCTTCCTCACCACACTCCCTCTTCCTCTGCTCCATCAGAATCTCCTCTTCCCTCACAATCAAAGTATAAACCGCACCCATCCTCGAGCTCGAGTTGCAAACTTCCTTCTGTGCTCTCTTACTCTTTACCTCTTTCTTTGTTTTTTTTTTGTGTGCAAGACATAACAAGTGAAAGAAAGCAGAAGAAAAGAAACCAACATGTCCTTAAAATACAATACTCCCTCCCGTCACTTCATAATCAGGATGACCAACAAGAACCTATACAAAGAAACAGGCTCACTAAGAAAACAAACAGCAAGAGAACAAATACTATGCAGCATAGAGGAATCAAGAGAATACAATATTGTTGAGATAAGAGACGAAATGCTCACTTTAGAGAATGGCAAATGCGCGAGCCCTTGCGACTCCACCAAGAATATGCAGAACAGAAGGGTCATATGAAAAACTCTGTTAGCCATCAACTAGAAACTAATAGACAAACTCAAATCAGCTTCAAGCAGAGAACTAAGCTACCAATGTAGGAAGAAGATTGATTCCAAGGCAAATTCTAATAGTACAAGCATAAAGGACTTGCCTTTCTATCAGCTCGAGCATAGCCAAAGGAATCACAGCCGTGATGGTCTACGACAGGCGTCAATCATAACGAGCAGTTCCATAAGGATTTCATTAGCAGGTGGGCATGTAGGCTGTACAAGGAACACGTCGCATCCTCATCTCCTCTTATTCCCTCTCAATAACCCTGCAAAACCCTAACCCCGATCGAATCCCAATCCGATCTCCCCTCCCCTCGATTCCTCACCGTCCCACGATCCGCCGTCACTACCCCAGCCCTCTCTTCGTCGTTCGCCGTCACGGATTCCTCACCGTCTCACGATCCGCCGTCTCCTAAGAGACCGTTCCTTAATTCTCTTAATCAGGATACGTCTCTTCAATTTACATCAATTTTTCTTTTTTTTTAATTACTAATTATCTTTAAAACTCCACTTAGGAGACCGCGATATTGATGCTCTAAGGTGGTATGTTTTTATGAATATTGCTACTATTCTTCGAATATTAAAGTTGATTAATAGATAAGTGCTACATTTTCTACCTTCATACCAAAAAGAAAACATTTTATAGATCGTTCATCCTCAATTTACAGTATGTCAGTATTGGCACAAATATCCCAACACGTGTGGTTTACATGACTCGGTGACTATTACGCTAGAAAATTGGACTCCAAGTTGAACCATATAAAAAATTAAATGATTTCATTACGAGACTATCTCGTAAAAATCAATAATGGATCAGATTTCATTTTACAAAAAAAAAAAAACACTTTATCAACTTCGATTTTTCTTCCTTGTATGAATAATTGAATTTAGCCTCCCCCACTCAATTTTTCTCATAAAAAACAATAGCCCACCTACTCACATCCGCATGAAAAGGAAACTTGTATGTTTTAAAATATTAACCATCCATAAAATCTCACATCAATAGTATAAACAAATAAAAAATATATGAAATTTTCATTATAATATCAAAAACCTAAACATCCCTCATTATTGCTCCGACTTCAAATCAATTTACTTCCTTGAATGGCAAGTCTCTTCTCCTCACCTCTCAGCTCACGTTCTCTCTCTCTTCTAACCAACCTCTTCTTCGTCTTCCTCATCTATCTCCATTTCGCTTCACCAAATCCTCCTCCTCACTCAGGATCAATCAAATCTTTAGATTCTCTCGCCGGCGGTGGAAGTGACAGCTGCAGCGAAGGACTCGCAGCCCTAGACGACCACCGTTCCAAGTGTACTTACGTTATATCTCAATCAAAATGTACCCCACAAGGTTACATAGACTATCTCAAGATTTTCTTCTGCATCTTCGGACAGTCCCCTGTGTTAGGCCATCTAGTTTTATCCCTCTGGCTATTTGTTCTGTTCTACTTACTCGGAGACACGGCCGCGAGTTACTTCTGTCCTTCTTTAGACAAGTTGTCTAAAGTCTTGAAGCTATCCCCTACGATGGCTGGTGTTACGCTTCTCTCTCTAGGAAACGGTGCGCCTGATTTATTCTCAAGTGTTGTATCTTTCACTAGGTCTAATAATGGAGATTTTGGGCTCAACTCTGTTCTAGGCGGTGTGTTCTTCGTGTCTAGCTTCGTTGTCGGGACGATTTGTTTCCTGATTGGTTCTAGAGATGTCTCTATCGACAAGTACAGCTTTATACGCGACGTGGTTTTTCTTCTGGTCGCTCTTTGTTGTCTCGGTTTGATCGTATTCGTCGGAAAAGTAACCATATGGGTTGCACTTTGTTACCTTTCTATTTATATCATCTATGTAGGGTTTTTATCAGTTTCTCATTTCTTGGATCGCAAGAAACCTATATCCGATCAGGTTCTTCGTACTAGAGAGGACTTAGCCGAGATGGGCGTCCCATTGCTCAGCTATATCGGTGAGGAGAAGCCGATTCCGCCGCAAAGAGTTACTCAAGAATCAAGAACTCAAGAACAAGAACATAACATTTTGGTTCTTGATTTGCCAAAGAAACAGCGGTCTTGCTTCTCGGTGCTAGTGAGCATCGTAGGACTACCTCTATATCTCCCCCGGCGGCTCACAATCCCAGTCGTCTGCGAAGAGAAGTGGTCAAGGCCTTGCGCGGTTGTTTCCACAGCCATCGCACCTGTTCTACTTACCGAGCTTTATTGTTCTCATTACAACGGGTCCAAAAGAAACCTAATCATGTACATAATATCTGGACTTATCGGGTTATTCTTTGGTATCGTAGCGTTCTTGACAACGGAAAGTTCTCGTCCACCAACGAAATTCTCACTGGTTTGGCTTCTAGGAGGCTTCACAATGAGTGTGACATGGACATACATCATAGCACAAGAGCTAGTCTCGTTGTTAATATCATTAGGGAACATCTTTGGTATTAGTCCTTCCGTGCTAGGACTAACGGTCCTAGCTTGGGGCAATTCTCTAGGCGATTTAATCGCTAATGTGACCGTGGCAGTTCATGGAGGTAACGATGGTGCGCAAATAGCACTTACCGGGTGTTACGCCGGTCCGCTATTTAACACGGTGATTGGACTAGGCGTGCCACTTGTTATCTCCTCTTTGGCTGAATATCCTGGGGTTTACATCATTCCAAGTGACAGTATGTTGCTTGAGACACTTGGTTTCTTAATGGTAGGCTTGCTTTGGGCACTTGTGATAATGCCAAAGAGGAAGATGAGGCTTGATAGGCTTGTCGGTGGCGGCTTACTTGCTATTTACTTGTGCTTCTTGTTCTTGAGAATGGCTAGGGTCTTCGGAGTCCTTAATATCGACCGGTGAATTTTAAGTATTGTGAATGTTTTTTTTTTTTTTTTTTTTTATTTTTTGCAATATATAGTTGATTGTTAAAGAAGAAATAGATTGTGTTCAAAAAAAGAAAAAAATTTGCAAATAGATGATAGTCGTGGGTCGTATATAATTCGTTAAAGTTTTAAGTCTTGTGAATATTGAGGGTGATGGTTATATTTCTTTGTTGCTGAACATTCAGTTTCCGTCAAACTCACTTGCTAGTATTATGAAAGTATTGGCACGTTCGTCTAGGTTCATTGTCATGGATTGTAAGTATATACAGTATACGTCGCTACTATTTCATTTCTACTGCCAGTCAAAACTTATCAACTTTTACAGCATTTATGATTTTTATTTACCAGGACTATTAAAACTATGGATTGGTCGAGCAAAGTTTACAAAATAACATGTGAATTAAGCATTATTAAGGCACTCGAATGAAACCCTTTAATTATGATCTTCTTATTAACTACACCCTCTTCTTCGTATCAAGTGTCACTTTAACATTTTTTTTGTTACAAAAAAATGTCATTTTAAAATTTCAATACAACTTTCAGCTTAAAATTAATTACAAATACATTGATTTTATAAATGTCATTTATCTCAAATACTATTGGTTAATATGTGTAATTAATAAAAACTTTAATGCGTTTCAATCATTTTCTTAATCTGTGTGAAAAATGTCAAAGTGATATTCTTTATGAAACCGATGGAGTAGTATTTAACGCTTTTAGCTAAAACTAGATTTTTATATTGTACATAATGTGTAAGTGTTTTGACTGTTTAGGAATATCTAATATCAAATCGTTTTTACAATTTTCAAGGAAAATATTTATAACCGATCAGTTTAATCTCTAACAAATTGTTTGCTATCTAGATATTCTAAGCATGTCTCACAAAAATATTTATCATATTAACTGAAATCATTAAAGAAAATAAATTAAAATTTATCTAGATAGCACCATATATTCCTAAGATCTAAAGCGAAACTATATACACACTTTTAACTAAAGCTACGAAATACCATATCCTCACACTTGCACCTCTCAGCACATTTATTCTAATATTTAGTGTTTTAGATTTTTTTTGTTAAATGACGTGAAATAATATCTATTATAGAATAAGAGAATAACACTAAAAATTTACAATTTAATCAAAAAATTTGGAATATAAACATTAATATTTTTATATATAATTTAGTATATAAAGTTTGGTTCTTCAAAATTACTAATTAACATGATCGCGACAGATAGGAATTATATATTTAAGATTGTGACATGTGTTAATCTATCTCATAATTAAAAATATATATACTAAGATATTAACAAAAATGAATTTTGTATAATAAGATCTTATTATCTACATTATTTAATAGTAATTTTTTTTAATCCTAATCAAAAGATTATTTGATAATAATTGTCCTTCTAATATTGTTACATGTGTTTTAATATATAATGATTAAAAATAATAAGATAATAAAAACGAATTTTGAGAAAACTACTTTTAAAATTATTTAATAGTAAGCGCGATTTAAAAAACATGAAGAAAAACTAGTTTTAAAATAAATAATATTACTTTTTTTAAAGCATAATTAAAGAAATTTGTAAAATTACTCTTTTTATTTTCTTATAAGTAAATAGCTTTCCTTTTTTAATAGATAATTGTATGTTAAAAAATTATGACAAAAAATAGCTACAAATATTTCACATTTATATTTAGGTTTAAGCTTACACATATTATTTTTACAAAACACAATAGTATTTACATGAAAAGTATTACGTGAGTATTTTCTTTAATTTCTTGACACAACTCAACTTTTTATTAACTTTATTACATAGCATAACTTTTAATTTTGATGTTATTGTCATACATGAGTATGTGTGAATATTATACATATGTATTTGTATGTATAAGACAAAATATATAAATAATTAGAAAAAAAAATTCTATTAAAAATAAAATAGTTGTATAAAAATCTAAAAGAAATAAAATAATTAATTTCTTTTTTAAAATTCTAAATAAAATAAAGACGTAAAAGTAATCTTATTTTTGTTATAATTTACTAACTTTACTTTTTTAATATTTTTGTGTTAAAAATATAAACAAAAATTAACTTCAAATATTTCACCTGAGATGATAGTGATATGTATCAATTAAAAAATTAGATTATAAATGTGTTAATAAAAATATCCATTATGCGAAAATGACTTTTTCTTTTCCTAAAATCTTAAATAAAAGAGATTTTCTAAAATAAAATTCTTTTCTAATCTTAACCAATTAAAAATTTTCCTTTTCAATCGGGACCTGATAGAATTGTAAAATTTTATTTAATAGTAATTTGTACTTCAAAAATTTAATGATAAACATTATCGTAACAATTATTCAATTAACAAGAAAAATTGTAAAATTTTTAATGATATTGAAAAAAAAAACGAATTTTGAAAATTTCAACTTTTAAAAATAGGTAATATTAACTGGAAATAGTTATTTGATAGAAATTTTATTTTTTAAATCCTAGACAAAATATAATTGTAAAAGATTTGGTAATATTAATTTTCTTTTCTAAAATCCTACAAAACTGTAAAAAAGTATACAAAACTGTAAAAAAGTATTTGATAGTTGTTTTCTTTTTTTTTTATAAAAAAAACCCTAAACAAAAGAAATTTGTATAATATTTTAAGTCATAACCAAAAGGAAATTGGAAAAAATTATTTGATATTATTTTTAAGTGTTAATACGAATTGTAAAGTTGTTTAATTAACAAAAGAAGTGTGAAATTAGTATTGATACGAATTGTAAAAATAGCAATTTTAAAAATATTTATTAATAACTAAAAATAATTATTTGATAGCAATATTTTTTTTTCTGAAATTCTAAACAATATTGCAAAAGAGTATTTAATATTATTTTTTTATTTTTTAATTGTAAAGAAAAAGGAGATTTATAAAATATAATATTTTCCTTTTTAAAAAGTCCTAGAAAAATAAAATTTTAAATACTTATTTAATAAAACATTAAGTTAGTACATAAAAACATGTATAATGTTGTCATTGATTCAATTGGTGTATTTAACTTTCATTTATTTTTACTTTTTATTTCTTATTTTGAATTGTGTTCAGTTTTATATATAGTATTTTCTCTAATCCTTAGTATATAGTTTATAACAACCCATCTATGCACCATGATTATAAAATACAAATATTAACTTGAACTTATGTGTGAAAACAGATTTTAATTATAAAATAAATCTCAAACAACATATGCAAAAAAACAATCATGATACTATAATAAAATAATTTATTATTTTATGGTTTTTATTAAATTAAAACATCAAACAAATCTGTTGCACGCAACAGGCTCATATCTTGTAAACAATAATCCGTGCATCAAGATCTAGTTGATGTTAAAGTTTTTGTTCATCTATTAAGAAATTACTAATTTTAATTTAATTTACCTACTTTTGCATAAAACAGCAATACTATACCTAATTCAATCAATAAAAGTCATATTAGAAAATAGAGAATAGTTATAAACATCAATCATATTTATTTTCTTATAAAAACTTTAAAACATCTCTCAAATTGAAACAAAAACAAAAATCTCAAATTTGTATACAATGTTTAGGTGCGTCATTATGCAATCAATATATAACTCATTGTGGTTTTGACGCCCCTCGGCTATATGGACACAATGTCCAACTAAACCATTTAAGAGAGAAACAATCAAAACCTTTTCGATATAATTGTTTTGAAAAATGAAACCTTTCAGACAATTTTTTTTTTTAAGTTCAAGATTTAACGGTTAATAAAAATAATTAATTAGGAGAGACGAACAAAAGGAAAAAAAAAATGAGAGATGCGTGAACAAAACTCATGCATTGCATTGCATTGGTAAAGGAACCTCAGCTGAGGTGCCCGCCATCACGACTTCGAACCCCCGGCCACAGCGGATTTAACATCTCTTCCGTTGGGGCGCTAGACCCCATACGGGGGAATAGTTGGAAATGTGGCTGCCCAGATACCAGAGTTATAAAAAAAAAAAAAACTCATGCATTGACCAGAAAAAGAAAATAATAAAAAAAAGGAAAAAAAAAACAAAATTCATGTCAATACTATGTGCTAGGGTTCATGCAAATATACAACTCATGTTGATTTTCATGCTCCTACGCTAGATATACATAATAATCTGACAACCCCAATCAAGAATAACAGTAGACCTTTTAGCATACCAAAAAAAACCCATTAATTCAATAAACAAACATCAACCACAAAAAAGATGGGGAGAAGAAATTTATGTGCTTTTTTATGTGTAACATTGATGATGATAGTTGATGTAAACGCAGGTATTCTTCACAGAGTAGGTGGCGGACGATACACTTGGAACCCCAAAGTTAACTTCTCTGACTGGGCCTCCCGCGAACGCTTCTACTCCGGAGATTGGCTATGTTAGTAATTACTTTTCCAAGTTATTATTTCAGCTTGCCACATTTTAATTAATTTTGGTGTAAAATATAGTTTATTTTTAATTTAATTTCACATCTAAAATTGGCAGATTTTGGGTTTGATTCAACCAGACACAAGTAAACAAGAGTAGCTACGAGCAATGCATCAACATCGATTTCATATCCAACGTGACACGAGGCGGACGAGATGTATTCCAACTCTTTCAGCCAAAGCCTTATTACTTCATTTGTGGTAGAGGTTATTGTCACCAAGGCATGAAGCTCACTGTTAACGTCCTTCCTAAGCCGGCGCCATCAACTCCAACCGCTATCATCACTCCCGCCTCAACCACCACTACTCTCATACCCTCAAACGCTTTTGCCGCTGTTACTATGGCCATTCTCACCTTCGCCTTTAAGACTTCATACTTCAACTAGATCATGTTTCTTTTCCGGACCTTTTCTTTTACATGTTACGAAATATTGAAATAAGAGGGGCCACTTCCACCGTAGAGATTGTAAAAGAGTCTGAACTTTGACTAGGTTTGTTATTTCATATTTGTTGGGTTTTAATTGATTTTACGGAAGAATCTTTTCAAATCTTTAGAAACACAAAAAAAAATATAAGAACAACTTTTTATTGTTAAACTTTTCAAAACTAAGGTTCTCAGTATTTTTCTTAAATTTTATGGAAGAATTCTTCGGATACTTAAATTTATATGGAAGACAATTTTCTTATATATGTGAGATATATAAACACAAACTTAATCTAAATAGAAAATTTCATATTCCAATTTTTATCTTTTAACATATTAAACAATTATTAATATGTTAACTTTCTCCACAAATCTTGGAATTGTCCAATATTAACTCCCTTAATTTTGATTTGAATTATGGAGATCAATTTCTTGACCTCTAAATAAATTCTTTATTTGTTCTAACTTAATCCTCGCTATTGTCAACACCTGGCACATGCTTAACTTTTATTTTCCTATTTTCCACACACTCACGAATGAAAGTGATACTTCGAGAGTACGTGCTTACTCCTTCCATGAAAAATTAGGTTCTTAATTAGAGCAACTAGATCTCGATCCGCGCAACCGCGCGGGTTTTTGTTTTCATTTATTTTTATATAAACATTTTTTTTTCAATTCTAAATTAGTATATATTATAATATATATGTGTCTATCAATTTTTAAATCATAGTAAGCTTACGGTAAAAAATTTTCATTGAATAGATTGTTTCAAACTTCCATATGTATTTGTATCTTCTTCTATATATATATTTTCGATTTATAATTTCATTATTAAAATCGTAACTATATATATAAAGATTAGTAAAATATTGTCTTATTGTCATATTCAAAGATATTGTAACATTTCACAAATTTAGAAAGTTTTTAAAAAATTAAACTTTTCGCTTCATAGATTATATTATCGAGTAAATAATTAAATATTTAGTTTTTGTTTAATTTTTAAAATAAACTATATAGTTTAAAATTTATTTTCATTGGTTTGAGGTAGTAAAGATTAATAATTATTAGATAATATGATTTTTGTTATTTTAAAAAAAATCTTTATAATTTTAAAAGTTAACATCGACAAATATTTAAATAATTAACATGTGGATGTATAGTATTACAACATTAAATTATATCTATTTAATTAATACTATCTATAAATCAAATGGATCATCTATTGTTTAAATCCAATCATTGATAACCCAATAAAAATTTCTGGTAGGCCCAAAATTTAAATGATAAGATTAGAGATTAAATGTAACATGACTTTCTATAAATAGGTCCATTAGGTCGATTTCTTAAAAAATCACACATGAATCAAGGTTATAACTTCTGTTTTAATATATAAGATGAGTGATTTGTTGTCGATCCTAAGTATGACCTTATTGCCTTCTTCACTTAGTATCTCACTCAAACTTCTTTGATCCATATAGCTTGCTTCGCTGCCCATGTTTCCATCATAAGCTATACTTCACATGATGACAATGCGATCGTGGCTGCTTCGCGACGTCCAAGTAATCAGTGATGAACCAAAATAGAATGCATGTCCTAACGTGCTGCTCCCATCATCGACATCAATATTGTGACTGCTGTCACAATAACCAATGGCACTCATTGATCCATTTTTCTTGAAGAACAGACCAAAGTTTTTTGTTCCTCTTACATACCGTAGTATGTGCTTGATGGCTTACCCATGAGATTCTCTCAGATTTTGCATGTATCTACTTAGAACATCCACTGCGTGATAAAAGTCGGGTTTGTGTGAAGTAAATACCTCAAACATCCTATGATCTTCTGTAATTCGTAGCATTTATCTCTGGTTCATCTTCAGCTTTTCAGATCTTTAAAGTTGATTCCATTGGTTTGTGAGTCATGTTACACTCTTCCATCTTTGTGTCACACATGATTCCTTGAGCATACCTTTCTTGTTTTATCTTGATTCTGTTTGCTCCTTGAATCACTTCTATTTCAAGGTAATACGTTAGCTTTCCTAGATCAAACATCTCGAACTTCTTTGTTATCTCTTCTTTGAATTGCTTTAATCACTTTAAGCGAAGTTCCCGTCACAGACAGATCATCAACGTAAATGGTTATTAGCAAGGAGTTTCATCCTTCATTCTTACGTTACACTGATGACTCCTTTGTGCACTTCTTAAATCTCATCTCCTTTATAACCTGATTGAGTTTTATATTCCATGCTTTTGCTGCTTGGTGCAATCCATACAAAGCCTTGTGTAACACATAAACTCAATCATCTTCTCATTTCTTTTCAAAACCTTCGGGTTTTATCACATACACTAACTCTTTCGACCATCATTCATGTAATTTCTCGTTATTAATTTGTTGATTTGCTCATTTGATTTGTAGCTTTAAACTTTGAAGTCAAGATGGATACTTGGTTTTTCGCTCTACCCGCTAATTGATTTACCTAGTGAAAGTATTAGATTTTTTTGCTTGTACTTGTACTTGATTCGATCAAGTACTTAGTTAGTCAAGTACTTGCCTACATTTTAAATACTTTCAAGTTACTTGGTAATACTTGATACTTGTTTATTTCTGTTTATAACTTTTAAATTAAATGTACCAAAACTTATAAGTACAATTAAACATAAAATAAATACTTTTTTTTATTTTCATATACTTATTATTCTGTTTAGTTCGTTCAAGTAATTTGATTTAGTACATATATATGACTCACTTGAAATAGGTACATATTACATCAAATACTTAAAAACTAATATTATTATTGATTTTTATTACAATCTCAGCAGTAAAATAAATATTTTTTAATGGGTAATACATATTTTTAAAACCAGTAACAAGTAATAAATTAAGTAATGAGTCAAATATTAAAAAGAAATTGTGGTACTTGATATTTGATTTATATTTGCAACTATTAAGATTTGCGGATTTATTACTTAGAAGCCAAGTCAAATAGCAAGTATTACCCGAGCAACAAGTGTATGCCCATGCCTAACTAGGATGTAGTCATCATTGATTTGAGTAAAACAATATATTGAAGAGGGAAACATAGTTTAGGTCAATCATGCCACAACTGCCTGTGTGAAACTTGGTAAGAACCATCGATTTCCAGAGAGTTGATCAGACGAGCAATCAAATTTTGTGTAGTTGCTCCATCTTCCGCGTCTAGAGATTGAAGAGAAAGATATCACTTGTATCGTTATGACTAGCATTGAAATAGATGGAGTTTCTACTGATGCCCTCATAGTTATTGGCGAGCACAGTGATGCCAAGATCCAGAAGCATTGACTCGTCCCCCAAGGAATAAACTCGTTTAAAGTCACCTGATGAACAAACTTTGAAGAGACGGAATGACCAGGTTCTAGACTTAGGTCTTAAGTATGTTTCAACCTTGAGGACATCTCCAGTCACCGTGACTACAAGTTTTGTGACTACAAGTCTCCTTCTGTCAGTTACTTGAGGACGTCTGGGACCACCACCATCGTAGGCAAATCTTTCGACATAAACACATCTACACCAAAAGATTTCTCGCGGAGCCTCTCCCGAAAAATCATAGATCCTCAGATCACGGGAATAACTAAAGAAGTAAAGCTTGTGATCCTTATAAACCATGTCACAACAATCTAAAGCTTCCGGGATTTGAATCCACGAGTTATCTCCTTTCTTGGAATAGACCACACAACAGGTTCCAAGTCCCCACGAAACTAGATAATCTTTGGTTTTCTCGTCGATCCAAAACACAGGGGATCGTATGTGCATAGGTTTACCCGGCTTGCTTCCGTCGGGACATGTAATGCGAAACCCAACTACCGTCCGCTCCAACTTTGTCGTTCCGACCTGTGACTCCACAGGAGGTAGATTGATCCTCTCCTTGGTGAAGAGATTCACAAGGTAGAGATTACTCAAACGGTTTCGCATCAAGAGCCAGCTTCCACACGTCTTAAAACAAAATATCCTCGGGAGCACCAAATCCAGATCTTGCGTCCTGTAGAGTTTTTGGGCACGCATTGTCTCGAAGCGGAGTACCAGGACCGACACACGGATTTAGCTCGTCGAAAATCGGTAAAGCTTAGGCGTTCAAGCAGCGAGTTCAGGAGATCTGAAGGGAGCTCCGACCAGGATTTGAGACGCTCATGGGAATTAGGGTTATGACTCTCCTCCATCTTCAGAGAGAGATTTTTATATTAAAATTCGAATTGTTTACTCTTCTTACTTACCCTCAGAAGTTCCGTATTTATTACACAACAACAAGACCGTCTCACTCGAACCTAAACTAGGGAGTGAGTTGGTAATGTCGCGTCATGTGTATATGGGCTTTATAGGCCCAGGCAACCAGTGTATTCGGTTATGATTTTGCATATAAAGATAGTATAAATGAGAAAATCGTTTACAGATTTTTAGGAGAGCTGGTTGTTTTTGTTATCCATTACAGAGAAAGAGAGTTTACTAGTTGTTTTTGTTATCCATTACAGAGAAAGAGAGTTTATGCAGAGCCCTTTTGGCTTAACCGTCGGCCACACAGTTTTCCGATTGGGAGAGATGAGAGAAAGAGATTGTCGCAAACCCAGAGGAGATCACTCGGATATCAGAAATGATTCCGATGTTTATTTTATAGCTCTAATGAGCGTTGTGTTGTCCGAGAAAGCTTTTAGGGTTGAGAACCCCAAAGTTGTCACCATGTAGAGAGCCATCGCATCGCCAGTGTTTCTGCTATGAGTGGTGATTTGACGAAGGTTTGGATCGCTGATCCCATAGAAGGAGTTGACAGGGATGGGCCTAAGAAGACCCATCCTAATCCCGCAGTCTTCGTGACTGAGTTCCAAACTCCGTATGTTTTGCATGTAATCGATCCGGTGTCCTCTGTTCTTCTCGATGGTTGTCCCAGAGAGATCCATGAGCCTGCAGGTGATACGGTAGATTTTTTGTTGCTTCCTTGCGCTAATGACCATCCATTTGCTAACTTTAGTCCTTTTAGTGCAGTTTCTTCCAGTGAGATTGCTTTATCTTAAACTAGAGTATTTCTTGCTGTCCAAATGGCCCATCAGATCCACGAGAGGACATTGAAGGTGATACCTCTTGTCCAAATCTTTGCGGCACAAGATTAGGGTTTTCGTTATTCAACTTGTTCTTGACGGAAACACCATCTTTTCATAAAATTTGTAGCTAAAACTTTTTGTAATCACACTGAATTCAATAAATGTTTTTCAACTAATTCACACTAAATTCGTGTTTACATTCTATTCGTGCTAAATTTATATTAAACTTCATAAAAGAACGTCAGTTTTTTTGGGTCTATATGGATGTTGAGCAACACCGGGTGTATTATGCACTACAACTTGATCATTTCAGCATCTTTTTTTTATGATCCAAACTTTTCCAATATTTTTATAGTATTCCGAATCGTACGTAGATCTCTAAAAACTCTAAAAAGGACTCAAAATAATATAAAGATTTTAAAATAAAAAATTTATCATAGTTAAAATCTATTAATATCATGACATATAAACTCCACTAAATCTATCATTTACTTACCTTCAAACAAAATAAACATCAAGAATGCAGCTGCAGCCATAATCTTTGACCAAGCGCACCCGTCACCAAGAATATTAGATATATGAATTAAGAATTATAACTTAACTCGAAACACTTAAAATCTTCTTACTACCTTTTAATCCATTTTTATTTAAAACTAGATTCTGATTTTTTGATAGCCTGTAACTGTTTGGCTTACGAGTAGAAAAAAAAAACCGAAACAAACTGAATCTAGCATGTTGAATCCAAACCAAACTCAAATATATGTCCAACCATTTGATTTAATATTTTATCAGCTCAAATGGTTCAGTTTGGTTTCGTTTTAAACCGAACCGAAAAAATCGATGTATGTATTTAATTAAATTAACTAAATATATTAATAATATCAAGATTTAAGCTATTTAACCATTTAACCGAAACAAATAAACATAGTTTTTTTAAAACATAACTAACAAATAAAATAAAAGAATATGAAGCTTATACACTATCATTAAAAATAAAAACTACTTATAATATTTATATTAGGTCCAAGAATAATAATATAAAATTAGTAAATTATATGTTTTACATTTATATATGAAGTCAACTGATGATTTGTTTTATGTTTTAGAAATTATATTTTAATAACCGAACTAGAAGAAAATGAAAAATAAACTGGATTGAACGGCACAAACACAAACAAAACCGATTTTGACCTTTTAAGCGACATGCAAGTCTGTAACTGATTGGGCAAAAATGTTCCAAATTTAGAAGAAGAACAAAAAAAACTCTAGTTTAATCTAAGAAGTTGTAATTAGGTGGAATCAACCGGATTGAATCAGATATATAGCATAATTATAGGTAAAACTAAATCAGTTTATTCAGAGATAAGAAACATTGCGAAGTGTCACATTGCACTTTGAATTATCAGACAGCGTCCATCCTAAACAATTTGCAGACAAACAAGAAAAATGTGCCAAATTATTATGCATACGACGCATGAGATAAGGAAATTGAATATGATTATTAATATACAGCAACAAATTTTTTAATTTTTTTAAGACGCACCTTATCTTATTAAGTTTTAAATTTTAATGCAAATTGACTTAAAGTGTAAGTAACTCAATTTTAATGCGTGTCAGATACTCAAAAATCTCTACTCATGCATGAGGATGAAGTTAATACATGCCCACACATTCTTTATTTAGATCTTGTATAGTAATGTATATATTTTTTCTTGGACATATTTATTTATTTCATAAAGGGAAGAATCACTGTAGTCTATTTAAATCCCAGTTTTGAAGAGCTAGTGGTGTGAACAAAAAAAAAAGAGTTGGTGGAATCGACAACGACACTTGTCTCTTTCCGTCAATTTTGCATTAAAATTCTAGCTACTCAATTTGAATTCCATAACTCTATTTATATACATACAATGTATATCCCATACCCGAGCTATACATAATAAGCTATCCATACTGCATTGTACAAATCCATGGTTATATTATACGTATGAAACTGTGAGTTGAAAATCAAATGTTAGTAAGAATCTCCAACTGTTTGTAATATTCTTATAGACAACGAAGCCAAGTAAATAACCAAAAGCCCTACCCCCATTACACCACCAAGCCTCATCCGGTTACTAAACAGAACCAAGAACGACCAAACCAGTCCTACCACCAGAAACCCAAGACTCTCCAACAAACGAGGATCCGTCTTTATCACAATACTCAACGGATAAACCTCCCACGCGCATCCCACAAGCGATATCCCGAGAGCAAACAACGTATTAAAGATAGGACCCGCGTAACACCCCGATACAGCCACTTGAGCTCCTTCGTCCCCATCGTGCAGCGCCATCGTCACGTTTGTTATAAGATCTCCTATCGAGTTCCCCCACGCGAGGACCGTGAGGCCTAAGATCGACGGGCTTACCCCGAAAATGTAACCTAGCGAAGTTAGAAGCGCGACTAGCTCTTGCGCTGAGATGTAACTCCATGTCATGCTCATTACAAATCCTCCTGCTAACCATGGTAGTAACCATTTCTTTGGTGGGTTTGACTTCTTGGTCGTGGATATTGCAATGAGACCGAGAACTATACCGACCGAACACCCGGTTAGATACACAACTCTTGCCTCAACACTCGTTGGACTACGCTTCGAGTTCCATAGTAGCGATAACAGAACCGGAGCAAATGTGACTGAACCAACAGCCGTTGGTTTAGACCATTTGGCTTCACTCACAACAGGAATAGTCAATCTCCTAGGTAAGTAGATAGGTAAAGTCATAACCCAAACCACCAACTTCCAGTAGTAATGTCGCTGACGATGCTCTTCATCAACAACACCATCATCAAGATCCTCTCTTTGAAAGATTGGTTCACTAAGACTCCCACGCTTATGAACCGACTCAAGATCAAACTCACCACCTTCACCACCAAGCCTCATCCGGTTACTAAACAGAACCAAGAACGACCAAACCAGTCCTACCACCAGAAACCCAAGACTCTCCAACAAACGAGGATCCGTCTTTATCACAATACTCAACGGATAAACCTCCCACGCGCATCCCACAAGCGATATCCCGAGAGCAAACAACGTATTAAAGATAGGACCCGCGTAACACCCCGATACAGCCACTTGAGCTCCTTCGTCCCCATCGTGCAGCGCCATCGTCACGTTGGTTATAAGATCTCCTATCGAGTTCCCCACGCGAGGACCGTGAGGCCTAAGATCGACGGGCTTACCCCGAAAATGTAACCTAGCGAAGTTAGAAGCGCGACTAGCTCTTGCGCTGAGATGTAACTCCATGTCATGCTCATTACAAATCCTCCTGCTAACCATGGTAGTAACCATTTCTTTGGTGGGTTTGACTTCTTGGTCGTGGATATTGCAATGAGACCGAGAACTATACCGACCGAACACCCGGTTAGATACACAACTCTTGCCTCAACACTCGTTGGACTACGCTTCGAGTTCCATAGTAGCGATAACAGAACCGGAGCAAATGTGACTGAACCAACAGCCGTTGGTTTAGACCATTTGGCTTCACTCACAACAGGAATAGTCAATCTCCTAGGTAAGTAGATAGGTAAAGTCATAACCCAAACCACCAACTTCCAGTAGTAATGTCGCTGACGATGCTCTTCATCAACAACACCATCATCAAGATCCTCTCTTTGAAAGATTGGTTCACTAAGACTCCCACGCTTATGAACCGACTCAAGATCAAACTCACCACCTTCTCCACCAAACCTCCAAGATAGATACACAAACGCGACATAAACAGCGTACAACGAACAGAACCCAAGAGCGCCCCAGAAGTTAATCTTTCCATAAACCAAAATCAAACCCAAGGAGCCAATCGCCGCACAGAAGAAGCAAACGTCTCTTACAAAAGCAGACCTCTCGATCCTAACCCCTCTACTACGCAACGCGATGCTTATAATCCCAACCACAACGCACGTGACGAAAGAGGAACCTCCGACGACAGTGTTGAGACCAACGCCGTAAGTGCCCTTCGAATCTTCCCCCATGAAAGAGACCAAACTCGCGAACAAATCAGGAGCGCCGTTGCCTAGCGAGAGAAGCGTCACGCCGGCGACGGTTGGGGATAGGTTGAGAAGCTTCGAGAGAGACTCGAGAGAGGAACAGAAATACTCGGAAGCAGTGTGGCCCAAGACGTAGAACAGAGCGAGGAGCCAGAGGAAGAGGAGAGATTGGCCCAAAAGTGGAAACTTTTCGAAGTTGCAATAGAGTAAGGAGAGGTAATCGATGAATCCTTGGCTCGCGCAAGGGTCGATGGTTTTCAGGTACGCGCACTTTGATTGGTAGTCGTGAAAGTGCTTCAGGGCACTGCATCCATCATGCTCTGTTTTGGGTTTGAGGACGCTGGAATCAACAGGGGTAGCGAAGAAGGTGAAGAGGATACAAGAGACGAGGAGGAGGAATGTGATTCTCAAGTATCCATAACGGATTGAAGAGAACGAGAATCCCATCAATCAGGAGAAACCTGGAACTCGAAAAAGAAAAACAGAGAAACCGGATCAAAAACAGAGGAACTGGATCAGAACAGAGTAAAACGATCAGGTGGGGTTTTATCAAATTTTAAGAGATTGGGTTTGTTAAGCGTGGAGAATCTATTAATGGGTTTCGATTAACAGATCATGAGACGTGAGAGAGAAACAGATAGATAAAACACGAACTCGACGCGGAGAGAGAGATAAAGGAAGAACCTTTATTAATATCTAGATAAAGCAAAAAGGTAACGAATCCACCACCGGTTTGAGGAAGAGAGGCGAGCGAAGCGAAGAATACACACACACACACGTACACTTGAGCAAGGGACTTACCTGCCGAAGACAAACGTCAGAAAAACAGAGGAATCGAATTTTATTTTTATTTTTATATGTAAAGAATACGAAAAGTTTGTCACTTTGTCATTACCGATTTGGGCTTCGGTGTTTTCAGACATGGCATATGTGTCGGCTTCGAGATCTTATGTGCGTCATTTTCCTATTCCATTACGTTTTCGTGGAAAGGGAAAGGAAAGAAAGACGAGGCTTTAGCGACTCAACAGCAAATTAGCCTTTTCCATTTTCCACAATTAAAGTAATATTTTAAGGAGCCGACCATTTTGTGCTGATTCCTCTACGCACTAACTATGGAAACAATAAACATTCCGGTTTTGTAATGAATAACCAATCAAAATCGAACCGGATAGTCAATTATAAAAATGCATGATGAAAACCGGGTCTAACGGAGTGGTTTGTTTAAACTAGTTTGTAAACCCGGCCAATTTTGTTTGTTTCAACACCGAACTGGACCAACTTATATAACTAACACATGATGCTATTCTTCTCGCTTTCTAAAGCGGTGTTTAGTACTATAAGAAACTAACTAGATTTTACAGCGCAGGATTAATTTTTTTGAAAAATTATTTAGTGAAAGTTGGAAATTTATACATATGGTTTATAATTTTTTTGTTTTAAAAGTATATAAATTAAATTAAAATTTATATAAATATTATTTTATGAATATAAGATAATTCATTTAAATAACATGCCTCGTATTTACTTTATTTATATTATAAAGTTTTAAAAGTATAATATAAATTAATTTTACCTTTTGTTATTAGTCCAAATTTATTTTATCATAATATAAATGAACTATATGTCATTCAAACCATACATGATAACTATTTACATATTTATGAAATAATATGGAAAACTGTAATTGTAAAACATAACCTATAGTTTGGTATACCATATAATCAAATAAATTAATATTATATTTAATCAAAATGAAACCTATTAAAACATATTTTGGTTTTATCGTATCAACAAATAAATACTACAATATCACCAATTTAGAATATTAATCAAATTGATTTATGAAATGTTTATATGTTACAAATCTTGGAATTGTACAGCAACACACAACCTTCCTTGAAAAGATCTCCATTATTAAGTTTATGGCCTTTTTTTTGTTCACGAGTCTCAAATCTCTGTTACGTCTATTTCTAAAAAAATTTTGATAGATTTTATTAACAGTAAATATTACACTATCCATATTAAGGAATATTTTAATGCGAAAAATATATTTGTAATAAATAAATAGTTCACATATTATTTATAGTACTAAACTAATTGTTACACCGACTACGTACCATCAAAAATTTTAGATTGTAGTTTTAAGTTGAGATATTATTAAGTGAAAAACATCATATATTAGCTTTATGAAAACATAGTTACATCTTCTTAATTTACGCTGAGCATTTTTTGGAATAAATCCATGTATTATTTGGCCAATAATTTACATTCAGCATTATTTGGAATAAATCCTTGGTAGAGTTCATATATAATTTAATGTTGACAAGTATTAAATACATCATCACTATTAAGATTTTGAACGTGGAGAAAGTTATAAATGTTAGAATTAATCTGGAAAATATTAAATTTAAATAAATAATGAAAGCTTAATAAAATTATAATAATTTAGTTGAAAATAATAAATGTTGTTATGCATAAAAATAGAAAGGACACTTGAATGTAAATATCATGGAAAACTAAAGGCAGAATCCTATTAGTGATTTTACTTTAATAGTATAGATTACGAGAATATATTTTAGTTTTTATGTTCTTTTTGTTATGAGAAACTATATTCATTTTTTTAAAAAAAATAATTGCTTGTTCGGTGGAGTTTTGTAATAAAGTTAAGATAATCTCTTAAGGTTTCTTACTTCCAGTCATAAAAGTTAGGATAACTTGGAAATGTATTAACAATAATTAATAGTCTAGTGGCCTTCTATTAGAAGGGTAAAATGTGTCATTCAAATTGAAATGATTTATATATTTTGACATTCAATTTGCAAATTGATAATAGAAGTGGGACAACAAGAATCATAAACAAAACTACCAGAAAAAGACAGAGATATAAAAGTAAAAAAAAGGTTTTACACTCAAGATTATAAAGATAAAGAAACAAAGGAATTAGTAGTTGTATTACTTACTCTGTTAAAGATAATTGTTTAATGAAGTGGACTTTTACCAAGTGAAACAAGAGAGCCGAGGGATTAGGATTTAGGATTAATTTTGTTTTCTTCATAAATTTGGGAAATTGTTTATCTTAATTTAAAATCGAAGATAAATATATAAAGTGTCCTTCAGCAGTGTGAACCGTGAACGCGGTCATCAAACGCGTTTCTCTTTACATCACTTTCTTTTTACATTGTTTCTTCTTTAATTTTGTGATTTAGTTCATTACTTGAGAGCTAAGTGAGTAAAAGCGTTCCCTTTAACACGAAAGAATCAACACGTACGTCCCCTTCGACGCAGAGAATCTTTGGTTAATTAATTACTACTCATGGAGAGAAGATCAATTGTATAGTTGAAGTTTTCGAATACTGACGAGTCTTAGGACACATTGTCACACTTAACTGACTTTTGAACTTACACAATTGTACACACATTGTCACACTTAACTGACCTAATCTGAAGTAGAGCATTGAGAACAGTGTTGAGACCAACGCCGTAAGTGCCCTTCGAATCTTCCCCATGAAAGAGACCAAACTCGCGAACAAATCAGAGCGCCGTTGCCTAGCGAGAGAAGCGTCACGCCGGCGACGGTTGGGGATAGGTTGAGAAGCTTCGAGAGAGACTCGAGAGAGGAACAGAAATACTCGGAAGCAGTGTGGCCCAAGACGTAGAACAGAGCGAGGAGCCAGAGGAAGAGGAGAGATTGGCCCAAAAGTGGAAACTTTTCGAAGTTGCAATAGAGTAAGGAGAGGTAATCGATGAATCCTTGGCTCGCGCAAGGGTCGATGGTTTTCAGGTACGCGCACTTTGATTGGTAGTCGTGAAAGTGCTTCAGGGCACTGCATCCATCATGCTCTGTTTTGGGTTTGAGGACGCTGGAATCAACAGGGGTAGCGAAGAAGGTGAAGAGGATACAAGAGACGAGGAGGAGGAATGTGATTCTCAAGTATCCATAACGGATTGAAGAGAACGAGAATCCCATCAATCAGGAGAAACCTGGAACTCGAAAAAGAAAAACAGAGAAACCGGATCAAAAACAGAGGAACTGGATCAGAACAGAGTAAAACGATCAGGTGGGGTTTTATCAAATTTTAAGAGATTGGGTTTGTTAAGCGTGGAGAATCTATTAATGGGTTTCGATTAACAGATCATGAGACGTGAGAGAGAAACAGATAGATAAAACACGAACTCGACGCGGAGAGAGAGATAAAGGAAGAACCTTTATTAATATCTAGATAAAGCAAAAAGGTAACGAATCCACCACCGGTTTGAGGAAGAGAGGCGAGCGAAGCGAAGAATACACACACACACACGTACACTTGAGCAAGGGACTTACCTGCCGAAGACAAACGTCAGAAAAACAGAGGAATCGAATTTTATTTTTATTTTTATTTTTATATGTAAAGAATACGAAAAGTTTGTCACTTTGTCATTACCGATTTGGGCTTCGGTGTTTTCAGACATGGCATATGTGTCGGCTTCGAGATCTTATGTGCGTCATTTTCCTATTCCATTACGTTTTCGTGGAAAGGGAAAGGAAAGAAAGACGAGGCTTTAGCGACTCAACAGCAAATTAGCCTTTTCCATTTTCCACAATTAAAGTAATATTTTAAGGAGCCGACCATTTTGTGCTGATTCCTCTACGCACTAACTATGGAAACAATAAACATTCCGGTTTTGTAATGAATAACCAATCAAAATCGAACCGGATAGTCAATTATAAAAATGCATGATGAAAACCGGGTCTAACGGAGTGGTTTGTTTAAACTAGTTTGTAAACCCGGCCAATTTTGTTTGTTTCAACACCGAACTGGACCAACTTATATAACTAACACATGATGCTATTCTTCTCGCTTTCTAAAGCGGTGTTTAGTACTATAAGAAACTAACTAGATTTTTACAGCGCAGGATTAATTTTTTTTGAAAAATTATTTAGTGAAAGTTGGAAATTTATACATATGGTTTATAATTTTTTTTTGTTTTAAAGTATATAAATTAAATTAAAATTTATATAAATATTATTTTATGAATATAAGATAATTCATTTAAATAACATGCCTCGTATTTACTTTATTTATATTATAAAGTTTTAAAAGTATAATATAAATTAATTTTTACCTTTTTGTTATTAGTCCAAATTTATTTTATCATAATATAAATGAACTATATGTCATTCAAACCATACATGATAACTATTTACATATTTATGAAATAATATGGAAAACTGTAATTGTAAAACATAACCTATAGTTTGGTATACCATATAATCAAATAAATTAATATTATATTTAATCAAAATGAAACCTATTAAAACATATTTTGGTTTTATCGTATCAACAAATAAATACTACAATATCACCAATTTAGAATATTAATCAAATTGATTTATGAAATGTTTATATGTTACAAATCTTGGAATTGTACAGCAACACACAACCTTCCTTGAAAAGATCTCCATTATTAAGTTTATGGCCTTTTTTTTGTTCACGAGTCTCAAATCTCTGTTACGTCTATTTCTAAAAAAATTTTGATAGATTTTATTAACAGTAAATATTACACTATCCATATTAAGGAATATTTTAATGCGAAAAATATATTTGTAATAAATAAATAGTTCACATATTATTTATAGTACTAAACTAATTGTTACACCGACTACGTACCATCAAAAATTTTAGATTGTAGTTTTAAGTTGAGATATTATTAAGTGAAAAACATCATATATTAGCTTTATGAAAACATAGTTACATCTTCTTAATTTACGCTGAGCATTTTTTGGAATAAATCCATGTATTATTTGGCCAATAATTTACATTCAGCATTATTTGGAATAAATCCTTGGTAGAGTTCATATATAATTTAATGTTGACAAGTATTAAATACATCATCACTATTAAGATTTTGAACGTGGAGAAAGTTATAAATGTTAGAATTAATCTGGAAAATATTAAATTTAAATAAATAATGAAAGCTTAATAAAATTATAATAATTTAGTTGAAAATAATAAATGTTGTTATGCATAAAAATAGAAAGGACACTTGAATGTAAATATCATGGAAAACTAAAGGCAGAATCCTATTAGTGATTTTACTTTAATAGTATAGATTACGAGAATATATTTTAGTTTTATGTTCTTTTGTTATTAGTCCAAATTTATTTTATCATAATATAAATGAACTATATGTCATTCAAACCATACATGATAACTATTTACATATTTATGAAATAATATGGAAAACTGTAATTGTAAAACATAACCTATAGTTTGGTATACCATATAATCAAATAAATTAATATTATATTTAATCAAAATGAAACCTATTAAAACATATTTTGGTTTTATCGTATCAACAAATAAATACTACAATATCACCAATTTAGAATATTAATCAAATTGATTTATGAAATGTTTATATGTTACAAATCTTGGAATTGTACAGCAACACACAACCTTCCTTGAAAAGATCTCCATTATTAAGTTTATGGCCTTTTTTTTGTTCACGAGTCTCAAATCTCTGTTACGTCTATTTCTAAAAAATTTTGATAGATTTTATTAACAGTAAATATTACACTATCCATATTAAGGAATATTTTAATGCGAAAAATATATTTGTAATAAATAAATAGTTCACATATTATTTATAGTACTAAACTAATTGTTACACCGACTACGTACCATCAAAAATTTTAGATTGTAGTTTTAAGTTGAGATATTATTAAGTGAAAAACATCATATATTAGCTTTATGAAAACATAGTTACATCTTCTTAATTTACGCTGAGCATTTTTTGGAATAAATCCATGTATTATTTGGCCAATAATTTACATTCAGCATTATTTGGAATAAATCCTTGGTAGAGTTCATATATAATTTAATGTTGACAAGTATTAAATACATCATCACTATTAAGATTTTGAACGTGGAGAAAGTTATAAATGTTAGAATTAATCTGGAAAATATTAAATTTAAATAAATAATGAAAGCTTAATAAAATTATAATAATTTAGTTGAAAATAATAAATGTTGTTATGCATAAAAATAGAAAGGACACTTGAATGTAAATATCATGGAAAACTAAAGGCAGAATCCTATTAGTGATTTTACTTTAATAGTATAGATTACGAGAATATATTTTAGTTTTTATGTTCTTTTTGTTATGAGAAACTATATTCATTTTTTTAAAAAAAATAATTGCTTGTTCGGTGGAGTTTTGTAATAAAGTTAAGATAATCTCTTAAGGTTTCTTACTTCCAGTCATAAAAGTTAGGATAACTTGGAAATGTATTAACAATAATTAATAGTCTAGTGGCCTTCTATTAGAAGGGTAAAATGTGTCATTCAAATTGAAATGATTTATATATTTTGACATTCAATTTGCAAATTGATAATAGAAGTGGGACAACAAGAATCATAAACAAAACTACCAGAAAAAGACAGAGATATAAAAGTAAAAAAAAGGTTTTACACTCAAGATTATAAAGATAAAGAAACAAAGGAATTAGTAGTTGTATTACTTACTCTGTTAAAGATAATTGTTTAATGAAGTGGACTTTTACCAAGTGAAACAAGAGAGCCGCTCGAGGGATTAGGATTTAGGATTAATTTTGTTTTCTTCATAAATTTGGGAAATTGTTTATCTTAATTTAAAATCGAAGATAAATATATAAAGTGTCCTTCAGCAGTGTGAACCGTGAACGCGGTCATCAAACGCGTTTCTCTTTTACATCACTTTCTTTTTACATTGTTTCTTCTTTAATTTTGTGATTTAGTTCATTACTTGAGAGCTAAGTGAGTAAAAGCGTTCCCTTTAACACGAAAGAATCAACACGTACGTCCCCTTCGACGCAGAGAATCTTTGGTTAATTAATTACTACTCATGGAGAGAAGATCAATTGTATAGTTGAAGTTTTCGAATACTGACGAGTCTTAGGACACATTGTCACACTTAACTGACTTTTTGAACTTACACAATTGTACACACATTGTCACACTTAACTGACCTAATCTGAAGTAGAGCATTGAGAACAGTTTTGTTTTTGTATTCCTTAGATAAATCAATTTACACACTATAAGTCAAACGAGAAATGGTTTTATCTCTTAAAATTACGTTAGTGCCTTGTTTCCTGACGAATGGTGCGTTCGATTAGTGGTTTAGTGCTCGGAGTAATGTTCTATTGCACCCCTAGTTTGATTTCCTTGGGAAGAATGCTTTACGCCATGTTATTGGTATTAGTACAGGCTGGTCCTGGACCTGGGGAGATTATTTGAGCTGAATACTCGTACACTTACTGGTTTATAAATAAAAAAAAATAGCAGTTCTGGTTAGGAAAATGAGAAGAAAAAAAAACGAAATAAATGGTAGTCGTGTTAAATAAATAAAGATGGCCCATATATATAGAGTTTACTAGTTGCGATGTTTAAGAAGGCCCATATATAGATAACCGGATATCATACCGGTCGGTTATATATCTTGATTGTCCGGTTATCACGAACCAACAATACCTATCAACGGCGATCCCTCCAAAGTAATCATCACCAACCTTCCTTCTTCATCTCTCTATTCAAATAATCAAAAACTTCGATCTTCCGATTTCGATTTCGTCTCATCTTCTCAGCAATGAACTCCGCTTTAGATTTTGCTTTTCCGGCGGCGAATTTAACTTCTGTCGGCGGAATCCGACGCGGGATTCCTTCCCCTGGATTACTCGGTTCCCGCTTAAGAGTCTTCTCTCTTCCTCCTCCTTCTTCTTCATCTCTCAAGGTTAACATCTCTTTTCCCGAGAAAAATTCAATCGTACCAATGTACTTGTTCGGACATTGTAGGAGATGGATTACATCCCTCCACAAGGCCCATCAAATAACAAGCCGCAGCCCGACAATTTCGACTGAGTTTAGTCGGCTTAGCGGCTAAAGACGTCGGCTCGACTCTAGAGTACTTTAAGCCAGTCGGCTAAGATGATCAGTTGTACTCGGCTTGGACGAAATAACATCAAGGCCCGCATACTCGGCCTTTGGTGACAGGGCCCAAAGGACAAGTGCGATTAGGGCATCACGAACAGAGGCACTATAAGAGGGGAGGAGGAGGCAACGAGCCGAGGGACTTTTGGAACCTACACACTAAGCGGCTAGATCTAGGGTTTCTAAACGATCATTCTGATCTTGTTGCTTAGACCTCAAATCTTGTCTCCTTATTTCCCATCAATCTTGTAACCCTTTGTCGGATTCTAATAAAAACGTCTTTAGTCACCCATCTTGAAGTTCATCATTCCGATCAACTCAATCCCGTACGAACAATTGGCGCCCACCGTGGGAAGACTAAAGTAACGTTCTAGATCTACATGGCTCAAGACGACGCCGCCTTCGGCGCTCCGGGCGAGGAACCGACGCTTACCCCCGCAGAGCCACCCATTACCTCAGATTTCATGAGCTCCGCCATGGCTCGACTCGCTTCGCCAAGACGAAGTCCAAAGACAACCAACGACCAACTCGCTGCTGTTCGGGCGCCACAGATCCCGACGGACAGACGAGCCCTTCGCAGATAACCGCCTCTTCAACACAAACCCTACGGCCACGGAGTCGACCATGTCTCCGACGACTCGAGCCCAACGAAGCCCTTCGCAGATGCTCTCCCAGCAGGTCCAGATCTCACTACAATACGCGAGCTCGCTGAGCTCAAACTCAGCCTTCAACAAATGAGCGAAAAGATCCACCAAGTAACCAGCGCAGCTCCGCAAATAGAGAGTGTACTCGCCGAACCTCATCGATCCTTTTACTCGCTGACTAGCGTGCACCTCGAAGATAGAGAAGCTGCGTTTCACCGAGTATAAGCCGGCGGAGACCGTGGAACATATGACAGCTTTTAACATCGCGATGGCGAGCTCGACTCTAACGACGAAAGGGGCGCGGGTTACTGCCAGATGTTCGTTGAGACTCTTCACGAGCAAGCCCTGACTTGGTTCTCCGGTTGGAGGAGAACTTCGATCGGATGTTTCGCGACTTATCAGCGGCTTTTCTCAAGACTTACATTATGTTCACAAAGCGCAGGCATACTGCCTCAACGTGGAACCTCAACCAAACTAAAGACCGAGAGTCTTCGTGACTACATGGAGAAGTTCAAAGCCGTAGTCTCCGGATTGACATTCCAGGCGGTATTGCCATTGGCTTGCGAAACACTTTGTGGGTTCGTTAAATTCGGGAGGATTTATACCAAAATCCAACTACGCCGCTTGGGGCGCTATCGCTCGATCCGACAACTTCATCGAATGGAAGAAGATACCAACGCCATTCTCAGCAAGATGAGCGCACCCAAAGCGCCAGCGGTAAAACGCCAACAGCGACAAGAGCAGCGCCAGCACGCTCCAAACGACAAAAACGGCCGCAAAGACGGATACATGTATGTCGTCAACGAGAATAACGAACCGATCTCTACTCTCGTGGTTCGCGGAGAGGGGTGGAACAAGTGGGTAAGAGAACTCGAAACATCCGACAAACAAGTTGACACTGTTTGCACCACCCAACCTACGGGGAGCGGATCAGCAGCGGGCCTTCCGGACCATCGATCTCACCAAGCAGCAAATATCACGGCGTCAAGGGAAACGATACAACGGAATGCAAATCTCTACGCACATTATCTCTTCTCTGTGGCGGGTTTAAGTTCGAGCCCTTGAAAACTAAACCAAAGAACGGTAAAAGCTGGAGCAAGAATAAGGAACGAAGAGCCCAACGCAAAGCCACAGGAAAAGGACAGCAAAACGATGCTTCGCGACGAGATGACGAGGAACAAGCCCCGAAGGATAACGGCGAGGGAGACTCCTCAGCCGACGAAGAGCACCCGGCTAACCGCAGACGCATCGAGGTGATACTCTCTCAGCAATCCTTGTCATCCGATGAAGAGAACGACGATGCTCTTGTACTCGGAGATCTGAGAGACGTCCTTAACGGAAGTTCGAATCAGAGCGAAAGCACTTCAACCAGAGATCTCGAACAATGCTGGATGCACGGAAGTCTCGGCGCATCTCGCAGCGGCGCTAACGACAACGAAAGACCAGTTAGCGATCTCGAGATAAACTCAATCCGGCATGCGATCTTCGCGTAAAGCTCAACCGTTCAAAACCAACAGACTTACGACGACAGTTAGAGCGAGTTAAAGGTCAGTCTCAATCTTCACCACCCGAGACCAGCATATCCAAAGACCTCCGCGCCCTACTGGAATCTAAGCGAGTACAAGCGGGGCAGTCTTTGAACGTTATCATGGGAGGCTCCCCCCCTAACGGGGACTCAGTCCGTTCGTGAAAGATTATCGTCGACAAGTCGCGACGTCTAGAAATGGCCGACTAAACCGACAAGTCATCCTCCGATAACCTTCTCACAGATGACGCTGTGGGTGTCCACACGCCCATAATGATCCACTCCTCGTCGTCCTTGGAATTGGAGTACGATGTCACCAAAATCCTTATCGACACGGAAGTTCCGTCGACCTCATCTTCCAGAAACCCTGCGAGAAGATGGGAGTCGACCTCGATGACATAAAAGCGTCCTCCGAGCGTTAACCGGATTCAACGGGTCTTCGAAACTATCTTGGGAGCGATCCGCCTCCGTGCGTGCATCGGCGTTATTCGAACAATCAAGTTTGGCGTCGTAAGCACAGCTCCAGTATCACGCTATACTACGGTACCCTTGGTTTACCAATGCAAGCCATTCCTTCCACTTACCACCAGTGCGTCAGTTCCCAGCGCGACGGAAGGAAAGATTGCGTTATGAGGACGGAGCGAGAGATCTCCTAGTCGCCAAGTCAAACTCAGCGGTCGTCATTATCCGTAAACTCAGTATCTACTCCAACCTCAAAAGTCTGCTCAAGAAAGTGAAGTCCTAGAGTTACCTATCGGCGGCGTCGACGAGTCGTTAGAGGGTTGGCGATACTTCTAGGAAATCGCGATCAATTCGGATTTTCTCGAAAGAACGTTCCACGTTAAGCGGTCTATGGGCGACATGAAAGGCATTGATCCGACTATAACGATTCATGAACTAAATGTCGATCCAACTTTCAAGCACATCGCGGAAAGAGGCGAAACTCGGTCCGATAGGTCTAAGGCGTAAATGAAGAAGTCGACCGGTTACTTCGGTGCAGGTTCGATTGCCGAAGTCCGCTACCCGAATGGTTGGCGAACCGTAGTCGTCAAAAGAAAAATGGCAAGTGGCGGCGTCTGCGTCGACTTTACCGACTTGAATAAAGCACGCCCAAAGGACAACTACCCTCTTCCCAACATCGACCGTTTAGTCAAGTACGGCTGGAGCGAGATGCTAACCTTTATGGACGCTTTCTCGGATACGACCAAATAATGATGCACCGGATGATCGCAGAAGACAGCCTTCATCACGATAGGGAACCCGAACAGATATCCGCGGCTTAAAGAGCGGAGCAACCTACCAACGGCTCGTAAACAAGATGTTCGCAGATAAATTGGGTATCACCATGGAAGTATACATCGACGACATGCTGGTTAAGTCTCTCCACGCCACTGATCACCTCAGTCACGCAAGAATGCTTGAAACTCTCAACAAGTGCGGCATGAAGCTGAACCCGCAAAGTGCACATTCGAGTCTCCTCGGCGAGTTCTCGGCTACATTGTCACGCGCAAGCGAATTGGGCGAACCCGAACAGATATCCGCGGTCCTGAACCTCCGAGTCCAAAAAGTAGAGAGGTACAACGACTCACGGGAGAATAGCCGCTCTAAACGGTTCATTGCGGATCCACGACAAGTGCTTGCCACGATCTCGAGAGGAAACAAGAAGTTCATTTGGGACGAAGTCGAGGAGGCATTTACTCAACCAAGCAATACGACAACACCTCACGTACCAGCTAAGCGGACGTCGGTGATGTTCTCTCTCTATGTCGCAGATATCACAAGCTGCCGTCCAGCGGCGTCCTGATAAAGGAAGACCGCTGGCGAGCAAAGCCCATCTTCTATACGCCGCGGGACCGGGCCAGAAGCGATACCGACTGGAAAAGATGGCCTTAGCAGTCGTCCGAAGCAGCGAAAAGCTGACCCTATTTCCAATCGCATTCGGTAGAAGTGTTGACTGATCAGCCTCTCCGAGCGATACTCCAAAACACCAACAGGTGGAAGACTCACAAAGTGGGCCATTGAACTTGGCGAGCTCGATATCATCTACAAGAACCGCGACTGCAGCAAAGTCACAGGTTCTTGCGGACTTCTCTGGTGGCCCCCGAGTTGGAACAATCTCGCACTCCCAAGTTTGAACTGGGCGCTGCCGTCGATGGATCGTCGACCAACAAAGGAGCAGGCGCGAGTCCATTCAGATCTCCGGCCGGAGCTAATCGACAGTCTTTGCTTTGGCTTTCCGCTTCAAACAACGAATCACGAATCTTTGATCGCCGGACTCCTTAGCAAAAGCCGTAAAAGCTAAGCGACTAAGCGCTATTATGACTCCCGGTTAGTTAATCAATCAGTCGGTGCGACTTCGATGCCCGCGATCGAATGGGCCTATCTCAAAATAGTGCAAAGCTAGCAGCGAGTTTGAGTCCTTGAACTCATCAAAGTTCCCGGCGAAAACATCTGCGCCGGCGCCCAGCCCTTGGTAGCAAGCTTCATGACCAAGTTAAGCGAACAATCGATACATCGTATCGAAACCAAGCATCAATATTCTGACCGACAAAACCCTCATCGCCCGGGTTGTCAGACCATTGCTCCGAACGGCGGCCATTTGGCCGGATTGGAGAACGAGTTCATCGACTACCTCGGAAGAACTCCCAGCAGAAAAATGGGCAGCCAGCCGGCTAAAACCCTTGGCGCCCATTACGTCGTTCTTGACGATGGCTGAGATGGGCGGTAAAGTCCTCCTCAAATGCATCCATGGCGATGAGACAGCAAGGGTTATGGCAGAGACGCGAAGGCTGGCGGAAATCATTGGTGGACGGCGTTAGCAATCAAACTAAGGAGCTTAGGGTTCTTTTGGCCGACAATGAATGCTGATTGCGAGTCATGCGCGAAGCTGCGACAAGTGCCAACGACACACCCCCAGCATCCATTGCCCAACCGAGATGTTACGTGCAACCACCGCCTTACCCGTTCATGCGATGGGCGATGGATATCATAGGACCGCTTCCTTGTTCCCGCCAAAACGCTTCATCCTGGTCCTCACCGACTACTTCACTAAATGGATCGAAGCTGAAGCATACGCCAAGTCACAGACAAAAGTCCGCGGTTTCGATCGGAAAAACATCATTTGCCGCCATGGTCTACCTTATGAAATTGTCACCGCAACGGATCGCGATTCATGTCGGGTAATTTCAAGGAGTTCGTAGCAAGTGGAACATTACTAAGCCTCCACCCTCGCTACCGCAAGGTAACGGACAGCAGAATCCTCAAACAAACTCATCATCGATGGCATTAAGAAGCGTCTGGACCTGAAAAAGGGTCACTGGGCCGACGAACTCGACGGAGTCCTATGGAGCCACCGCACAACCCCGCGAGGATCGACTAAAGCGACACCTTTCTCCCTCGCTACGGCGTGAAGCAATGGCTCTGCTGAAGTTAACGTTTCAAGCCGGCGTTCCAAGATGCCTCAATACGCCGAGCTTAACAAGGAGATGCTACTCGATGCCTCGGCGAGATAGAAGAACGACGAGACAAGGCTCGCTGCGAATCCGAATTACCAACACCAGATCGAAAGCTACTATAACAAAAGGTTCGAGCCCGACCTCGGAACTCGGCGACCTCGTCATGCGCAAAGTGTTGAAAACACAGGAGTTAAACGCCGGCAAACTTCGGCAAGAGTGGGAAGGACCTTACAAAATCATTAAAGTCGTCAAGCGGTATCTGAGACTCAAGCGTCGTGGCGAAGAAGTCCCGTTCATGGAACTCGATGCACCTCGGCTTACCCCTAGGAGTATGTCTTGCCAAAAAAAGCGAGTAGATGCACCTATGGTCACCTTTCGACCGGTAAATCGCCACTCACGGCCAATTTTACTGGAAAACGAACTACTGAATGGCTTGATCCTCAACCGAGAGTGCGTAGGCAGCCTTAAATAGGTTCGGCTGTAACAAAACCGGTAGATGCACCCTATGGTCACTTCACTTTCGATCAGTAAATCGCCACTCCGGCCACTTTTACTCGGGAAAACGAACTACGAATGGCTTGATCCTCAACCGAGGTGCGTGAGCAGCCTTAAACAGGTTCAGCTGTAACCAAAACAAAGTCAAAATCTTGTTCTTTGTCTCAACTTCCACTGAGAGGATGCCTGTCATCGAACCCAGCGGCTCGCGTCTCAGCGAGGAGACACGCGGATATCGTTCCATTTCGGCTATGTCCTGATCAGACATTTAGCGAGAACTAACAGTCGCTGGTCACCTATGCCTAAGGAGCATTGACCGACTAAACGGAGTGAATCTTCAACCTTTCCCATTGCTAAGCGTAATGGACTAGCTACCCAATTACTTTCGATCAATAGTGAAGCGGACAAAAGAACCTTCCACTTTTAGACCCAGCCCTTGTTCTCGATACAGAATGGCGCGTCTAAACGTCGTCTCAATCAGCAAACAAGAGCTGAATAAACCTCCAGCGGATCATTTCCTTGTCTATTTGCAAAGACCAAAGTTGCAAGTGAGGGCGAAACACAATTCGCAAAACCAATAAACATATATATATATATATAAATATGTCTAAACATACAACAACAGGGCCTATCGAGACCACAACGGACAAAGACATAAGTCATACATCAAAGAACATAGTCTTAGTCGCCACGATCCTCCGACGGCGACATTCTGGTCCTCGCTGAGTAGGAATGGAAACGGTAGAGTCAATAACGGGCGTGAAATGTCTATATCCCCGCTTCATAGGTCGTCTCTCTCCTCAGCGGGGCAGCGCAGCGGCACTTCCTCGATCCCATCGTTATCCTCCCCCTTCTAAACCCTTCGGAAGAGGAATCCGAGACGAGCACGGGATCCTCGACATCCACCTTCTCGGTCTCTCTCTTCCCTCGGCCGTCAAAACCGCTTCCCACCGGGACTTGACAGGCTTGGTAGGGACAGACGTGACATCAACAAGTGGCTCCTCGGCGGATCCCAATAACTTGCGAGGTCACCAGCTGAGAAGCCGTCTCTGGCCCGATCAATTCACGTTCGATCCATAGGGATCGAATGATGTTCTGAACCTGTCCTCGACAAAACCGGAAGAGGACCAACGGAGAAAGAGTAAGGTCGCTATCGACAGCGGCTACTCGGAGTTTCATAACCTCCGCCTTAAAGTTTCTCCTGCTTCGGAAGACATCGATCATTGCTGGGAATCTCGTTCCACTCGCCTTTATGACCTCGAGGCACCGCTTGTTCCCAAAGCTTGACCATACAGGTTCTTCGCCTTCTCATAAGTCTCGGTGACGTAAAATGGTCGCAGCGATCAAAGCGGCGACTTGCCTTCTCAGCCATGACAGCCTCGACTCTTTCCCTCTCGAGTAACCTCCAAGCGCCGGAGTCCCTGGCTGCCCCTCTCGACAAGTTTGTCCACCGCAGCATCTCTCTTGATTATCTCTGCCTTCTCCTTCTCGGACTGCAGCCGTTTGCTCCGGTGTTGTTTTCTCGAGCGAGCTCTTTCCTCGCGTATAGAAGACTTAAGCTTGCCCTCCAGTTCTTGAATTTTACTCGAAGAATCTTTTCTCCTCACGGCCTTCGTTGGCCTTAGCATGCTCTTATTCTCTCGATCACCTTCACGCTGCAGGCAAGCTTCTCGAAGATCCCAACCGGATCATCGTCTGTTCGAGGCGCTGTTGTATTTCTCAACGAAAGTTCATACTCCCATCACTCTGCAAAACGACAAACATGAGCCACGAAGACGAGTAAAACCCGATGGATCGAATGATGTTCTGAACCTGTCCTCGACAAAACCGAAGAGAGGACCAACGGAGAAAGAGTAAGGTCGCTATCCGACAGCCGCTCTACTCGGAGTTTCATAACCTCCGCCATAAAGTTTCTCTGCTTTCGGCGAAGACATCGATCATTGCTTGGGAATCTCCGTTCCACTTCGCCTTTATGACCTCGAGGCACCGCCGTTCCCAAAGCTTGACCATACAGGTTCTTAGCCTTCTCATAAGTCTCGGGCGAGTAAAACCGATGGATCGAATGATGTTCTGAACCTGTCCTCGACAAAACCGAAGAGAGGACCAACGGAGAAAGAGTAAGGTCGCTATCCGACAGCGGCTCTACTCGAGTTTCATAACCTCCGCCTCATAAAGTTTCTCTGCTTTCGGCGAAGACATCGATCATTGCTTGGGAATCTCCGTTCCACTTCGCCTTTATGACCTCGAGGCACCGCTGTTCCCAAAGCTTGACCATACAGGTTCTTAGCCTTCTCATAAGTCTCGGGCGAGTAAAACCGATGGATCGAATGATGTTCTGAACCTGTCCTCGACAAAACCGGAAGAGAGGACCAACGGAGAAAGAGTAAGGTCGCTATCCGACAGCCGCTCTACTCGGAGTTTCATAACCTCCGCCATAAAGTTTCTCTGCTTTCGGCGAAGACATCGATCATTGCTTGGGAATCTCCGTTCCACTCGCCTTTATGACCTCGAGGCACCGCCGTTCCCAAAGCTTGACCATACAGGTTCTTCGCCTTCTCATAAGTCTCGGGCGAGTAAAACCGATGGATCGAATGATGTTCTGAACCTGTCCTCGACAAAACCGAAGAGAGGACCAACGGAGAAAGAGTAAGGTCGCTATCCGACAGCGGCTCTACTCGAGTTTCATAACCTCCGCCATAAAGTTTCTCTGCTTTCGGCGAAGACATCGATCATTGCTTGGGAATCTCCGTTCCACTCGCCTTTATGACCTCGAGGCACCGCTGTTCCCAAAGCTTGACCATACAGGTTCTTCGCCTTCTCATAAGTCTCGGGCGAGTAAAACCGATGGATCGAATGATGTTCTGAACCTGTCCTCGACAAAACCGAAGAGAGGACCAACGGAGAAAGAGTAAGGTCGCTATCCGACAGCCGCTCTACTCGGAGTTTCATAACCTCCGCCATAAAGTTTCTCTGCTTTCGGCGAAGACATCGATCATTGCTTGGGAATCTCCGTTCCACTTCGCCTTTATGACCTCGAGGCACCGCCGTTCCCAAAGCTTGACCATACAGGTTCTTAGCCTTCTCATAAGTCTCGGGCGAGTAAAACCGATGGATCGAATGATGTTCTGAACCTGTCCTCGACAAAACCGAAGAGAGGACCAACGGAGAAAGAGTAAGGTCGCTATCCGACAGCGGCTCTACTCGAGTTTCATAACCTCCGCCATAAAGTTTCTCTGCTTTCGGCGAAGACATCGATCATTGCTTGGGAATCTCCGTTCCACTCGCCTTTATGACCTCGAGGCACCGCTGTTCCCAAAGCTTGACCATACAGGTTCTTAGCCTTCTCATAAGTCTCCAGACGAGTAAAATGGTCGCAGCGATCAAAGCGGCGACTTGCCTTCTCAGCCATGACAGCCTCGACTCTTTCCCTCTCGGTAACCTCCAAACGCCGGAGTCCCTCGCGCTGCCCTCTCTGACAAGTTTGTCCACCGCAGCATCTCTCTTCGATTATCTCTGCCTTCTCCTTCTCGGACTTCGCGGCCGTTTGCTCCGGTGTTGTTTTCTCGAGCGAGCTCTTTCCTCGCCGCTAGAAGACTTAAGCTTGCCCTCCAGTTCTTGAATTTTACCGAAGAATCTCTTTCTCCTCTACGGCCTTCGTTGGCCTTCTTATGCTCGCCCTTATTCTCTCGATCACCTTCAACCGCTCAGGCAAGCTTCTCGAAGATCCCAAGCGGATCATCGTCTGTTTGGTATTTGTATTTCTCAACGAAAGTTCATACTCCCATCACTCTGCAAAACGACAAACATGAGCCACGTAAGGCGAGTAAAACCCGATGGATCGAATGATGAGGTAAAGCATGAAGGATAAGCCTGATTACAGAGCTCTCGAAGAAGCAGCGTCTATGTATACTTTTCATCGATTAAAGATGCATTTAAATTTTAGATATATTAAAGTTTCATTTTTTTTAGCAATAAAAATACATTTTAATTTTGTTTTTAAAAATATATCGAAGCAGAAGCCATGTGTAGATGGAATAACAGAAAATTTTACATTTTACGGAAAAAGGGTTGGAAAAAGTTTATCAATAAATCGAAACTAAAATTAGTCTATCTTCTTTAGGCATGACGTATACGGTTTAACGACAAGTTGATCCTTTCAATTCTAACGACTAAATGTAATATAATTTGACGACTAAACAAATCAATTACCGAACCTGTGGGTACATGACATGGAACATTTGTTGTGGTATATATGCTTTGATGTAATATTCGGTTAATCGTCTATTCTATAAAGCAAAATCCTTTAAGAAGAGTTTTAAATTTTTAAATATTGTCTCTATACGTAAGTTGTTGTGGTGCAATTATATTCGGTTGTTGTACATGTGCCATTGACTAAAATTAAATGAAACAGATACAATTAAAGGTAATGTCTAAAAAATAAATCGTATTAATCTCAATCATATTTTTTGGGGTCAATTTTCTCAATCATATAAAAGTCTTATTAATGTATATAAAAATAAATTATATATATTTGAGCCAAGTTGTTTTAAAGAAAACCCTGTTTAAGGTACTTTCATATGATTTAATTAAATAACTCTTTTTAATTTTATTGACCTAAACATTTAAAAAAAAATCGAAACCGGCAAAGAAAAACTGAAAGTGATATATATCTATTACGATGAAACTGCCACCTTCTCGACCATGTAATTAATTAAAATTCTACATTTATCAACATAGCTGGATCAAATCTTCAGCATATAAGTGTAAAGTATATTAATAAAAAATTACAACATGGCGAAAGGAATGTTACTAAGTCGCTCGCACGCCTTTGCAAACGTTTCTAAAGCTTATTTCTCTGAAATTGATATAACCTTTGACTTTCGCATGTCTTCGGCACAAACAGGAGATGTGTTAGTTTTAAAACTTAAATTATATTTTCTAGCGGTTTAGTTTTTAGTATATATACCTTATGGTTGATATGAGGTTTGTGAAAGAGATGATTTTCATTATACGTAAGGTGTCTACATTTATACAAGAAAAGAGAGAGTAAGTAAAGATAATATTCTGTATTTACACTGAGATATATGATTGCGTTAATGTCGCCAATCATATACTCGAGTATCTATAATATGCCCCTCAAGATGGAAGTGCTTGCTAAACTCCAATCTTGTGTCGGTAGCAGTGAACTGTGATCTTGTGAGAGGTTTGGTTAGGCCGTCCGCGAGCTGATCATGTGTTGAAATGTGTGTGATCCGTAGTTGTCCTGCCTGAACTTGCTCTCGTATGTTATGGTAGTCAAGTGCTAGGTGCTTCATTCGAGTGTAGAAAACAGGATTTGCACAAAGATATGTCGCCGATGTTATCACAGTATATGACAAGGAGTGTTGGTTGTAGGAATTCCCATTTCAGAGATTAACGAACATACCCAAGGAACTTCTGAAGCCGTGCCGCTTGAAACCTCTTGCGACAAATCTTGATTTATATTTGTCAAGCATTCCATCGGCAAGAAGTTTAATCCGGTAAATCCACTTTGTATCTATGACGTTTTGAGATGGTGATGGTGGTACCAGATCCCACGTACGGAGAGCTATTTGGGAATCGTATTCCTTTGACATCGAGTCGCGCCAGTGCTTTTCCTTGAGCGCTTGGTGATGAGTACGAGGTTCAATGTCGATAAAGTTTGGCTGCTGTGAGAGCGTATCTTTGTTAGGTTTGGTTATGTGATTCTTGAGGCGGGTTTGCATACGATGTTGATTTTGGGGTTGGTTATTTGCGGTTTCCTGATTTGGGTTTGTAACCGGTTGGGTCTGGGTAGGATTTGTAATTTGGGTTTCTTGGTTTTGAGTAGTTGTTGAGCCTGGTTGGAATTGATTTTGTGGTTGGGTATTTTTGGTTTCCTGGTTTGAGTTTATAACGGGTTGGATCTGGGTAGGATTTGTAACTTGGGCTTCCTGGTTTTGTGTTGTTGGGCCTGGTTGGAGTTGATGAGTTGACTCAGTAGAACCATAACTTGTCGACGAGGAGAGAGTTGAGAAGATGACGACGATGATTCCTGAGGAATTATGCTTATCGCTGGGCTCGACTGGTCAGACATCTGAATCTGATCGTTGTTCATAGGCGAGGAGGCTGAGCCGGAGGGTCCAGATTGCAGCGGTGGTGTAGCAGATGGCTGAGCGTCTACAAGTGGCAACGGGATGGTGGTGATAATGGGAACGAAAGCAGTTTCGGTGGTTGTGCTATTATTAGGAGGATGAGGGATTGGTAAGGGAATTTTGATTCATCAAAGCGGACATGCCTGGATATGTATATGCGGTTTTGGGTTGGTTCGAGGCAGATGTATGCACTTTGGGTTAGAGAATATCCCAGTAGCACACATGGTTTGGAACGCGGTTCGAGTTTGTGGTTCACATAGGGACGAAGCCATGGAAAACAGAGGCACCCAAGTTTGTTGTAGTTTGGTGTGGTCTGGAAAAGAGTTTGGTAAGGGGATTTGAGAGATAGAGTTGGCGTAGGCATTCTGTTTATGAGGTATACAGCAGCTGCGAAAGCATAACTCCAATAAGTGTTTGGTATTGAGGCTCGGGAGAGTAGAATTAGGCCAGTTTCGACTATGTGGCGATGACGGCGTTCTGCGAGACCATTATGTTCGGGGTTATGAGGAGGAGAAGTAAGATGAGAGATGCCTTTAGAAGAGAGGAAGTCGCGTAGAGCAATAAATTCTCCACCATTATCTGAGAATAAGGTACCAATTTTTTGGAAGCGATTTTCGACGAGGTTGGTGAAACGAATGAATGTCTCACGAACTTGAGATTTGAGTTTAAGTGGGAACAACCACACATATCGTGAGTAGTGATCAACAATTACTAAGTAGTATTTGTAATTGTCAATAGAGAGTACAGGGAAGATCCATAGGTCTGTGAAAAGGTATTGGAGAGGATGAGTTGAGGATATTGTAGTTTGAGAGAAAGGAAGTTTCTGACTTTTATTCAATAAGCAATCACGACAGCAAAGTGTTTGGGAAATAGAATCTGAAACAGGCAAAGAAAATTCAGAGATAATGCTTTTAAAATAGATGGTGATGGGTGGCGAGCCTCGCATGCCAATCAATGGTGGTGGTTTTGTTGTTTGAGGTGATGGTGTGGAAGGTTTTGGAAAGGAGGTTGGCCACTCATAGAGCTCATCCTTGGAATGACCTTGCAGCAACTGGACCCCGTTTTCAGATCCCTCATCTGAAAGTAAGAGGAAAAATTGTACAGATACTTGATTAGTATTGCACAATTTGAACACTGATATCAAATTCTTTTGATGGCAGGTGCAGAGAACATTAGACAAAGATAAAGGACGTGGAGAGGAGGGTAAGATTTTCGAACCAGTATGTGAAATGGTTAGCCCATTTCCATCGCCAATGATGACTTCCCTGCCTGCATAAGGCTGATGCAGAGCCAAATTAGTAAGATCAGAGGAGATATGATGTGTTGCTCCTGAGTTCAGTATCCATGGTTGAGTGGTTTGAATTCCTCCTGAAGCAAAGTTTGCCCGGGCTGCCACTGTGAAGGTGATGGGAGCAAGCCTGTTGTCTGACGAGAGTTGAGGACAACGCCTTGCACTATGTCCCTGGACACTGCAAATTTGACACTTTCCCAAGTAAGGTCGTGGTTGCCATGGTTGAGTTGCAGTGTTGGTTATTGGACGAGACTGTGACTGCCAGTTTTGATTGCGATTGTTTGATTTGTATGGTGCTTTGAACTTGTTGGTGGCAATGTTGACAGAGACAGGGAACGTGTTCAAGGGTTCCGCCGTAACGATCTTAGCCTCGTGGTTGAGGAGCTTTTCATGAAGCTCCGGCAGTGTTGGTGGAGCATCTCGTCCTTCAACCTGATCGATGAGAGACTTGTAGTCTTCTGGTAGACCTTCAAGAATGTACTCGATCTGGTCTTCTAGATCCACAGGTTTCCCAAGAATGGCTAGTTGATCAAACCGGGTTGTGAGGCCTTGAAAGTACTCATCAATCTGCTTGCTTCCTTTCTTCCATTGCTTGATTTGATGCTTCAGTTGTTTGATGTGTCCCCTGCTCGGCTTTGCATACGTGGTGGCTAGAAGATTCCAGATCTCAGCAGAGGTGTTCGTGTTTGACAGAAGCGGCTGGATTGATGGAGTGATGGCACCTAGTACAGCACTGTAGAGGAGCTTGTCATGTCGGTTATGAAGCGTGTAGGCTGGGTTCTCAGCCTGAACTCCATCAATGGTGATTTTCGGATCAAGGACGGTGGAGGAGACGTATAGATATGATGCTAGAGCATAACCATCAAGGAGAGCATGCACTTGTCGCTTCCACATGATGTAGTTGTTGTGTTGAGACGTGTCACGTTCGTCATGTTCACGTTAAGGAGAGATCCTTGAGTTACAGGAACAGTTTCAGTGTTTCCATTGTTAAATGGAGTGTTTGAGGCCATGGTTTCTAGAGAAACGAAGAAGAAAGAAAGAAAACAAAGATGAAGAGATGAGAGCTGGATATCAAACTTGCTCTGATACCATATGAGGTTTGTGAAAGAGATGATTTTCATTATACGTAAGGTGTCTACATTTATACAAGAATAGAGAGTAAGTAAGTAAAGATAATATTCTGTATTTACACTGAGATATACGATTGCGTTAATGTCGCCAATCATATACTCTTGAGTATCTATAATATGCCCCTCAAGATGGAAGTGCTTGCAACTCCAATCTTGTCGTCGTAGCAGTGAACTGTGATCTTGTGAGAGGTTTGGTTAGGCCGCCCGCGAGCTGATCATGTGTTGAAATGTGTGTGATCCGTTGTCCTGCCTGAACTTGCTCTCGTATGTTATGGTAGTCAAGCTAGGTGCTTCATTCGAGTGTAGAAAACAGGATTTGCACAAAGATATGTCGCGCCGATGTTATCACAGTATATGACAAGGAGTGTTGGTTGTAGGAATTCCCATTTCAGAGATTAACGAACATACCCAAGGAACCCGCCGCTTGAAACCTCTTGCGACAAATCTTGATTTATATTTGTCAAGCATTCCATCGGCAAGAAGTTTAATCCGGTAAATCCACTTTGTATCTATGACGTTTTGAGATGGTGATGGTGGTACCAGATCCCACGTACGGAGAGCTATTTGGGAATCGTATTCCTTTGACATCGAGTCGCGCCAGTGCTTTTCCTTGAGCGCTTGGTGATGAGTACGAGGTTCAATGTCGATAAAGTTTGGTTTGGCTGCTGTGAGAGCGTATCTTTTGTTAGGTTTGGTTATGTGATTCTTGAGGCGGGTTTGCATACGATGTTGATTGGGGTTGGTTATTTGCGGTTTCCTGATTTGGGTTTGTAACCGGTGGGTCTGGGTAGGATTTGTAATTTGGGTTTCTTGGTTTTGAGTAGTTGTTGAGCCTGGTTGGAATTGATTTTGTGGTTGGGTATTTTTGGTTTCCTGGTTTGAGTTTATAACGGGTTGGATCTGGGTAGGATTTGTAACTTGGGCTTCCTGGTTTTGTGTTGTTGGGCCTGGTTGGAGTTGATGAGTTGACTCAGTAGAACCATAACTTGTCGACGAGGGAGAGAGTTGAGAAGATGACGACGATGATTCCTGAGGAATTATGCTTATCGCTGGGCTCGACTGGTCAGACATCTGAATCTGATCGTTGTTCATAGGCGAGGAGGCTGAGCCGGAGGGTCCAGATTGCAGATGGCTGAGCGTCTACAAGTGGCAACGGGATGGTGGTGATAATGGGAACGAAAGCAGTTTCGGTGGTTGTGCTATTATTAGGGAGGATGAGGGATTGGTAAGGGAATTTTGATTCATCAAAGCGGACATGCCTGGATATGTATATGCGGTTTTGGGTTGGTTCGAGGCAGATGTATGCACTTTGGGTTAGAGAATATCCCAGTAGCACACATGGTTTGGAACGCGGTTCGAGTTTGTGGTTCACATAGGGACGAAGCCATGGAAAACAGAGGCACCCAAGTTTGTTGTAGTTTGGTGTGGTCTGGAAAAGAGTTTGGTAAGGGATTTGAGAGATAGAGTTGGCGTAGGCATTCTGTTTATGAGGTATACAGCAGCTGCGAAAGCATAACTCCAATAAGTGTTTGGTATTGAGGCTCGGGAGAGTAGAATTAGGCCAGTTTCGACTATGTGGCGATGACGGCGTTCTGCGAGACCATTATGTTCGGGGTTATGAGGAGGAGAAGTAAGATGAGAGATGCCTTTAGAAGAGAGGAAGTCGCGTAGAGCAATAAATTCTCCACCATTATCTGAGAATAAGGTACCAATTTTTTTTTGGAAGCGATTTTCGACGAGGTTGGTGAAACGAATGAATGTCTCACGAACTTGAGATTTGAGTTTAAGTGGGAACAACCACACATATCGTGAGTAGTGATCAACAATTACTAAGTAGTATTTGTAATTGTCAATAGAGAGTACAGGGAAGATCCATAGGTCTGTGAAAAGGTATTGGAGAGGATGAGTTGAGGATATTGTAGTTTGAGAGAAAGGAAGTTTCTGACTTTTATTCAATAAGCAATCACGACAGCAAAGTGTTTGGGAAATAGAATCTGAAACAGGCAAAGAAAATTCAGAGATAATGCTTTTTAAAATAGATGGTGATGGGTGGCCGAGCCTCGCATGCCAATCAATGGTGGTGGTTTTGTTGTTTGAGGTGATGGTGTGGAAGGTTTTTGGAAAGGAGGTTGGCCACTCATAGAGCTCATCCTTGGAATGACCTTGCAGCAACTGGACCCCCGTTTTCAGATCCCTCATCTGAAAGTAAGAGGAAAAAATTGTACAGATACTTGATTAGTATTGCACAATTTGAACACTGATATCAAATTCTTTTTGATGGCAGGTACGCAGAGAACATTAGACAAAGATAAAGGACGTGGAGAGGAGGGTAAGATTTTCGAACCAGTATGTGAAATGGTTAGCCCATTTCCATCGCCAATGATGACTTCCTCGCCGCCTGCATAAGGCTGATGCAGAGCCAAATTAGTAAGATCAGAGGAGATATGATGTGTTGCTCCTGAGTTCAGTATCCATGGTTGAGTGGTTTGAATTCCTCCTGAAGCAAAGTTTGCCCGGGGCTGCCACTGTGAAGGTGATGGGAGCAAGCCTGTTGTCTGACGAGAGAGTTGAGGACAACGCCTTGCACTATGTCCCTGGACACTGCAAATTTGACACTTTCCCAAGTAAGGTCGTGGTTGCCATGGTTGAGTTGCAGTGTTGGTTATTGGACGAGACTGTGACTGCCAGTTTTGATTGCGATTGTTTGATTTGTATGGTGCTTTGAACTTGTTGGTGGCAATGTTGACAGAGACAGGGAACGTGTTCAAGGGTTCCGCCGTAACGATCTTAGCCTCGTGGTTGAGGAGCTTTTCATGAAGCTCCGGCAGTGTTGGTGGAGCATCTCGTCCTTCAACCTGATCGATGAGAGACTTGTAGTCTTCTGGTAGACCTTCAAGAATGTACTCGATCTGGTCTTCTAGATCCACAGGTTTCCCAAGAATGGCTAGTTGATCAAACCGGGTTGTGAGGCCTTGAAAGTACTCATCAATCTGCTTGCTTCCTTTCTTCCATTGCTTGATTTGATGCTTCAGTTGTTTGATGTGTCCCCTGCTCGGCTTTGCATACGTGGTGGCTAGAAGATTCCAGATCTCAGCAGAGGTGTTCGTGTTTGACAGAAGCGGCTGGATTGATGGAGTGATGGCACCTAGTACAGCACTGTAGAGGAGCTTGTCATGTCGGTTATGAAGCGTGTAGGCTGGGTTCTCAGCCTGAACTCCATCAATGGTGATTTTCGGATCAAGGACGGTGGAGGAGACGTATAGATATGATGCTAGAGCATAACCATCAAGGAGAGCATGCACTTGTCGCTTCCACATGATGTAGTTGTTGTGTTGAGACGTGTCACGTTCGTCATGTTCACGTTAAGGAGAGATCCTTGAGTTACAGGAACAGTTTCAGTGTTTCCATTGTTAAATGGAGTGTTTGAGGCCATGGTTTCTAGAGAGAAACGAAGAAGAAAGAAAGAAAACAAAGATGAAGAGATGAGAGCTGGATATCAAACTTGCTCTGATACCATATGAGGTTTGTGAAAGAGATGATTTTCATTATACGTAAGGTGTCTACATTTATACAAGAATAGAGAGAGTAAGTAAGTAAAGATAATATTCTGTATTTACACTGAGATATACGATTGCGTTAATGTAGCCAAATTATCTATTATTCGACTATCATTTAAAATAAGAAATGAAATACGGCAAAAAAAATTGATGTTTTGAAACCCCAAACACTAGTTCCTCGATATTTCCTCGGAATATTCCGAGGAAATTCTGAGTTGTTGCATGAAGAGATTGTCTGCTCCATTAGCCATCTGAAGAATGTCTGAAATGTCCTCTCTGGATATTTGCAGTGCATGTCCATCCATTGCTCTTGCATAGTCCATTACTTTTTAATGCCACGTAAGCAAAAAATTGGCGCAATGTAGGAATGCGCTGACATATATTAATGAACTCAGCCGTAAAGCGCTACAAACTTCATTACTGTTAAGTGGACCAAATCTCAAATGTAAACTAACCAAAATAACATCAATTTTGTTCTCAACATAAATCAAATCCACGGCATGTCAATTTACGCCCGTGCCCTAAACGCCCTTTCTTTAACAATTTGAAGAAGGAAACAAGTCATATAGATATATAGTATGCACATTATTGCAAGCATATCATCAGTGTCGCCCGTGACAGCTTCTTCGCACAACTCGCCACGAAACCGGCTTTGAATTAGTTTTATAAACCATATAATGTAAGCATCAATAATACTAGTATTTCCTAACATCATTGTCGCTTTGATCAAGTTTACAACTCCCCTTCTTTTCCTCATCATATACCGGATTTTGGGGTTACGTATATTTATGGATTTTAATGTTAAAAGGTTTGAAATTTAAGTGTATATTAATTTCCAAGTTTTCATTTGTAAATTTCAAAAGGGTTTTTATTTGTAAAAGAACTGCACTTTAAAGTTTAGATGATTGTATTATACTGTCCATGCATGCTTAACTTTTCGATTCGTTGAAAATTAATTTTATAAGATATAATGAGTTATATTTTCTCTCTTATTTTAACGCTGGATTACAACTAAAATCCATGAACTGATATTAATTAAAATTCTACATTTATCAACATAGCTGGATCAAATCTTCAGCATATAAGTATAAAGTAAATTAATAACAAATTAGTTTCAAAAAGTATATTAATAAAAATTACAACATGGCGAAGGAATGTTCACTAAGTCGCTCGCACGCCTTTGCAAACGTTTGTCCTTCTAAAGCTTATTTCTCTCAAATTGATATAACCTTTGACTTTCGCATGTCTTCGGCACAAACAGGAGATGGTTAGTTTTAAAACTTAAATTATATTTTCTAGCGGTTGAGTTTTTAGTATATTTAGATCTCCTTATTTTCTCGACCAAAAAATGATGTCCTTAGTTTTCGATGTAAATTCTTAACATAACATTATTCTTATTAGTGTAAATTATTTGGCCATCTTGAAAAATATAAACAAAAGACACTGTTATTTATATATATTCCATGAGCTGATTTATCTGGCCCCGAAAAATACACTTGGTATTACAAAATGCATTGAAACCTAAATTTAAATTATCTTCTGATTGACAAGAGTAGCCAAATTATCTATTATTCGACTATCATTTAAAATAAGAAATGAAATACGGCAAAAAAAATTGATGTTTTGAAACCCCAAACACTAGTTCCTCGATATTTCCTCGGAATATTCCGAGGAAATTCTGAGTTGTTGCATGAAGAGATTGTCTGCTCCATTAGCCATCTGAAGAATGTCTGAAATGTCCTCTCTGGATATTTGCAGTGCATGTCCATCCATTGCTCTTGCATAGTCCATTACTTTTTAATGCCACGTAAGCAAAAAATTGGCGCAATGTAGGAATGCGCTGACATATATTAATGAACTCAGCCGTAAAGCGCTACAAACTTCATTACTGTTAAGTGGACCAAATCTCAAATGTAAACTAACCAAAATAACATCAATTTTGTTCTCAACATAAATCAAATCCACGGCATGTCAATTTACGCCCGTGCCCTAAACGCCCTTTCTTTAACAATTTGAAGAAGGAAACAAGTCATATAGATATATAGTATGCACATTATTGCAAGCATATCATCAGTGTCGCCCGTGACAGCTTCTTCGCACAACTCGCCACGAAACCGGCTTTGAATTAGTTTTATAAACCATATAATGTAAGCATCAATAATACTAGTATTTCCTAACATCATTGTCGCTTTGATCAAGTTTACAACTCCCCTTCTTTTCCTCATCATATACCGGATTTTGGGGTTACGTATATTTATGGATTTTAATGTTAAAAGGTTTGAAATTTAAGTGTATATTAATTTCCAAGTTTTCATTTGTAAATTTCAAAAGGGTTTTATTTGTAAAAGAACTGCACTTTAAAGTTTAGATGATTGTATTATACTGTCCATGCATGCTTAACTTTTCGATTCGTTGAAAATTAATTTTATAAGATATAATGAGTTATATTTTCTCTCTTATTTTAACGCTGGATTACAACTAAAATCCATGAACTGATATTAATTAAAATTCTACATTTATCAACATAGCTGGATCAAATCTTCAGCATATAAGTATAAAGTAAATTAATAACAAATTAGTTTCAAAAAAAGTATATTAATAAAAAATTACAACATGGCGAAGGAATGTTCACTAAGTCGCTCGCACGCCTTTGCAAACGTTTGTCCTTCTAAAGCTTATTTCTCTCAAATTGATATAACCTTTGACTTTCGCATGTCTTCGGCACAAACAGGAGATGGTTAGTTTTAAAAACTTAAATTATATTTTCTAGCGGTTGAGTTTTTAGTATATATACCATATGGCTGATCACAAATGTCTTACAATCCCTTCCACAAGAAGCAAAAGCAAATACTTCGAAGAAAACTTCTTATCAACAAAAATGATGAAGTTTTCTTCTCTTCTTGTGCTTTTCTTTATTTTCCCGATCGCATTTGCTCAACTGCGAGTCGGGTTTTATAGCCGGTCATGCCCTCAAGCCGAGACTATCGTACGCAATCTGGTGCGCCAACGGTTTGGTGTTGACCCAACCGTAACTGCTGCTTTGCTCCGTATGCATTTTCACGACTGTTTCGTTAGGGTAATAATCTAACCTCTAACATTTTAATACAGCTCAAACATGTCCAAAACATTCTATGTTAACTTTTAGTTTGAACTGAGCTTGTTGGACAAAGCCGCATACTGTATAATAAAATATTTATAAACAAAAATCTCATAAAATAACATGAATTTCATATCATTATCAATTAGCCTGGTTAACCTTATTTAAAAATATATGATGTTCACTCTTCTTAGGGCTGTGACGCTTCCCTTCTCATTGACTCAACCAACTCTGAGAAAACGGCCGGACCGAACGGAAGCGTTAGAGAATTTGACCTGATTGACCGCATCAAGGCGCAGCTAGAGGCCGCGTGTCCCTCCACGGTCTCTTGTGCTGACATCATCACATTAGCGACACGTGACTCCGTGGCGTTAGCCGGAGGCCCGAGCTACAGCATCCCCACGGGAAGGCGCGATGGTTTGGTCTCAAACAATGTCGATGTGGCCCTTCCGGGTCCAACAATCTCTGTCGCCGGAGCCGTCAGTTTGTTCACGAACAAAGGGATGAACGTGTTCGACGCTGTTGCTCTTATAGGTGCACATACCGTTGGTAAGGGAAACTGTGGTCTGTTCAATGACAGGATCACTAATTTCCAAGGAACCGGACGACCTGACCCGGCCATGGACCCAGCTTTGGTTTCCAGGTAATTTTTAAACCTGCTCAGTCGGTTCAGTCAATTACCAACAAAATTTAAGATTAATTTTTTTGAAAAAAATTACTTAAGAATGAACAAAAATTCTAACTTTGAGAAAATTTTGAGTATTATTTTATCCTAGTTAGAGCAGTAAAATTGTTGCAAATTCAATTATATAAATTCTGAAAACTTCACGAAGTACCCATTTAACATATGACATATTTCATGGTTGGCATTACCTAAAAACCCGTATTCTACGTTTTAAAATTCTAAGAAGTTGGATTTTTTCGAACAATTTTTTTCTCAGTAAAGTTGGGAAAACAATTTTTGCATGAAAACTTGAGCAAATTACTTTTAAATTCAAAACGAAATTTAGTATTTGAACTTGTAGAATAATAATCTGAATGTGTTATTTTTCTTGTAATGTAGCTTAAGGAACACATGTAGAAACAGCGCGACAGCTGCACTAGACCAGTCGACTCCACTAAGGTTCGACAACCAATTCTTCAAGCAGCTCCGTAAAAAGAGAGGAGTGTTTCAGGTTGACCAGCGGCTCGCGACAGACCGACAGACTCGTGGTGTTGTGGCTCGATATGCTAGCAATAATGCCTTCTTCAAACGTCAGTTTGTTAGGGCAATGATAAAGATGGGAGCCGTTGATGTGCTTACCGGTCGTGCTGGTGAGATTAGGAGAAACTGCAGGAGATTCAACTGATGACCTTGATGAATCTCGTCAGTGTGGAAGTAATTATATTTGATATTTGTTTCAAATCTTATTTATGTTTCTAAATCCTTTTTGTGTGTGTTTGATTGGATTTTTGTTGCTTAAATAACATTTTCGTGAATTGGATAATATACTTTCTATTCTCGAAAAATATAACTATATGTTGGTCTGAATATTGAGGATGTATCTTATTCTTATACATTTATTTTGTGGTATTGAGTCTACTGACAATATTGATCAAGTATCTTTGTCCTGATTAATTATATACAAACTTTTGTATACTTCGTTTTGTTTGTTCTCCAATAAAATTATTCTAGAAAGAGAAGATATTTCCCTCAGAGTAGCTGTTTATCATCATATCATGCAAGCAGACCTAACCGATATTACATATTCAGGTAAATAATAATATGGGCTTTGAAATGGGCTAGTGATATTACATATTCAAGCATCACAGCTTTTGATGTTCTATTTACTGTCCAACACTTTAGATGCATACTAATAGATCCATACATGTATCAAATGTCTTTAAAGAAATTCCAAAGAGCCGCAAATGATATATTAAATTTTGGTGCTTAATTGTAAGATATATAGATACTATGGATGTGTGATAAATGCTCTGAATCTGTCTATAACTTGATCTTTATACTTTACTAGGGCCGGCCCGGGCTACGTCCGGATTTTTTGTTTAAATTTTAATTTTGATTCAATATTATTTAGTATGTTTATTTTAATATATAAATTTTTGAATCTATTATAAAAATATAAATAGCTATAGACAAATATAAAATAATTTTAAATCATTCATTGCTTTTGTCTTATGCAGTTCAAAAATTTTAGTATTCAATTTTCTTTTGTTATTAGAAATTATATATAAGGTGAATAGCTGAATGAGCAAAAATTAATTAAATTTTAATTATGGTATTTTTTTTTGTCATCAACTTCTTCAGACTTTTAATTATGGTATTTAACTGGTTGAATTGTAAACATGTCTCACTATCTAAATATTATTTATCTTACTTTTATAAGTGTTTGAATTTTTCTTTTTGCCTTTTCAAATTTTTGTTCCATGTCGTCTAAAGTCTGTATTAAAAATTCATGAACTCCATAGTTATTTTTCTCGTTTTTATAGACTTTAAAATTTTGGGAGTGTGAGAGTTGATAAAATATAATGCATGTATGAATTATAAAGTTCATGGCATACATGAGTACATTTGTTAGTGCTTTTTCTGGATAGCGAAATAAATATATATAACATAAAATAACATGTTCAAGTATTAGAATTTATACGGAGCTTTTCCATTGTCCTTTATTATATAATTTTAGCAAACCAAGCTTTGGGATTTGATATTGGAGTAGTGTCATTGATATATTTGACAGACCAATTACTCGCAGGAACCACTAAATTGCCTTTAATTGAATTATATATTTTATGAAACATGCAAAAAATCTTCAAAACGCAAAAATTGTATTCCAACACTAACTCCTTCCCTTCACGTCTCATGTGGCTTGACTCTTGCTTCTTAGTTCACTACTTTCCTTACTCATGGCCATCTAACGATCTCACTCTCTGATTCGTTGATAATCTTCATCAAGTTTTCTACTACAACCTTCATCTTGGGCTGATAGGTATCGTTCTTTTCAAACAGAGATCAGCAAGTCTATCCAAACTCAATGCTCATGCAGCTGCGTAGTTATTGTGGAGCCATTAATCCTTAAGTTTGTTTCTCTCATTTGTTCGGGCGTCGGGTTACAATCTGGTTGAGCACAACACCGAAGCCGTAGAGATCCCTCTTTAACAAAATATGGCCTCTCTGCACGTATGTAAGAGCTGTAGCCACATGTTTCAAAATTGTATAAAGTGAATGTGGATAAATATGAAAAAGTAGATATATTAAACGTTTTTTTTTTTTCATCATCTAAAACTATGTACACAATATCAAACCTACCTGAATACATCTTATTCTATAAAGAAAGGTTTGCTTCAATACAATTAAGGATAAAATTCTCAAATACAAAACATTTTTTTTAACGCGAACCAAATCAAACAATATGAAAGGTAAAGTCGTGTGTGTGTAAAAAACTAATAGTTTAATATTCACTGAAGAAACATTTGGGTTGAGATGAAGTAACGAATATAATAATGAAACTGAATTGTTACACTGAAACAATGACCAAAGAAAAATCATTTTGATCAATTTCATGACTTATAATTTTTTAATCAAAGAAATATTGATGTAGATAAGAAGAGACCACATATGGGTCATCAGTTTAATTTCAATTAAACCCCAATTTAGTTAAAAGCCTATATTATAATAAAGAGTCTTCCTTTCCACAATTGATGTTTTTTTTATTGTTGTAATTCGCTTTCACCGTTACCGCCGGTAAGGTTTCCAATTTTGTGATAGCTTTATTCTTTTTTTTTTTTTTGTGGTAAAAATGTAAAGATGATAGCTTTATTCTGTTCAGTTGATATCATTATTTGTGAATGGACAATGGTCACTTGATTTTTCAATCAGAAGCAGTGACTGCTCTTTTTAAACAACAAAAATCAACTCAGTACAAAATTTAAGTTTATATGGAAATAAACCTTCATGCTTCATGAGTCATAAATAAGCACATGTATCCATGAAGCCAGCAAATAAAACATTGGGTTAAGGTTTCTATAGACTCTCGAACTCAGTTTCTTACAACTTCAAGTCAATATTTTTGTAGCACTTTCTTTGTGAACTTTACTAAATGTTGGTTCACAGATATATGTCAAAGATTGTTTTTTGCAAAGTTGATTGCAATCATTAGCCACTACCATGATTGAATAGTAAGAACACAAAGGTATTTCTATAAAAAGATAAGAAGATACAAATCAATCATTTTGCAAACCTAAAAGTCATATCAAAGTCTCTATACCAAGTTTCCAAAGCATACCTGAAACCCGAATATTCTTTTGTGTTTCACAATTTGCTTAAAACTTCATGAGTTGCATTGAGTTTCTTTTTCATAATTCTATGCCTGCTTGTCCCGGAGGTAAATGTTAACGCTGCCTTACTTTGACTCTGAAGCAAACCAAAAGAGAAATTTGGAAGTAAAGAAGATGACGCAGATTAACAAATAGATATGTAGGGGAATGATGAATTTCAATTGGCGTTTCTATAAATCTTTAAGCTTCTATTTTTTCAACTTGGTTTAATCATCCCTCATAGATAGAGTGATATATCCAAGAACTTGTCTCTTACCTAAAATTCAATTTTTATAAGTTGATTCTCGCCTCATTGTAATCTAACAAAACCAGAATCTATTTCATTCAACTCAGAAGTGTCTTCTGTTGAGATAAACAGAAAAATACTAAGCAAAGAGTTTCAAGTAAACGTCAATAAGATATGTATAAACAGAAGTAAAGATTCTTTTAATCACCACAGGTATGAGATCTAGGTGTACAACACCGAGATGACAAAATGCAAACTCATAATTTTTTTTGAATCATAACAGTCTTTGCGTCCTACTCATATACTTCCCACCTTTGCACATAAAACACACCACCAAGTTCAGTATAGCACATACAATCCTACGTCGGATCCTATGTCGGAAGTGTATTGTTCCCTTACCTTGAAATTATCTATCGAAAAGCGCTCCTCCTTCACGTAGCCTAAAACAACAAATCACTTGCATTATCACTACATTCACTATAGACATTATCAATGATCCTCATATGCATCATAGAAATGAGGAAGGTTATCATAACCAGACAGAGCTCTCAAGATCTTCATTTCTCTCCACACAACTACACAAATTACAAAAAAAAATCCAACAGATCTCATCATCATTAGTACAGAACCAGAAGACACTAAATCAAAAAGCACTAACCTTTGGTTTTGGAATAACTTTTACAGCAACTTGTAGTCCTTTGTTATCACCTTTCTTAAACTTAACAGTAGGTGTGTATCCAAAATGGGCACGACCAAATTCATCACCAAAGCTCGTATCCAAAACCACTCCGCCTCCTTCCGCTTTGCTATATTCAGGGATCGTCGCAGAGTTCTGCTTCACAGAGCCATGCCGTCTTGAGAGAGCAGATCTGATGTGTTTACTGGAGACGGAGAAGCAAACCTTTGTTTGCAGAATCTCCAGAGTATTTTTGGAGAAGGATCTGTCTACGGGTCCAAGACTCACCTTTTTATAGTTAGAGATCCACCGCCTGAAAGAAGGAAGATACATTGAATGAAAAATCATGCTTGGAGTGGGTAGAAGGATTTAAGGAGGTCGTTAATGGCAATGTTCAATGCACCTTGTAACGGTTTTGAGATGAAGAAATCCAGTCGAAACGACATGATAGCAGCTTGGTCCAAGGATACGTCACCGAGATTTGTCTCACATCACCCTACCGAAACTCCATTGACGATTTAACTAAATAGAGCTCGAAAACAGGATGAACCCTAGAACTGGAGGTCGCCATCGTCGAAGACGATGAAGGTAACAATAGAGCTACGCCATCATCTGTTCTTTCGAGCCGGACACAATTCTAAATTCCACAGCCCAAACTCAAAACACGCGAACGAAGAAGCCCACTACGGTGAAAAATAAATGATACGGCGCGTTTTGTGTAAGTGGACATGTGGCGGCTTCTGGATGCGCGACTTTCCTACGTGGACTCTGACGTGGAGGTCCGTGAGAGAAGCAAACATGATTTTATAATAATAGATAGATAAGTTTTAAAGTACTAATAAATTGAAAAAGTTAATAAGAATCTAGCCTTTTGCCACTTCCTGTGATTGCTAATCATTCATGTGCGCGGCACATCAGATGCACTTAAACCAGATTAAAGAGTACAGTGGCTCCGTTTGTTTGGTGTGTTTTGGACCAAAGCAAGAGTTCAATTTATTGTTAAGGAAAAGTGTGTTGACGTTTTCTTAAAATGCAAACCATGTCAATCGGATTTGAAATGTTTTTCACTAAAACATATAAATCATCTTGTTAGTTGGTCTTATTGTAGTAGGATAATCAGTTTTCATTTGGTGCCTAAACCTGGTAACTACACTACACAAAGCATGAAAAGTCCAAAACAACCTTCAATAAAGGAAAAAACATAATATGATGTTCGTTTGCAGGATATATAAATCTATAATACAGGTGATAGAACTCCTTCAAATATTCGTTGGTACATATGATTTATTTAAATATTTTCTTATTTATTTAAAAAACAAAGCATGTAACCGAATCAAATGTGTGCTTATAATGGTATGGCCAGGTATATTTTCTACCACATTTTTTACATAGCATTAAGATGAAATTTATTGGAAAGTTTCTTATTTTAATAAAAGTTTAATGCATATATTTAGTTTATCATATACAACCTAGAAGAAAAGAAACACACTAAACGATTTCTAGTAATAATTAAATAAAAACTCTTCAAAATACTAGAACAAATGCAGTTAAACAATATGATGGGCACATTTGTATAACGAATCTAAAATGCATTAAACAATTAAAAAAATTCTTAACATTTTGAAGGGCCAAAAGATTTTCTATATACATAATTGTTCTAGTTGATCGCATATATGTAGGTATATTATTAATATCAAGTAGGTCTGTGTATATATAAATATTAAAGAGTCCGTACGTAGACTAATTTGTTACAGAGCAGGACCACATAAGGAAGATTTCAGAAGAAAGAAGTCTCAAACTCTCACAAGATTTTGGTCTCCAGGACCACAGAGAGAGTGGCTTAAAGATCACTTTTGTGAATCCTCGTACAGTCTCTGCCGGATCCTAGAGGTTTACCTTTTTTTTTGTAACTTTCCTATGCTAACTATAAGACCTTTTCTTTACCAATGTGGCAATGTCAATGTTCGATTCATTAAGTTTCTAATGCTTCATGACGTATTGTGTGCATATATTAACTACACATGGAGAATCTTACAATAAGTAGAATTGGTAAATATTTTATTTTTGATGCAAGTAACACTTAAGTTAACTTTAAATATTATATTTATTTAAATTTTCTTAATAACATGCGTTACGCGGATTTTAGTTTGGGAGGTGAAATATACGAACAAAAACTATAAAGATACGAACAAAAACAATTGAAATATATATCATGTGTTTATATATGTACCAATTAATTTCAATTTCCGTTTGCGATAAAAAGGACAAACAGCTGGAGAAGTTATAAGAGACAAGTAATAACCCAGTTGTATCAACTCAGTCACAGTCGGTGATAATAATAAATTAGATAAAATGATCTGGACAATCGTTACCTCCTTACACAAATAAATGACGTAAAATTAAAAAACTGGAAAAAGCTGTACAGGAGACGCAAGTTATGTAGGTCTCGAGATTCCTTTTACATAACAAGTCACAGGAGGATTCTTTGACAACTCCTAGTAGGAGTTGCTCTGGGTTCCTGACGTGCATGAATTCTAAAATCTAATAAAAAAATTTAAGGGAATTTCAGTTAAAAGTGTATATTGTATATAGAAGCCAGGGGAATCTCTCCCTAATGTTATTATTGATCTATCTTAAGATCATTATCGCTATTCGCATTTACGATATACTATATACATATACATATTCCCGTAGTCATCAAGTGACTAAAATATATTTTCTTGGTCAAATAAAAACAATATATGTGCCAAATAACTCGATCGGTTATAACTTCAACGGGTGGCCATGTGAAAAGCAAGAAAAAGTACAGAGGAACTGGAGTTTTATATAGTATTTTTAGATGATAAAACAAACAGAAACAATGTAACAGCTAAGAAAATAGCATCGATCATAAAAAACCAGAATCCATCTGCATGGAACAGATCGTCGCCGGTTGTATCTTTCAACACTCATTAACTTTTTAAGTATATTACTAAGGGCGGGTATATTTTTTGTATGAATTTTCTTAAATATTTTTGTATTATTTTTTGTAATCATATTTATATTTAATATTAATTTAATTTAATATATTTTTTGGTAACCATATTAAATATGTCAAATTACATAACTATACATTTGTGTCATATGTATTTTAGAAACTATTTTTAAACTTTATTCCTAAAGTTTGCAACATATTATATTTTTTAATAGTTACTTAACATAATTAGTCAAAAATATTCGTGTCTAAAAAACTCAATTCGGAATCGATCCGAAAATCAAAGATTCATACTTTATTAGACATGGCTTATATATTCGAACATTTCTTAAAGTATTATACCCGAAAACCAATATGAAATCCAACCCGCACCGAAAAAAGAACAACTTTCTAAAAAATCTTTGAAAAAATAATTTTAGTATATTCTATTTAATATATATATGTATTTAATAGAATGGATATTACTTAATTTAAGCTTCTTATAAAACAGTTCTCGTTATATATTATTTAGCTTAATTGATTTTTATTTTATTGGTGTAAAATTTAATTTAATTTTGAAAATTATATATTATTAAATTATATTTTTTATATTGATTTTTACTCATGGGCTGTTGGGTAACTGTATATCACGATAATAACAAATATTAATTATAACTATATATTATTAAGTTAACAAATACCATTGGAAGTGAATTTATATTTATTTTAGGTTAGGCTTTATTAATGTAGCAACTGTACTCTCTTTTTTATAATGGATCCATTTAGGTCAAGCAAACAAATATACAATTGCCATATACAATTTCCCAACAATCGATGTAAACATATTGTCTTTGATCATGTGATGATCGTTCAAGATTGATTGAAACAGAAAACAAATTAAAGCACGAAAGAGCCTTCTTTTATGTTTGGGAGTTATGGGTCCCGACTCCCGAGAATATAGGAACTAACTAATGGAGGTGGTTACTATATTCGGTAAAAATATATAAGATTAACAGCAGTTTTAATGTTTAAACTAGATTCCGACCCGCGGCGGGTATATTTTTTGTTTTACATCTTTTTAGGTTTTTTCAATTGGTAATTTAAATATAGGTCTAATGGCATAAAACATAATAAATAATATTCTAAATAATGATAAAGATAAAAGAAATAATAGTTGGACCATACTTTTATCAATGGGTCACACTGCTATTTTAATAGAATAGATAATAAAGAGAATAATAAAAAACTTTTAAATAGAAAAAATAATAGTTGGACACAACCTTTATCAACTGGTCATACTGCTGTTTTAATAGAATAGATAATAAAGAGAATAATAAAAAAACTTTTAAATAGAAGGAATAATAGTTGGACACAAACTTTATCAACTGGTCATACTGCTGTTTTAATAGAATAGATATTCATAGTTCAAATTCAAACTTACATTCAGACGTACTTTCATGACTTTTAACTGTGAATGTAACAATTAATTTTGTTTTGAGAAATTCTTAACTTAATATCTTTTTAAAAAAGATGAACGTAGAGATTCATCCAACCAATAGGATTTAGTATTTTAGATTTAATATCTTTTAAAAAAGGAAACCAAATAATAAAACTTTGTGAAATTATATTATGTTTTTCAAATAAAAAAAAATTATAGTAATTACCTTAAAAAGAATTTTTAATATTGTTAAATCTGTTAGTAAAATATTAAACCTTAAACCTTAAACCCTAAACACCAAACCCTAAATCCTTGGATAAACCTTGAATCTTTGAGAAAATCCTAAACCCTTAATTCTTAACCTTAAACCAAACCCTAAACTTGAAACCCTTAATCCTAAACCCTAATACTAAACCATAAACCCTAAATTTTAAACACTAAACCCTAAACCATAAACCCTGAACTCTTGGGAAAATCCTAAACCCTAGACCTTTAATCCTAAACCCTAAACCAAACTCTAAACCCTTAATCCTAAACCCTAAACCAAACTCTAAACCCTTAATCCTAAACCCTAAACCAAACTCTAAACCATTAATCCTAAACCCTAAGGGACTTAGGGTTTAAAATTTAGTATTTTGCTAACTAATTTAATAATATTAAAAAAATGATAATTACTATTATTTTTTATCTATAGTATTAAAACAGAAGTCATGACTTAATTCATGTATAATTTTTTTTAATTTGGACCACCCTTAGAAAGTTGTTTAAATCATTTTTTGTATAAATATTTCTGCTATTTGAATATTCTATAATAAACAAATCAAATAGATACTCCTATATTTTCTCTCAAATTGTATTTGAATAAAAATCTTTTCATATCCTTTTTACAATATAAAATATATTTCATTTTCATTAAAATAAAGCTTTTAAATATTCAATCAATTTCGTACTTGTTTAAAATAAATGTATATTTCATTTTTCAGTTAAACAAAAATTTAATTTTTTTTAGTTAATTTCATGTTTATTTGAAAATTAAATATATATTTCATTTTCAATAAAACAAACTTTTAAAATATCTAATTAATTTTTGTAATTATAACTAAATCTCATGTACAATATTTTACTAAATTTACGATACTAATTTAATATAATAATTTTCAATTAAATTTTTTATCCTTAATCAATAAGATTTTTTCAATTTAGAATTTTATATCACATGATTTAATATATGTTATCACTGAAAATTCAAAACATATAAATTAAGTTACTGTATGTGAACTATAAATTTGTTGTGTTTTAAAATGTTATATTAAACAATTTTTAAAATATTATAGTTAACCATGTAAAATAAATAATTATGTGTATAAAAATGAAACTAATCACTCGTACAGTTGTGCGGGTTCGAAATTTAGTTTATTTTAAAAACAGAATATAATTTCACAAATTCTTATTATTTGGTTTATTTTTTTTAAAAAATATTGAATCTAAAATAACTATATCCTATTGGTCGTTGGGTGAACCTCTAAATTCACCTAGAGAGTAAACCTAAGAATTTCTCTTTTGTTTTGGTGTATTCACTACAAGAAAACAGGGGGATTCTGATGGCCGAAATCGTCGAAAATTCGTCGGAATCGGTCTATTCCGACGAATTTCCGACGAACCCGTCCGTCGGTATCGTTTCGTCGGAAAAATTGTCGAATTTCGGCGAAATTCGACGACTTTCTCGACGAATACCGAAACGCCATTCGACGAACTTCCGACGATATTACGATGCGGCTACACGACCAGAGTTCATCGAAAACTACAATTCGACGAACGTGGTTCCTCGGTTTATTCCGACGAACTTTGCCGGAATTTACCGACGGACATCGATCGTCGGAATATACCGACGAACCACGCTCACGGTATATTCGACGAAATGAGTTTGTCGGTAAATTCGACGGATATATGTCCGTCGGTATATTCGACGAAATGAGTTTGTCGGTAAATTCGACGGATATATGTCCGTCGGTATATACCCTTTTTTACAAATTAATTTTGCATTTTTATATATTTTTGATATTAATAAATTTAAAAATTGGAAATTTAAAACTAATAATATTATAAAATTTAAATTCATAAAACCGAAATAGGAAAAAACATTCATAAAGTTTAAAATTCATACAAACCGAAATAGAAAAAAAACATTCAAAGTTTTATAAAGCCGAAATAAACTAAGATGAACTCGAAGACATCAAACGATCTAGCTTCGCGATAATCTCGTGTTGAACTTCTTCGGGATGCCAACTCAGCAAGGATAGTGGCATTCTCCGAACGGATAGTGGCATTCTCCGAAAGGATAGTGGTGTTCGCTCCTCCAATGCCCCAATCCGCTCATCTTTGTCATGTAGCTCCTCGAGAACCATGGGATCGCATACCGAGCTTGCGAAGAAGATGCCGGATACTTAAAAGCACGACGGGCCAACCCAACTAAACGGCCTCCTTTCCTTTTAGGAACCGCCACAAAAATATTTAAAGTAAGTAAATATGGACAAGTAAGTAATCGACATTATAAAAAAATATATTAATAAAAAATTACCTTTTCAACCATCTCATTTATTTGCAATAGAGACAGGTTGGTTGAAGTTCCCGTGGAGTCGCCATCGAGAGAGGCTGAGATTGAGAAACTATCTCAGCTTCCACCAAATCAACTACACCTCTGATCACGGTGTCCTGAATTTGACCCGTCGTCTTGTTAGTGTGAGCCACCTTAATGAGTTGGAGACGATCAACGGATTACCGCCATTTGCTTCGATCTAAAACCGCCATTATTAGCCAAAAATATATAAAATATTTATTTAAAAAATATAAAATTTTAAAATTTTAAAATTTTAAAATTTTAAAATTTTAAAATTTTAAAATTTTAAAATTTTAAAATTTTAAAATTTTAAAATTTTAAAATTTTAAAATTTTACTATACATGATTTAAATATATATATATATGTATACAAAATTATAAAATTTATAAATGAAGAAAAATGTTGTTAAAATTTATAAATATAGAAAAATGTTGTTAAAATTTATAAATATAGAAAAATGTTGTTAAAATTTATAAATATAGAAAAATGTTGTTAAAATTTATAAATGAAGAAAAATGTTGTTAAAATTTATAAATATAGAAAAATGTTGTTAAAATTTATAAATGAAGAAAAATGTTGTTAAAATTTATAAATATAGAAAAATGTTGTTAAAATTTATAAATATAGAAAAATGTTGTTAAATATTTATATTTTTAAAAATATTGAATCTAAAATAACTATATCCTATTGGTCGTTGGGTGAACCTCTAAATTCACCTAGAGAGTAAACCTAAGAATTTCTCTTTTGTTTTGGTGTATTCACTACAAGAAAACAGGGGATTCGATGGCGAAATCGTCGAAAATTCGCCGAATCGGTCTATTCCGACGAATTTCCGACGAACCCGTCCGTCGGTATCGTTCGTCGGAAAAATTGTCGAATTCGGCGAAATTCGGCGACTTTCGGCGAATACCGAAACGCCATTCGACGAACTTCCGACGATATTACGATGCGGCTACACGAGACCGAGTTCATCGGAAAACTACAATTCGACGAACGTGGTTCCTCGGTTTATTCCGACGAACTTTGCCGGAATTTACCGACGGACATCGATCGTCGGAATATACCGACGAACCACGTTCGTCGGTATATTCCGACGAAATGAGTTTGTCGGTAAATTCCGACGGATATATGTCCGTCGGTATATTCCGACGACCGTTGTCCGTCGGTATATACCCTTTTTTTTTTACAAATTAATTTTGCATTTTTATATATTTTTGATATTAATAAATTTAAAAATTGGAAATTTAAAACTAATAATATTATAAAATTTAAATTCATAAAACCGAAATAGGAAAAAACATTCATAAAGTTTAAAATTCATACAAACCGAAATAGAAAAAAAACATTCGAAAGTTTTATAAAGCCGAAATAAACTAAGATGAACTCGAAGACATCAAACGATCTAGCTTCGCGATAATCTCGGTGTTGAACTTCTTACGGGATGCCAACTCAGCAAGGATAGTGGCATTCTCAACGGATAGTGGCATTCTCGAAAGGATAGTGGTGTTCGCTCCTCCAATGCCCCAACCGCTCATCTTTGTCATGTAGCTCCTCGAGAACCATGGGATCGCATACGGAGCTTGCGAAGAAGATGCCGGATACTTAAAAGCACGACGGGCCAACCCAACTAAACGGCCTCCTTTCCTTTTAGGAACCGCCACAAAAATATTTAAAGTAAGTAAATATGGACAAGTAAGTAATCGACATTATAAAAAAATATATTAATAAAAAATTACCTTTTCAACCATCTCATTTATTTGCAATAGAGACAGGTTGGTTGAAGTTCCCGTGGAGTCGCCATCGAGAGAGGCTGAGATTGAGAAACTATCTCAGCTTCCACCAAATCAACTACACCTCTGATCACGGTGTCCTGAATTTGACCCGTCGTCTTGTTAGTGTGAGCCACCTTAATGAGTTGGAGACGATCAACGGATTACCGTCATTTGCTTCGATCTAAAAACCGCCATTATTAGCCAAAAATATATAAAATATTTATTTAAAAATATAAAGATAAATAATAATAAAAACTTACAAGTTCATCCTCCTTAGTAGACATGGAGCAAGCCGAGGTTGTGCACATACATACCTTTCCCCACGATCGCCTCCTGCCTCGAGTTCCTAAGACGCCTCTGCAGTGTCTTCCCTCTCCCAATGAGCTATCAACTCCTCCCACACCCCGTTGATGAACCGTGGCTTCTTGTTCTTCGCCAAACTGTCTTCCACGCGTTTATCTGCTTTGTGTAAGAGTCCATGGCCTTTTCGTTGAATTTCTTACGGACTGTTTCCGTAAGATCGAGTGCCGCTTGAACTCTTGCTACAAAACAAACACAATTTAATAAGTAAATATATGTAAAAAATGTAAAACTTAAAAAATGAAGGGTTACTATACCGCGAACCGACGAAACCACAACTCGTTAGTCGGAAGGGATCACACTCCACTTTGGATATCCAAAACGGAGCATGGAGTACATCATCTGGTTGATGCTCCGGCTAATGCCATTTTTCGACTTGGTGAACCTTTAAAAAAAAATACAAGTTAGCAAGTTAATTAAAGCAAAAAATATAACGGTACAAATAAAAAATACTAACCAAGTGCTATGGCCTCGCCGTGGGTTGAGTTGGAGAAACGGAGATGCTCGACCTGGTTGTTGAACCAATAGATGAACCGGCATGACCCGGATCCTGCTGAGCAGCAGCGTGAGGGGCAGCGTGAGGGGCAGCGTGAGGGCAGAGGGAGCTGGAGCGGAATATATGCGGAACCGAAGTCATGAGACGATACCGATGCACGGAACCGCCACCGAACTACGCCGAAGACGGGCAGCTGGCTTCATCCTCGCCCTAAAAAAAAATTAACCCATCAAACATATTTTCATTTATATATTTACAAAAGGTTTTATAAACGTTTTAAAAAAAACTATTAAACCTTTTATATATATATATATATATATATATATATATATATATGTATACAAAATTATAAAATTTATAAATATAGAAAAATGTTGTTAAAATTTATAAATGAAGAAAAATGTTGTTAAATATTTATATTTTTAAAAAATGTTGTTAAATATTTATTAGTGGAAACTTAAAAAATATAAAAATTTTAAAATTTTAAAATTTTTACTATACATGATTTAAATATATATATATATGTATACAAAATTATAAAATTTATAAATATAGAAAAATGTTGTTAAAATTTATAAATGAAGAAAAATGGTGTTAAATATTTATATTTTTTCAAAAACGTTTTAAAAATCAAAAACGTTTTAAAAATCAAAAACGTTTTAAAAATAAAAAACGTTTTAAAAATCAAAAACGTTTTAAAAATCAAAAATGTTCCAAAAAACTAAAACAACAATCCTAACTTATATATCCTAAACTATCCATTCAATCCTAAAATGTTCAATCAAACAACCTAAAATCCGAGATCAACTTCCAAAACCCGGTAAATTCGACGGATATATGTCCGTCGGTATATTCCGACGAAATGAGTTTGTCGGTAAATTCGACGGATATATGTCCGTCGGTATATTCCGACGAAATGAGTTTGTCGGTAAATTCGACGGATATATGTCCGTCGGTATATTCCGACGAAATGAGTTTGTCGGTAAATTCGACGGATATATGTCCGTCGGTATATTCCGACGAAATGAGTTTGTCGGTAAATTCGACGGATATATGTCCGTCGGTATATTCCGACGAAATGAGTTTGTCGGTAAATTCGACGGATATATGTCCGTCGGTATATTCCGACGAAATGAGTTTGTCGGTAAATTCGACGGATATATGTCCGTCGGTATATTCCGACGAAATGAGTTTGTCGGTAAATTCGACGGATATATGTCCGTCGGTATATTCCGACGAAATGAGTTTGTCGGTAAATTCGACGGATATATGTCCGTCGGTATATTCCGACGAAATGAGTTTGTCGGTAAATTCGACGGATATATGTCCGTCGGTATATTCCGACGAAATGAGTTTGTCGGTAAATTCGACGGATATATGTCCGTCGGTATATTCCGACGAAATGAGTTTGTCGGTAAATTCGACGGATATATGTCCGTCGGTATATTCCGACGAAATGAGTTTGTCGGTAAATTCGACGGATATATGTCCGTCGGTATATTCCGACGAAATGAGTTTGTCGGTAAATTCGACGGATATATGTCCGTCGGTATATTCCGACGAAATGAGTTTGTCGGTAAATTCGACGGATATATGTCCGTCGGTATATTCCGACGAAATGAGTTTGTCGGTAAATTCGACGGATATATGTCCGTCGGTATATTCCGACGAAATGAGTTTGTCGGTAAATTCGACGGATATATGTCCGTCGGTATATTCCGACGAAATGAGTTTGTCGGTAAATTCGACGGATATATGTCCGTCGGTATATTCCGACGAAATGAGTTTGTCGGTAAATTCGACGGATATATGTCCGTCGGTATATTCCGACGAAATGAGTTTGTCGGTAAATTCGACGGATATATGTCCGTCGGTATATTCCGACGAAATGAGTTTGTCGGTAAATTCGACGGATATATGTCCGTCGGTATATTCCGACGAAATGAGTTTGTCGGTAAATTCGACGGATATATGTCCGTCGGTATATTCCGACGAAATGAGTTTGTCGGTAAATTCGACGGATATATGTCCGTCGGTATATTCCGACGAAATGAGTTTGTCGGTAAATTCGACGGATATATGTCCGTCGGTATATTCCGACGAAATGAGTTTGTCGGTAAATTCGACGGATATATGTCCGTCGGTATATTCCGACGAAATGAGTTTGTCGGTAAATTCGACGGATATATGTCCGTCGGTATATTCCGACGAAATGAGTTTGTCGGTAAATTCGACGGATATATGTCCGTCGGTATATTCCGACGAAATGAGTTTGTCGGTAAATTCGACGGATATATGTCCGTCGGTATATTCCGACGAAATGAGTTTGTCGGTAAATTCGACGGATATATGTCCGTCGGTATATTCCGACGAAATGAGTTTGTCGGTAAATTCGACGGATATATGTCCGTCGGTATATTCCGACGAAATGAGTTTGTCGGTAAATTCGACGGATATATGTCCGTCGGTATATTCCGACGAAATGAGTTTGTCGGTAAATTCGACGGATATATGTCCGTCGGTATATTCCGACGAAATGAGTTTGTCGGTAAATTCGACGGATATATGTCCGTCGGTATATTCCGACGAAATGAGTTTGTCGGTAAATTCGACGGATATATGTCCGTCGGTATATTCCGACGAAATGAGTTTGTCGGTAAATTCGACGGATATATGTCCGTCGGTATATTCCGACGACCGCTGTCCGTCGGTATATACCCTTTTTTACAAATTAATTTTGCATTTTTATATATTTTTGATATTAATAAATTTAAAAATTGGAAATTTAAAACTAATAATATTATAAAATTTAAATTCATAAAACCGAAATAGGAAAAAACATTCATAAAGTTTAAAATTCATACAAACCGAAATAGAAAAAAAACATTCAAAGTTTTATAAAGCCAAATAAACTAAGATGAACTCGAAGACATCAAACGATCTAGCCGTGATAATCTCTGTTGAACTTCTTCGGGATGCCAACTCAGCAAGGATAGTGGCATTCTCCGAACGGATAGTGGCATTCTCGAAAGGATAGTGGTGTTCTGCTCCTCCAATGCCCCAACCGCTCATCTTTGTCATGTAGCTCCTCGAGAACCATGGGATCGCATACGGAGCTTGCGAAGAAGATGCCGGATACTTAAAAGCACGACGGGCCAACCTAACTAAACGGCCTCCTTTCCTTTTAGGAACCGCCTACAAAAATATTTAAAGTAAGTAAATATGGACAAGTAAGTAATCGACATTATAAAAAATATATTAATAAAAAATTACCTTTTCAACCATCTCATTTATTTGCAATAGAGACAGGTTGGTTGAAGTTCCCGTGGAGTCGCCATCGAGAGAGGCTGAGATTGAGAAACTATCTCAGCTTCCACCAAATCAACTACACCTCTGATCACGGTGTCCTGAATTTGACCCGTCGTCTTGTTAGTGTGAGCCACCTTAATGAGTTGGAGACGATCAACGGATTACCGTCATTTGCTTCGATCTAAAACCGCCATTATTAGCCAAAAATATATAAAATATTTATTTAAAAATATAAAGATAAATAATAATAAAAACTTACAAGTTCATCCTCCTTAGTAGACATGGAGCAAGCGCCGAGGTTGTGCACATACATACCTTTCCGCCACGACGCTTCCTGGTCCTCGAGTTCCTAAGACGCCTCTGCAGTGTCTTCCTCTCCCAATGAGCTATCAACTCCTCCCACACCCCCGTTGATGAACCGTGGCTTCTTGTTCTTCGCCAAACTGTCTTCCACGCGTTTATCTGCTTTGTGTAAGAGTCCATGGCCTTTCGTTGAATTTCTTACTGACTGTTTCCGTAAGATCGAGTGCCAGCTTGAACTCTTGCTACAAAACAAACACAATTTAATAAGTAAATATATGTAAAAAATGTAAAAACTTAAAAAATGAAGGGTTACTATACCGCGAACCGACGAAACCACAACTCTCGCTCGTCGGAAGGGATCACACTCCACTTTGGATATCCAAAACGGAGCATGGAGTACATCATCTGGTTGATGCTCCGGCTAATGCCATTTTTCGACTTGGTGAACCTTTAAAAATACAAGTTAGCAAGTTAATTAAAGCAAAAATATAACGGTACAAATAAAAAATACTAACCAAGTGCTATGGCCTCGCTGTGGGTTGAGTTGGAGAAACGGAGATGCTCTCGACCTGGTTGTTGAACCAATAGATGAACCGCATGACCCCGGATCCTGCTGAGCAGCAGCGTGAGGGGCAGCGTGAGGGGCAGAGGGAGCTGGAGCGGAATATATGCGGAACCGAGTCATGAGACGATACCGATGCACGGAACCGCCACCGAACTACGCCGAAGACGGGCTGCGGGCGGGCTTCATCCTCGCCCTAAAAAAATTAACCCATCAAACATATTTTCATTTATATATTTACAAAAGGTTTTATAAACGTTTTAAAAAACTATTAAACCTTTTATATATATATATATATATATATATATATATATATGTATACAAAATTATAAAAATTTATAAATATAGAAAAATGTTGTTAAAATTTATAAATGAAGAAAAATGTTGTTAAATATTTATATTTTTAAAAATGTTGTTAAATATTTATTAGTGGAAACTTAAAAAATATAAAATTTTAAAATTTTAAAATTTTTACTATACATGATTTAAATATATATATATATGTATACAAAATTATAAAAATTTATAAATATAGAAAAATGTTGTTAAAATTTATAAATGAAGAAAAATGGTGTTAAATATTTATATTTTTTCAAAAACGTTTTAAAAATCAAAAACGTTTTAAAAATCAAAAACGTTTTAAAAATCAAAAACGCTTTAAAAAATCAAAAACGTTTTAAAAATCAAAAATGTTCCAAAAAACTAAAACAACAATCCTAACTTATATATCCTAAACTATCCATTCAATCCTAAAATGTTCAATCAAACAACCTAAAATCCGAGATCAACTTCCAAAACCCTAAACAATTGAAAAAAAAAGGTTTGGGATGATTCTACATGATTTGGGGTTTGGGGAAGAGATAGGAGGGTGAGGAGAGGATTCGCCGGTGAAGAGAGGCCGAATCGCCGGAGAGTCGCCAAATCGCCGAAATCACGGAGAGTTTTGAGAGAGAGAGGCCGGAGATAACGAAGAAGAAAGGAGAAGGGTTTTTATTTCCGTGGATTCCGACGGACACGGGTTCGTCGGTATTCCGTCGGTATATTTAAAATATACCAAATGCCGATTCGCGAAAATTTTCAAGCGGTTTGGTTCTCCGGCTAATTGAAATTCGACGAACGGTCCGCCAAGATTTTCCGACGGACACATTCCGTCGGTATATTCGACGGAATTCGGCGACTTAGTGTTTAGGGTGTTCTTTTCAAGTTTCTAAATGCAAAATCCAAACCTTTGATAATATATATAGTATTTGCATAAAGATTTAACAATAAAAATGTTTTATAACACGATTTTACACAACAATATTTTTGTAGTGTGCTTATATAAATATGATTGTATAAGTACATAATGTTAAGATGAGATGTTATGAAAACAATGATATGCATACATAAATATTTTAATGAGTTGTTATATTTGAACGGTTGCGATCTAATACTATACTAAACACTTATTATGTGTTATTTTCATAGTTTTGGCATCTAAATTTATAGATTTTATGATTGAAACTTTATAGAAAACATGTCGTCGGTATTTCGTCGGAAAATCGGCGACATTCAACAACTTCGACAAGTTCGCCGGAATGTCGTCGGTATTTTCCTCGACGAAATACCGACGACCTTCCAATTTTCAATGAAACCCGTTGTCGCCGCTATGTCGCCGGTATATTGCGAGGGATTTCCGACGGACCATTAAAAAAAAAAAACTAATCAGAATCTTCAATCTTCATCAAACTCCCCAACCTCGGCTTCCGCTCTAATGTACGACAGCATCATGTCCAAACACAGTCAATTCTCAACGAGTTGAACATTTTCCAAATCTTCAACTGCACGGCGTTGCTGGTAGACTCGTTGCAATGGTTCATCATCATCGAAGTTCCATCCACTCGCCCTCTTGGGTTGATTTATGCTACAAGAACCCATGGATCGCTCTCAGACGCCACCCGAGGGTAACTGATGTAGCACACCTATACATATCAATTATACAAAGTATTAGTTCAATATATAACATTAATTAATTATATTGGTAAAAAATTATGAATATATTGACATACCTGATCAGCTTGCGAACCAAGAATGAAGGGATCATAATATTGAAGTTTCCGCCGCGAATGAACTGATGTAACACCAAACGCATCAATCTTCACTCCTCTATCTGGGGTGGTGTCATACCAATCACAATAGAATACTACACAACGCAATCCAACCATTCCAGAAATTGATTTCCAATATTTCTTTTATGTTGCCGTAGTAGACATCGTCACCGTAAGAAGATGAAACACCAGCATCATATGTTGTCTTAGAATGACCTTTCCTTGTGAATGCATATCCTCGCACAAAATTTAGGATATGATTTGACCACATAGTTTGGTCCCTGCACAAATTGGCGTATCCAATCATCGAACACAAGACCTCGCCAAACCATCATTCACCTATAAAAACATATATGATTGCAAAATTAATTAGTTTATATATATTAAATTTAAACTAATCATTTGCATAGGGTAATAGGATATATGACTCACATAACTACGAAGCCACGCAGCAAATCCGTTATCTCTAAGTTGTCGAAGCTCATCTTCTGTTGCATGCCTGTGAGTCATACGCAACTCCGCCATATATACACTATATACAAAAATATTATCAATATGAAATAAATTTATTGAATATTAATCTAACAATAAATGAATAAATATTTTTACCTCTCATATTGTAGAACATCTTCACGGTTGGTGAGCAAATATGTTTGCAAATGAGCCGCTCGTCCGTAAGTCTCCGCTTCGTGAATTTTCCACTAAGTCGCCCTATTTCCTTGAACATGCTTGGGACAGAACATGATATGTTGCTCTCTCCCTCTATCATCATGCCGAGCAGGTCTTCGTGTTTTGTTTGCACTTCGGTGGAAAATAATTTTCAGCAAAGATTGCAGTTTCTTCATTGATCACCGTGCCACTATAGATCCTTCCACCGCTTTGATTTTTGACCATCTTCTTCGATGGTGCATATAACGCTCAAAAATATACATCCATCTCAGATCGCACAGACCACCAAGTTCCAATTCTCTTAGATGAATAGCAAGATGTTCCATTACATCAAAGAATGATGGAGGAAATATCTTCAAGGTTGCACATGCCGACCGTGCGTTTGTCTTCAAATTATTAATACCCTCTTCACCAATACTCGCTGCATAAGTCACGGAAAAAACACTAATCCCTGCAATTGCTTCATGAACATTACGTGGCAATAATGCTGAAAAGGCAAACGGAAGGAGGCGCTGCATAATTACATGACAATCATGACTCTTCAAGCCAAGAACTTTCCTTCGCTTCTATCAACGCAGCTTCCCAAATTTGATGCATATCCGCCAGAAATTTCACTTTCTCTCAGAATCCAATCAAAGAACTCTTCTTTTCTAGCACCATCTAGCCGATAAATGGGAAAAGGGGCGTACCGTTCTCATCAACGTGAAGTTCGAACGATCACAAATATCGACTAAATCCAACCTTGACTTCAAATTATCCTTCGCTTTACCTTGATGTTAAGGACTGTGTTCATCGATTATCGAAGAAGTTCTTCTCAATATGCATGACATCTAAATTATGCCGCAATAGATGACTCTCCCAATATGGTAGATCCTGAAAATACTCTTTTGTGCCAGTTATGTAGCTCTCCAACCGCATTGACTCGAATGTTTTCATGTCCACCTACATCCGGCGCCCTTTCGCATCAAAATACCTAAACTGCTTCAACAAATCTTTCCCACTAACTTCCTCAGGTGGACCATCAAACACCTGCTTGTTCTTCGTGAACGAAGTCTTACTCCTCGCGGTATGGATGATCGTGGTAGAAATCGTGCGTGACAGTCAAACCAACACGTTTTCCTTCCGTTCTTTAGTTGGAAAGCATCTGTGTCATCTTGACAATATGGACATGATAGCTTCCCATGTGTTGTCCATCCAGATAACATACCATATGCTGGAAAGTCACTTATTGTCCACATAAGTACTGCCCGCATCGAAAGTTTTCTTTGCGCTAAACATCGTGATGTCTCAAAACCATGCCCATAGTTGTTGCAACTCATATATTAGTGGTTGAAGAAACACATCTAGTGATTTTTAGGATGATCTGGCCCGGGACTAGAATTGAGAGAAACAAAACTCGTCGCGATGCACAAGCTCGGCCGTAAGTTGTGCGGTGTCACAATAATCGCCATAGAGAATACTGCCTTCCATGCTTTCCAAATGGGCTGAAACCATCAGTAGATAATCCAAGATAAACATTTCTTCTCTCTTCCGCAAATTCGGATATGTTGATGGAAATGTTTCCAAGCCTTTGATCCGAAGGATGTCTAATCTCACCATTTGTGGAATGCTCGCATGCCATCTCATTGCTTTTGCTGTAGCCACACCGATACAACCTCTTCAATCTTTCCGTCAAAGGCAAATACCACATTCTTTTGAATGGGATCGAACTCTTCCCTCGCCTCTCGATAACGAGGTTTCCCACAAAATTTGCATACATTCCGTGTCTCATCCGCTTCCAGATCATGCAGTTGTCAATACATACATCTATCACTTCATACGGTAGTTGAAGACCTGCAACAAGTTTCGAACCTCGTAGTATGAACCCGTGCAAGGTTATCCTCGTAGAATACCTTTGACAAAATCAGAATCGTGATCCATACATTCTTCACCAAATTATACCGTCTTAATACCCATTAATCTAGTTGCAGATGATAAGACTGAATGACCATCTCTACAATTTTGATACAAAGGTTGTTTTCCCGCATCCAACATGTCAAAAATCTCCTAGACTCGGGTTTGGTTCTTCCCTCTATAATGATCATGTACCATCGCTCGGTACCTACACCATAATCTATATCCGCTTCTAGATTCTTCTAACCTAATATCAGGCTGAGGTTCACTAACAGGCTGAGGTTCGCTAGTACTACCATATTCATAACCAGTTTCCCCATGAAGGTACCAAACTTTATAATTACGTGAAAACCCTTTCATATACAAATGAGTCCAAACATCAAATTCTTTTATAACCTTATTATTATTGCAAGAAGAGCAGGGACATCTTAACATACCACTTTTTGCATCCGGTTGCTGTTGAACAAGCCTCATGAATTCTCCAATCCCTTGAACGTATTCTTCCGTAAGCAAATTGGTGTTCGGATCCAAATGAGGTTTATCCATCCACGAACGATAATAAACTTCAAGACATGATTTTCACGGAATTGTTATGACTAAAGAGAATGAAGAGAGAATGAAGTGTGAATGAGTTGAATGAGGAGGGGTTGTATTTATAGGAAATTGCTTACGGACCTCCGACGACTTTCCGACGAAATTCCGACGGATATAAAGAAGTCCGTCGGAATTCCGTCGGAATTGTCCAATCCCAAACGGCTATACAACGGTCATATGTATTTGTCGGCAACGGTCACATGGTTCGTCGGAATTCCGTCGGAAAATACCGATGGAATTCCGACGACTTTGCTGTTAATCGGAATGTCGTCGAATTCGTCGAATATACCGACGAACTTCCGACGACTACAACGGTTACATTTTTACCGGAATGTCGCCGAATTCGTCGAATATACCGACGAACTTCCGACGACTACAACGGTTACATTTTTACCGGAATGTCGCCGAAAAGTCGCCGGAAAATTCGACGACTTCATTTTTTTGGATTTGGTCGGAAATTTGTCAGTATTCCGTCGCAAATGTCCGACGACCTTGGTGTCCGTCGGAACCTCCGTCGGAATTCGGTGTGTTTTCTTGTAGTGATTATCCATCAGACTTATCACTTACTATTATAAAATCAAGATTGATTGTAGAAGTAACTTAGCCTATTAGTTAAAGTTTAAAAGATTTTACCCTTAGGTATGGGATTAAATTTCAGATTATACTATTTTTTTACGGTTATAGAATGCAAAGCTAATCAGAGGTTCTCTGTAGCCAAAGCTGTTCGTTTGGGACCATCTACTATGGAGCGAACTTGTCCATCGAGAATTCATATGTGCAAAACTGTCAGTCGTCGATCCAAGTGTGTCGGGTGAACTTCATTGTAGAATAATTATCTATAGAGTTGTTAATCAATATTGCATATATAGTATGTAGTTGATCATCATATCTAATAAAATTAAAATTATATGATAACGTAATGTGTGCTACCAGCATTAAAAGAAAAAAAATCAAGATTGAGAAAAGCGCGAACCAAAGTTCTGTTTGTGAGTTGGTCCAATAATGCAATGTGGAACCATTCCTAGCTAGCTTGGTATATATATCATCAAATGATATGAAACCCCAGTTTACATATTTCGTCTCTCTTAGAATCCTGTTGACTTCGTTCTGGCATGTAGCGTCGCGGCTGACCGAACTTTGTAGAATCATTTATTCGGAGATTATACGGGGATTAATCGGGGCCTAGTTTTTATGCATATACATATAATATATATAATATATATCATTTTGGTAGAATGTACATGTGTTTTTACGATGGTCTAGTGGCTTTAGGCAGGATTTTCCATGTAGGTGTCCGGTTCAAGTCACATTTTGGCCACTTACCATTCTTTTTTCTTCATTTATTAAGTTGAGGGCAAAAAAATAATTGTTTTATTGTCTTCCCCATAGGGCTTCACGGTTACAGACATTTAGACATGGCGGCCATTCGATTTATACTCATCAAAACTCAGTTTCAACACTCATTTTTCATGATTTATACATTAATATGATAGATTTGAACCGTATTATACCATTTCTAACCTTAAAATGCTAAAAGTTGACAGTGAAATTTTTTTCCCCGATTTTATAACCGATTTGACAAAATCCCCACGGCCATGAACCGCCGAACGCTTACTCGCCGTATAATCGGTCACGACGGCCGCGTTTTAGAACAGGGCTTAGAATACGTGTTAACATATTTGACCGTACGTATATACAATATTTAAATCTGTGAGAGCACTACAGTAATATAACTTAATATTTAAATCAATGTTAAAAATCGCTTTATAGGTGACTAATGATCAGGCGAATTATTCTGGATTCATGCATTAACGAATTATTGATTTATCTTATATATATTTTAAATTATTTAAAATACTTAATTTTTAAGTTTAACTATAAAATTATTTTGATTATCAATATTAAATATACAAAACAAAACAAAAAATTATTTGTACTAACATTATTATTTAATTTAATCGATTCAAAGTGCTTTAGACTTGTTTAAACCGATGTAGAATAATTTAAACCGATTTGGAACGTATAAATCAGATTTTAACAACATCGTTTTGGATAAGCTGAGTAAACCAATTTTTAGAGCCATGATTTAAATTAAAACATGCAAAAAAATTTATTGAGAAACTCTCTCCTATAAATTCTTTAAACAGAACTTTCCTCAAGGTTCAAGTCACCACAAAAATTTCTTCTCTTTCTTAATATCCATTATCCAAAAATACGAAAGAAAGAATCTAGCAATCTTGACAGTCAATGAATCAAGAAGGATCATCACAAAGCCCTACCGGGCAGTGCCGTTCTCCCTCTGCGCCCTCTAATTCTACCGCACCGGTCCGGTCCCGTTGGTCACCTAAACCGGAGCAAATCTTGATACTCGAATCCATTTTCAACAGTGGTATTGTCAACCCACCAAAAGACGAAACAGTGAGGATAAGAAAAATGCTTGAGCAATTTGGTGCAGTGGGTGACACAAACGTCTTCTACTGGTTTCAAAACCGACGTTCAAGATCTCGCCGGAGACAGCGGCAGCTTCAAGCCGCTACTGCCGCAGCCGTCACTTCCAGAGGAGCTGAAGACCAGCAGCACATGACGCCCATGAGCATGCATCATCCTTATAGCAACAACGAGATTAATTTGGGATTTGGAAGTTGTAGCAACTCGTCAGCTAATTACTTCTTTAATGATCCTTCATCTCAAGTATCTTCCTTTCTTCTCGGTCACTCGTCTTCTTCCTCGAATGGTGGATGTGAAAGTAACAATGGCATGGAGAATCTCTTCGCAATGTATGGCCATGAATCTGATCATCCCCATCTTCATCAGCACAGCTCAAATGATGCAACAATTTCAAACCCATCTGATCAAAACTCCAGTTTCCACTATCAACAAGGTGAATCATTCATTTGCATGCCTCATATTTTTCTTTTATACCACAAACTTTGGTTTTTTAGATTATCAACCAGTACTTAAAAGTTACCGATATTTGGATGACTCCTGTTTTTAATGAGAAGGTTTGAAAGTGAATAAGGAAGATACAACTTTTTAAGTGAGTTTCAAACTAAGAGCTCGAATTTTAAGTTAGGCTAATTTGTGTATTTTGAGATATAATTCTCAAAAAAAGGTTCTTATATATTTTAAATTTGAAAAAATAAAATAAAAGGGTTAATTACGGTGTTCATAAACGGAGTTCCAACGGAAGTAACAGAAGGAGCAATAGACATGAAAGCAATGTTCGGTGAAGACTTAGCGTTAATGCATTCCTCTGGTCTTCCTCTTCCCATTGATGAGTTTGGTTTCTTGATGCATTCTTTACAACATGGCCAATCATATTTCCTGGTAACTCTGTTTAACTCACTTTTATCTATCTAATTAATATGGACATATAAACAAAAGTACTCATAAATAAATTCATTAATAATTTTCAGACCCTTTGGGTCGTCTGTGAATCCTTTTCTATAAATTGCGAGATAAATCTGTTTTCCTTTAAATTACTAAATCATGTGTATAGAATGTGCTGAAACCTAATTATTCTGGTCAAGTCCTTAATGTCTGCAGACAATAATGTCGAGAACCCAGTTCAGTCTGTATCTAAGCTAGATCATAAAATATTCCAGCATAAAATATAGTTAAATACTTATATATAGATTTGACGATTTTCGTTTTTATGCAATAAATGAATATCCGTAACTGAAGTTTTGTAATTTAAGTAAAGCTTTACGGATCGATGTCAGCTCTTATAAACACACGTATATATATCTAACTGTAGGTTAACAAAAAAAAAAATCAAAAACAAAAACATGATATATTTCATTTTTAATAAGAATATACGAATAAACACAAGAACCAATGGAATCCGTCTTTTTGAGGATAAGTATTTAATTGAGTTCATTGGCAAAAGAGTTCTTGGGAAATTATATTCTTGGTCAAACAAATAGACAGCTATTTGTTGGGTTTTCCAATATGGTCATCTGTTGATTAATTAACACAAATATATTATTCTTTTTTAATAAATTTTATTTTTCGTTGTTTGATTTCACTTTTTCATCGACAGGTACCGAGACAGACATGACCTTGTGTTGGAACTTACAGCATATACGTTCGATTATTTTAATTTTTACATTTGTTGATTTTATGTCAATCGTGTATACTTTTTTTTTTTTTTGTTTACAAAAAAAAAGTATACACGATTGACATAAAATCAACAAATGTAAAAATTAAAATAATCGAACGTATATACTTATAGATTAAATAAATGTTGGAACGTAAAATATTTTGTTTTCTTGTCGATTCCTGCTAGCCTGAACATAAACCTTAATCAACAAAACAAGCAAAATCTTAACAGAGATCTAGTTTGGGAATAAAGTGTCGAAGTTTTAAAATTAAAAGATTAATTAAATCTTCATTTATTTAATGTTATCCATAGTAGATATATTAGTATATAGTTCAGCACAGGGTGAAATGTATTAATATTTGATATCCTTCTCGATCGACGACTATTTGTTTGTGTTCATCCTGAGGATTAAGTATAACACTAGATACTAACCCGCGCACATCATTTGAACAAATGTTTCTAATTGTTACTAAGATTATAAAATAAAATTTTATAAATCTTACTTTGTGACACTATATTTTGTTTTATATATGTTTTTTCTTGTTTTCAAACACGTATATATTTTGTTTATAATATTAAAATGTTTATTTGTTAAAAACAAAAATTTAATCATATATGGCCCATATGAAAACAAATTGATAGACCATAAGATCCATTAACTTGCAAAGTAATAATACTTTAGATGAATTAAAAGTAGTGTAAGCTTTTGTTTGACAATATAGATAGCAGTTAACAAAATATAGTGTTGTTTGGAAACATGAATAGCAGTAAGTTGAAAAAAAAAGTAATGTGTTTATGCTATTAAAACATCTATCTTATTAAATTAAAAGTAGTGTAACCTTTTGTTTGACAATAGAGATAGCAGTTAACAAAATATAGTGTTGTTTGGAAACATGAATAGCGATAAGTTGAAAAAAAAGTAATGTGCTTATGCTATTAAAAAATTATAAGTCCATTACATTAAATTAAAACATGCAAAAATTTATTGAAAACTCTCTCCTATAAATTCTTTAAACAGAACTTTCCTCAAGGTTCAAGTCACCACAAAATTTCTTCTCTTTCTTAATATCCATTATCCAAAATACGAAAGAAAGAATCTAGCAATCTTGACAGTCAATGAATCAAGAAGGATCATCACAAAGCCCTACCGGGCAGTGCCGTTCTCCCTCTGCGCCCTCTAATTCTACCGCACCGGTCCGGTCCCGTTGGTCACCTAAACCGGAGCAAATCTTGATACTCGAATCCATTTTCAACAGTGGTATTGTCAACCCACCAAAGACGAAACAGTGAGGATAAGAAAAATGCTTGAGCAATTTGGTGCAGTGGGTGACACAAACGTCTTCTACTGGTTTCAAAACCGACGTTCAAGATCTCGCCGGAGACAGCGGCAGCTTCAAGCCGCTACTGCCGCAGCCGTCACTTCCAGAGGAGCTGAAGACCAGCAGCACATGACGCCCATGAGCATGCATCATCCTTATAGCAACAACGAGATTAATTTGGGATTTGGAAGTTGTAGCAACTCGTCAGCTAATTACTTCTTTAATGATCCTTCATCTCAAGTATCTTCCTTTCTTCTCGGTCACTCGTCTTCTTCCTCGAATGGTGGATGTGAAAGTAACAATGGCATGGAGAATCTCTTCGCAATGTATGGCCATGAATCTGATCATCCCCATCTTCATCAGCACAGCTCAAATGATGCAACAATTTCAAACCCATCTGATCAAAACTCCAGTTTCCACTATCAACAAGGTGAATCATTCATTTGCATGCCTCATATTTTTCTTTTATACCACAAACTTTGATTTTTACTAACATATTTCCCAATAACCATTATAAAAATGTTTTCAATATATATAAGAAAAATACTATACAAAGTTTAATTTCAAACACCAACTTAAATTATGGTTTTTATATTTCACATTGAAATTTAAAAATATAATATATGTGATTACTTATATGATTGTAATGATAAAATATTATTAATTATAAGATTGTTTATTTGATGGTACATATAAAATAATGATTAATTATATGATAACACATATTTTGTAACCTATGATGACACATATATGATATATAATAGTGATTAGGGTGTATGCTCAGGTTCGCTTTCGGGTCTGTTTGGGATTTCGTGTTATGTTCAGATCTTTGAGGATTCGATTCTGATTTGGATAACCAATTTAAATTATTTTAAAAAAAATTAAAATTTATTATATGCTTTAATTTTTAAAAAACTATAAACAATAGAATATATTACATATAAATTTGAATAACATATGTTAGAGTACCTAACTTAACATATAAATTGGTTTGGTTTAAATATTTGGAGAGATAATTAATAATTATTTAAGTATTTTTGAATTTTTGAGTATATTTTAACTATTTTAGATATTTACGTTTGATTATTTGTATATATTTTCAAGTATTTAAACGAACTTAAAAATATCATATATATTATGAATGTTTTTATATATATTAAATCTAAAAGTTATTAATATATATAAGTATATAAATCTATTTTGGATAACCAACATACTTCGGTTCTGATCGGATTAGGTTTCAATTCTTCAAATATCAAAATTTTGAATAATTCGGATATTTAATCAATTTCGATTCGGATTTGGTACTACTTATTCGGATTGGGATTGGTTCGGTTCTTCGAATTCGAGTTTTTTTGTCCAACTCTAAATAGTGACATAAAAACAAATAGCATCATATTTTATAAAAAATACATCCGCTCGGGTGTGCGGATCAAACTCTAAACTCTAGTTATAGTTAAAAAAAAAAAAAAAAAAGTAATGTGTTTATGCTATTAAAACATCTATCTTATTAAATTAAAAGTAGTGTAACCTTTTGTTTGACAATAGAGATAGCAGTTAACAAAATATAGTGTTGTTTGGAAACATGAATAGCAGTAAGTTGAAAAAAAAAAGTAATGTGCTTATGCTATTAAAAAAATTATAAGTCCATTACATTATATTAAAAAGTAATGGCTTATGTTACTTGATATACATATTCATATCAAAATAATAATTTAAAATTAATTTATATCAAAAAATTATTCAAAAAAAAAATATATATCTATATATATATATATTCAAAATTTGATTTTTACTAACATATTTCCCAATAACCATTATAAAAATGTTTTCAATATATATAAGAAAAATACTATACAAAGTTTAATTTCAAACACCAACTTAAATTATGGTTTTTATATTTCACATTGAAATTTAAAAATATAATATATGTGATTACTTATATGATTGTACGTATAAAATATTATTAATTATAAGATTGTTTATTTGATGGTACATATAAAATACGATTAATTATATGATAACACATATTTTGTAACCTATGATGACACATATATGATATATAATAGTGATTAGGGGTGGGCGTTCAGGTTCGCTTTCGGGTCTGTTTGGGATTTCGTGTTATGTTCAGATCTTTGAGGATTCGATTCTGATTTGGATAACCAACATACTTCGGTTCTGATCGGATTAGGTTTCAATTCTTCAAATATCAAAATTTTGAATAATTCGATATTTAATCAATTTCGATTCGATTTGGATAACCAACATACTTCGGTTCTGATCGGATTAGGTTTCAATTCTTCAAATATCAAAATTTTGAATAATTCGATATTTAATCAATTTCGATTCGATTTGGATAACCAATTTAAATTATTTTAAAAAATTAAAATTTATTATATGCTTTAATTTTTAAAAAACTATAAACAATAGAATATATTACATATAAATTTGAATAACATATGTTAGAGTACCTAACTTAACATATAAATTGGTTTGGTTTAAATATTTGGAGAGATAATTAATAATTATTTAAGTATTTTTGAATTTTTGAGTATATTTTAACTATTTTAGATATTTACGTTTGATTATTTGTATATATTTTCAAGTATTTAAACGAACTTAAAAATATCATATATATTATGAATGTTTTTATATATATTAAATCTAAAAGTTATTAATATATATAAGTATATAAATCTATTTTGGATAACCAACATACTTCGGTTCTGATCGGATTAGGTTTCAATTCTTCAAATATCAAAATTTTGAATAATTCGGATATTTAATCAATTTCGATTCGGATTTGGTACTACTTATTCGGATTGGGATTGGTTCGGTTCTTCGAATTCGAGTTTTTTTGTCCAACTCTAAATAGTGACATAAAAACAAATAGCATCATATTTTATAAAAAATACATCCGCGCGGGTGTGCGGATCAAACTCTAAACTCTAGTTATAGTTAAAAAAAAAAAAAAAATTAAGCCTACATACTTTTTTTCCGGGAAGCTCAACCACTTGTAACGTGTAACCTAAATTTTGTAACCACTTTATTTTCTTTTTCTTCTCCCTCGGTGGTTCTGAATCATTCTCCGAATTAAATTGTTACTTGTTAGATTTTTTTCCTTGCAAGATACGTTAGTATAGATTTGAGCAAATCTATTGTTGTGGTTAGAATATTCTGGCATGGAATATATTAGGAAAGTATGTGTCGACAAAAATTTAAGTTGTTAGAGGTTATTTAAATTGGAAGACACGTTATTGTAAAATTGATCAAATATATTCTTAATATTGTTAGAATATTTCTTTTTCAAAAAAATATTGTTATAATATTCTAGATCATGATTAAAAATATATAATAATAAGATATTAATATATAACTATTTATTTTAAAAACTACTATTTATAATTGTACATAATTCGAAACCAATTAATGATAAGTTTTCTGAAAGTTTATAAGATAAGAAAGTGATTTTGGGTAGTATGCAATATTACATATACAAATGTACATATATCACATTGAAGGTTGAAACCTTTTCAAATTTTGGCTGTTTAGTATGTTGAAAATGGACAATATATGAATTTATATGAATTTGTTATGTTCCGGTTAATGATCTGAACAGAAGCAAACTCAGAAGAATTTGTCATGGTGCAAGTAATGAAATGAAGTCAAGAAAACATGTTCATCTAAACTATCATGCACTATCCTGCTGTCCAAGCGCAGGGTGTGATTGTGTAATTGTATTGTTCTTATAATATTAGATAACCGACGGGTTGGTTTAAATTAATTATAGCTTACAACATCGGTTTTGTTGTATCACCTTATCGTGGTCCGATTTTAATATTCTGGTTTAATCATTAAGTAGCAAATGATCGTCTATGTAATATTATTGTAACACTTTAGAAAGGGTCCAATTTTAAATCACACTTATATTAGTAGATAAAAAATAAGACTCTATTTTAATAGATTAGATACTGGCCATCAAATGTCACAGACAACTATAGCTAGTTTTAATGTATAAGTTCACTTCAATGTGAGCTTTATAGGGCCCATTGTTTAAAGACTGCATATGGGTTTATGTTGTGTTCTTAGACCCAACTAAATTATGTAGCTGGTATTAAGTAATTGAACGGACACTAAGGATCCTGACCCAAGTCGAGTAACAAAACTTTTTTTTTATCTGTTAAATGAGATTTAATTTATTTTTTCCACATTTATTAATATAGTATTTCCCCACCCTCCCCAAATTCCTTGTCGGTAAGTTCCGATCCGCATCTAAAGGCGAACGATCTGGCACCGCCTCTGAGAGAGGCTCGGTGAAATAGACATGTCTGTGAAGATGCGGACTACCTGCACCTGGACAGAAAGACCCTATGAAGCTTCACTGTTCCCGGCTTTGGTAAATGTAAATGCTATAGACAATGCAATAGTTTTACGACCAATTATTGGATTCTAATTGTTGATTTTAACTTAGTATGGATGTGCCATATTCTGGATTCAATGTACGTTGTAAAACAACGAGACAAAAAAAACTAATTGTAAAAGTTTTACCAAAATTATTGTAGGTTACATTGGAGTATTATACATTTTTATTTGTTGATTACAGACTTTAGGAAGTTATTCAACTTTTGTTTTGCTTTTTTTTTTCACTCCTACCCCGGCTAACTTCTACCAAAGCCCACTTTAAAATGTTAAACAAACATGGCTAGGACTTAACCAGGTAAACAAAGGAAACTGAACCAATTTTCTTTATCGAACAATTAGTTCCCTTATCATGAACCCTAATTCTTCATAATATTAATCAAGAAGCTCCAACTCCAAGAAAATCAAAGAAGTAATGGCCACTCTTCATCTTCACTTCCACCTTTCTTTCACTGACTGTGATTGTGTGGTGATTTTGATGGTCCAACTTTTTACTATATTTGCCACTTACTTCTGCTCTCTGCACACACTGACCAGCTTTACCTGCAAGATTATCAAAATAATGTTTTTAGCCCCCACGTGAAATTTTGTTGTATTGAAATAGTAATGTGACATTGTACTACAACTCCTTATAATATTATACCTGTAGGTACTATTACGATGTAAAACACTGTTTCTTTCTCTCTTGTCATTCAAATTTGTAATTGTTGCCACATATATGAAAATTATCAGGAGTGGTCACTCGTCGTCGGTTATGTAACATGTATAATGTGCCTTGAACTACCAAAAAACCGTCTTAGCAAAACTTGAAACTATTTTTTTTTTGCTTAAAAAACATTCCAAGTTTCTATACTTTTTTTCATATATCTCAAGAATGTCATGAAGATGATTTTCTAAAAAGAGACAAAGTAGTACTAACATAATAAAAATAATAAAACAATCAATTACATAGATTGTTACCTGGTGCAAGGGTACTATCGTAATTGAAGAAGCGAAGCTGGTGAGTTGAAGAAGGCGGAGTGAGAGAGAGCTCCGTCGTACAAGTAGAGACAGTTGAACCATCGTCATCGCCAGCCTCATCATCTTCTTCATTGACGAAAGTACCATTCACCACCGTACCGAAGAACTCATCGCCATGATTATACGAGGAAGAGACGGCCATTTCAGCGTTTCCTGACGGTGCCTGAGGAGGCTGATGACGTTGTCGTTGACTTTTTCTAGTTCGTCGAGCCATGATGACGTGCCAATGGTTCTTGACAGCGTTATCTGTCCGGCCAGGGAAGAGACGTGAGATCAAAGCCCACTTGTTGCCATAGGCTCGGTGAACAGCTAAAAGCCTTAACTCTTCTTCCTCGGTGAAGGCAGTCTTGTTAATTCTTGGGTCTAGCTGGTTAAACCATCTCAATCTACAACTCTTGCCTGAAGTCAAAGACGCAACATTAATTACCCTTTAAAATATACAAATTAGTTACGGTCAAGTTACTATGTCACTGATGTGTATGATTAAATACTTATATCCTCAAAAACATACTATATTTTTTAATTTATTATGAATAAAAGATATAATCTTTAGTAGGCATTAATTTGGGAGAAAATACCGTTTTGGTTAAATGGAGAAAATGTTTTTTTGTGGGAAAAAAATATCTGGACATTTTGTTTTTAACAAATTTTATTATTTTCTATTAGTATTTAAAGAAAACACTTATATTTACGGAATTTTATGTAAGAAATCAATAGGTAAATAAAAGTAAATAAATATACCTGATCTACCAAGAAGGTGGTTAGCAATCACGTTCCAGTTTTGTGGACCAAACTCGGCAACAAGCTCCTTGAGTTTAGCATCTTCTGTTGGTCTCCAGTGTCCTCTTGAGCATACTTTTGCTTTTATTCCACTTTGACCCCTCCTTTTCCAACCGTTTTCGCTTTCGTGTTCATCTTCCGACTTCAAGACTGGGAATGTTTTGTTGAGGGGATGGTTTCTAGCGAGAGAGAAGTTGGTATGCGATTTTGGTGAAGATCTGAAGTTGTTTGCTTCTTTGAATCTTCTCGACCCATGGATGGTTTCATTGCTTGTTTGATCTTTCTCAAGGAGATTTGGATTCATTTTCTTTCTTTCTGAGGTTAGGGATTAAAAGAAGAGAAACCAGCAATAGAAGAGAGAGAGGCAGACCACTTGAATGGCTTTCCACTGTTTATATGGAGGAAGAAAAAGAGAGATTCTTCAATATTTTATTGACTCATATATGAATTTAACTGACATATTTTACAAGTAAATATATAATATTTGTTCACATCATATATACAATAATATTATAATAAAATTGATGATGAGTTGTTATTCAAAGTACATGGAAAAATCAAATGATAGCTTGTTTTTTTTTTTTTTTTTTCCGTCGAATTGGGTTTTTTATTTTATATAAACGGGCCCAGCCCAAAACCAGAATACAACAAAGCCCACTTAACCTACCGGACAAACATTCGTTACACAATTGGGCCCAAAATCCAGCGGCCCACCTTGAGAAACCCTAGCCAAAACACGGGAACGACGCGCGGCCGCCTCGCAGATCAGTCTTTTGGTCGCGTGGCCACGTGTTAACATCCTCGACGTCGAGGGTCACGTGTCGCGAGATCATCACATCACTCCCGCTTCTCAACCTTACCGGAGATCCAACCTTCGGATCAAACCAGCGACACCGGAACTCCGTCGTTCCTACCTCTTCACCACCGAAAAGAGCTTATGGGACTCTAATACCGGAGAGAATCAATCGCCGTGGCGAGATCTCATCCAACTCCGTTCACCACAGCCTCCCAAAGCCTCGCATGCAACCTCACTCATTCCGTCGAAGATCATCCTCTCCTCCGACGCGATCAGAAACAAAACAAACCACAAATAAACCCCGAAAATAAAGAACAGAAGGAAAACCCTAAACCCCAAAAGACTAAGGGGACGGAAGCCGGCGACGTAAAGCTGAGATAGCCTTTACCCCCCGGAAGCTGGATCCGACGACGGCAGAACTAAGGAAGCTTCCTCGCCGCGGAGACAAAGGACCGGCGGTGACGGATCTGTGGGAGCCTCCGTCTCCCGGAGCTAGAACTCGAACTATTGACACCCCCCCCCTACCCGCAAACCCCGTCGTGACTCCCGGACCAGAACCACACCGGTTGGTGTCTGATCAGAGTTCCGACAAAAGGAAACCGAGTAAGAGTAAGAGCAAGAAGACGGGATGATTATATCGAAGGGAAAAAGGGCTCCGGCGGCGGCACGGACGCTCACGCGCCAGCCGACGGATCCCCTTTGAAAGGACTTTTCTCTCTCTAACTTTTCTCTCACCCCCTCATGATAGCTTGTTTATTCAGACATCAAAAGGGGTAGGGAAATATTTTACTATATGACTATATATATCACACTTAATCAGGTACTCTATAAACTATCATGTTTTTATAGTCCTTATATAGCTTTGTACAATTTTAGTCGTTGTTGTATTGAAACTTTTTTGGGTCTTGTAAATTTGGTCGTAGAAAATTTCGAAGTATGATAATTTTCTCGTCACTAACTTTATGAGCTGTTCTTAATTTGTTTTCTTATATGTAGAAATAATTAGAAAAAATCTGTACTCAGGTTTTGCTTCAGTTTGCATAAAATTTTCAACTTAAAACGAAAACTAGATTAATGTGATACTAATTTTAGCACTCTCTCCACACGTGCAAAAGTAAAGATTTAGGAAAGTCGGTGGGTATGTGTGGTGTTGGTGCATGCAAATCGAGACCCGCTCGTGCGTGAGGAGGGTTCGATGGCTTAGGCCCCACAGACTCAACAGTCTCGGAAACTCCAAAAACATTTTTGAACCGCTCGTGTGGCACTACTATACACACATACTGATAGTGCACGTGTGCACGTACGAACATGTTGGTGTGAGTTAATAATTATGGGATAAAAACAACAGAATCGTTTTTTGTCTGTTTCGGACACAAAGCAAGAAAAGATCTTAAAGGAAGAGAAATAAATTGCTTTTCTGTTCTTCGTAACGTCTATAAAAAATGCGTGTGTATCTATATATACGTATAATGAATATACATTCGCATGTTTCAAAGAATTTGTTTTCTGTAGTTTAATATAAAATAATCATGAGTAGCTCAACAACTTGTTTTAACTTTTAAGTATTGATAATACAAACAAACAACAACTTATTTTAACTTTTAAGTACTTCAAGATCTTTTGAACGGACGTAGACGTTTTTACTTAATGATCAATGAACTCAAAAACACTTCCACAGTTCCACTTATCTAAGTGAACTCAAACAATGTTATGCGAAAATTACTGGAAAAATAGGCGTCACAAACGGAAAATATATGATGCAAGAGACGAGTCTATACATTTGAACGTAAAAGTGTTTTTTTTCTTCCATGCGTAACAACCGACGCCAGATTTTGATATGAAAACAATTATTTATCTTTAAAGAAAAAAAACATTGAGTTTTATTAATTCAATGAACTGGCCAGAAAAATAGATGGGCCAGAAAAATGTAACTGAAGCCAAATTAAATTCAACAAAAAAACGAGAGTAAAATAAACATAATACAAAGAAACGTTCGAGCCAGAGAAAAAAGACAGAAACGTACCAAAAAGATTAGATTACTTTATGGTGTAGTTTTACGTGAGTTTCGGTTATGGGAACGGTTTCGTTAATTTTGAAATCTTCTGCTGACGACAAAAAAAAAAAGGGTCTCGTACCGACAGGGGCGGATCTAGGATCACAACTAGTTTGGGGGCACACACAATTTTACACTATACATATTTTTTTTAAGATCGGGGGCACTTGTACAAATATCAAGCTTATTGTTAAGAAATTTCAAAAGTAGATGGGGGCACGTGCCCCCGTTGCTCATGCTCTACGTCCGCCCCTGCGTACCGACGTGGAATGACGACATCATGAACTGTTACATACGAGCGGATCGTGTTCTTACCTAACATATGTCCCGTCTTCAGTTCACGTATTTCTGTTCCGGTTCAAAGAAAAGATCCTATAACCGTTATGGACCAATTCCACTTTACGTGTTAAATTTAATTTGACGTCATAAATTTTTTTTTTTTTTGACGTCATAAATTCATATTTCCAATACGGCAAATATTATAAAATTTTATATATGTAGTTCAAAACCGTAGGCGAGTTATAAATGAAGATTGCTTAAACAACTAGTCGCATTAATGGAACAAAGTGATAATTAAAAGCAATTTAGTCAATGATAATTGTACTAGTATGAACTATGAAGTATATATATGTAATATTGCACCTCAACCAAAATGATAAGTGGTTTTATGGATCGAGTTATTGATGGCCCAAAGAAGTATACGATTATATGGTGAGCCATACCATTCGCACTTGAACAGTTTAGTCACTAGCTTTGTATTTTTCTTACCTTTTTCCAGTATCACAAATCGTTTATTGAAATCATAAAACAGAAGGTGGAGAGAGAGGGAAATACCGAAACTCCAAATGCTACAGATTAATGTTTGGGTAATGATGAGATAAGCCACACTAATTACATTCATTTAGAGAAAGCTTCCAGATTAGTTTTAAAGGGGACACTTTAACTAATTTGAGGAATTTAGGGCTTTATCTCATGATGTAAAGACATAAAGTATCATTATATATGTAAAATTTAATTATAAATCATGTCAAAGTTGTTAGCCGGTCCATTCATTGCACTTGTGGCATAGAGCTAACATATCACATCAGAGTGTATTATAGTAAATTATAACTATGAAAAAATACATTTTGGGGGGAGTTAATGAGGTTATACCTTACGGACTATATTGAAAGTCATTATCGAGACTATATTAAAAGTCATTATCGAGGCAGTTAATTGTCCACGCACTCACCACTAGTTTAGTCCATATGGATCCAAACAAAAAATGTAGTTATTCGAATGTAAATAGTTTAATGTATGTAAAAGTATTAACAAAAATAAACATTAGTCAAAAGTTGACGGCGGTGATCGGCAACTAATCCACCCAATTTTAACTCAAAATGATTCTCAAGTCGAAAAGAACAGAAACTCTCTCCGTTTTACCACCATTGAATCATTGATGTTTTATAACTATCATTTGAAAGGACATTATATATTTAATTTGAATTTAATTTAGTTTAAATTATATTGTTATGTTTAATGTATTTTTATTGTTTATTACTCGTGTTAATATTTATATTAGTATGTTATACATTCTGAAACTAATACATTAGTTATAAACGATTTTGGTTTCTTACATTGTTTCTCTATAACATTTATGAAAACTCTAAAAAGTGTGTATAACATATAGACTTAAAATAAGATACACAATTAACTCAGAAATTTCATAAAGTATGTGAAATATAGTCATATAACATTTAGACATAAGTTACAAAAAAAACATCTAGACATCCTTTATATACTAAAACATAAATCACTTGGCGAATCAGAATCTGACACGTGGCAAAATTTTAAAAAAAATAAACAGTCATAAAAAAAAAATAGTTACTGGATCAACAAGAATTCCACGATGTCTATTTTAAAAAACGGTAACAATTTAAATCCTTAAATTTTTCTGATCACTAAGTACATGGAACCTCTTCAGAATTTTTCCAATTGGCCTTTCTTCTCCTATTCTCAATCTTTTCATATCTTCATCACCTCTTCAGAATTTATCTTCTTCTCAAAGTAATATTACCTTATTCTTTTTGTATGATTTAGGTTGAAATTATTTTACTATATTAGTCATAGGAAGAGGAAATGACAAGGAGGCTCCACAAAAAGATTTTAAAATCAGATCATGTGAATACTAAAGTAAATATCTCATCACTTTCCTTTCAATTATTTTCCTTTCAAATTAAGTTTCCATGTTACTGAGTTTTTTTCTTCTTATTAATTGGTTTGTCATGGATATATGTAGGAAGAAATAAAGCTACCACTTGCTACTAAGGAACACGAAGATGTCATATCGGCAGTGCTGGGTGGAAGAAAATTGAAGTAATATTGTCAACAGAAGTATTTTGCCTATTATAGTTGTAAATTGTTATAATTTTCCTATATATATTATGCTCAGTTTAATGACTATGCAAATATAAGTTAACATTCTTCATCATCTATTGACACCAAAAAAGTACTACGAGACAATCTATATGGTGTTAATACAATCTAAACCTAAAAAATATAGTTTTAATACATGTTAAACAACTTATATAATTATAGTTTTAATACATTCATAAAAAAGTAATATTTTTTTATAATCAAAAATATTCCCATGCATAGCATGGGTTCAATACTAGTAGTAATAAAATCATAGTTTAGTAAAGTATGTGAAATCTCTTAGTTTAAGTTACAATCAACATAAATAATACTCCATTTGTTTCTATAAAATAAAAAATAAAACCCTGTTTCAAGAATATATATATTTTATACTTTATACAATTTCAAAAAATTAATTGTATTTATTCAAATGTGACACTAAAATTATATAAATTAATAAATTAATAAACATAATAAATTCATAATTTTTTCTAGTCTCAAATTTCATCGATGTAAAATATGACGTAGTTCAATAAGATAATAAAATAGTAGTATTCAGAAAACTCTTATATAGATAAATAATATTATTGAAATTTTATATTAATAATTACTATATATATAAATGTTATAAACATGCACAAAACATTTAAAAAAAAATTCACGTCTAATTTAATTTTTCATTTTACCGAACAATATATAAAAAATTATTTGTATTCTACGATATATATGCATTATATATCAATTCTATAGAAATAAATTATTTTAAAATAATAATTATATAATTAATAAATGATTTTAATTTTAATATTATTAATTTATAAAATTTTAATGTACATGAAACTGATGGTAAACAGCTGAACACAAAATAATATATTTATGATTAATTTATAATATATTTATGATTAATTTATAATATATTTATCTCCACTTCATTCAGAAGTTGAAGTACTCATTTGTGCAATGAAATGTATGAGAAATTTATTCTAGTATTATGTCATATTTGTAACAAATTGTTTTCAATTAGTGAAGAAAATCTTGGAACCAAAAGAATGACCAACTTTTGTAACTTATTTGAAAATATCGTAATGCTGAAAGGAAATTTGAATCACTTAGAGTTCATTTATATATCCTTGATGCAGAATAAAATGGTAAAAAAAATGTTTGCATGCGTGTCACATTGTCACATTGTATAGTTCAAACCCATGTTCGAAATCTCGCTAGGCATGAGTCGGTTGGTTACCCTGAGCCTAGCGAGTAGCTAAAAAATCGGAGATTAATCGGGGATTAGTTTTTGTAATTTTATAAAATATTTAGATATATGAATCATTATTTTTAAAATTTTAGTAAGTGTCGTTTAGTCTTGTGGTACTAGCTTTTCCGTTCACTAGCTGGAACCTGGGTTCAATACCTCCAGCTATAAAAGCCAATGTTTTTTTGGTTTTTATCCATGTTCAAAAACTCGACCAACTCGGCCGAGTTCACGCCGGATAATCGCTCGGCGTCAAGCACACGTACTGATTTGTGGTAATCAGAAAAACAACTCGGTCATCTCAAAAATCTGTTTTTTTTTCATCTTTCATGTAAAATATCAATGGTTATTTACTAGATCTACCATACTTTGTTAATTTTGATTAAAAGAAAGCAAGAAAACTGATGAAGACCGTGAAAAAAAAGTCTTTGGCGGCAGATTTTCAGATTTGCAGACATTTTCTAGGGAAGAAGATAAGGGTAGTTGTGTCATTTTCTTTTCATTAATGATAAAAACAAAAAGAACACTGGCTTTTATAGCTGGACGTATTGAACCCAGGTTCGAGCTAGTGAATGGAAAAGCTAGTACCACCAGACTAAACGACACTTACTAAAATTTTAAAAATAATTATATATATATATATATCTAAATATTTTATAAAATTAAAAAAGTAATCCCGATTAATCGCCGATTAATCTCTGATTTTTTACCTACTCGCTAGGCTCATGGTAACCGCCCGACTCACGTCTAGCGAGATTTCGAACATGAGTTTTTGTCATTAATGAAAAGAAAATGACATAACTACCCTTATCTTCTTCCCTAGAAAATGTATGTAAATCTGAAAATCTGTCGTCAAAGATTTTTTTCACTGTCTTCATCATTTTCCTTGCTTTCTTTTCATTAAAATTAACAAAGTATGGTAGATCTAGTAAATAACCATTGATATTTTACATGAAAAATGAAAAAAAAAAAACAGATTTTTGAGATGACCGATTTGTTTTACCGATTACCACAAATCAGTATGTGCGCTTGACGCCGAGCGATTATCCGGCGTGAACTCGGCCGAGTTGGCCGAGTTTTCGAAGATGGGTTCAAACTTCTGAAGTCACGAAAATTGATGTCAATTCTGACGTGAAAATAATTGTAGGTGCGCTTTTATGTTTTATAATTTTAATAAAATATTTTGATAAGTGAGGACTTCAAGATAAAAAAAAATTTAAACATGCCCACTCTTAGATTAGGTATATTACCATCACTTGATTCAATCCAATACTATTAGTGCTAACTATATTATTTTAATGGATGTCCTAAGAATAAAATGCAACATTTTCTGAATTCTTTTAGCAACAAAAAACATTTTCTGAATCCTTTTAACCAAAAAAAACATTTTCTGAATATTTTTCAAAATAGTTAAATAAATGAAATTTCAAATTCAATCGAAGAATAACTAGATAATCCAAAATTTGCAAGTGTGTTTTAGGCTTGTAGCCATTGGGTTCTAAATATATGCTTTAATATTTACTAGACGATAACCCGCGCGCATGCGCGGGGTGAGATTTTATAATAATCTTTGTTTATAAAATGGTTTTAACATTTTTCAACACTACAATCTTTATCGATTATAAAATGGCGAATACAAATGTTGGTCTCTTGAATATATTATCGTTGTTGAAGAGTTAACTTTTTACATCTCATTTTAATTATTTTTAAAACTTCATATGCACAAAAAAAATTAAGTTTTGCGGCTGACACAAATCACCAAAACCAAATATGCAACATCGATTGTATAACAAAGAAAAGAGATTAGGTTTTCTGCTCTCGATCAGTTTACTATTGACTCTCCATAAGTGAATTCATTTTCTACCTCTAAAAAATTGTGTTTTCATTCTCGTCTTTGTTTTATTGATATGAGTTAAGTTTCTTTTTTTAGCTTCTTCTATGAATTCAGTGAATTAAATAAGTGTCAATTTAAAAAAATGGACATTTGTAAAAATTAGTTTCACTCCAGATACATATCTAAGAATCAAAATTTTGAAAAAAATCACCGGCAAACTATATTAACAGAATAGTGTACAAATCTAATATATCAAGCTGTTATTGAAAATATAAGTGCAGACTCGAAATATAAATGTCTGTCTAGTATATATTCCCCAGCTCGGTCTAAAAATCATCTAATTCTAAAACAACAAAACAAATTACTTATTTCATCAGTTCGGGTAATATTTGAATCTAAACGGGTAATATCCGAACTCGAATGAATATCCGAAGATAACCAAACATAAGTTTACTTAACCCTATATTTCTAGTTTACTTCTCTCATTTTATTCAAAATATTTATATTAATGAAGCTTATTGCTCAAAATTAGATAATATACATATAATTATGGACAAAATTATTTGCTACTCACTTAAATATATATATCAAGCTCTTGTTTCTTGCATTAACAAAAGTTGCATCTAAAATTTCAAAACAACAACTAAATTAGTGTATTTATATTTTTAAAGTTTTATCTCCAAACCTATTAATAGTTTAATTTAAAAAAAAATAGAAAATCAGTTAAAATATATTTTAAATACAAAAAACTTAAAATGAATCATTTATTTATTTTTTCTTCAAAATTTAAATTTCTGAACCGGCCCAAAATATCCAAACCTGAACATAAAATACCCGAACCCGGTTCGAAGTGTAGAAATATCCGAACGAGTTTTATACCTTTATACTAAAATACCCGATACGAACCCGGACGTGAATCCGAACGCCCACCCCTACGATATATGATCATCATTTGTATCTTGCTTGAACAAAAAAAATTTAAACCATTGATCACAAAATTTTCAATGTGGGAGTTGTCATATATATATATATATATATATATATATATATATATATATATATATATATATATATATATATATATATATATATATATATATATATATATATATATATATATATATATATATATATATATATATATATATATATATATATATATATATATATATATATATATATATATATATATATATATATATATATATATATATATATATATATATATATATATATATATATATATATATATATATATATATATATATATATATATATATATATATATATATATATATATATATATATATATATATATATATATATATATATATATATATATATATATATATATATATATATATATATATATATATATATATATATATATATATATATATATATATATATATATATATATATATATATATATATATATATATATATATATATATATATATATATATATATATATATATATATATATATATATATATATATATATATATATATATATATATATATATATATATATATATATATATATATATATATATATATATATATATATATATATATATATATATATATATATATATATATATATATATATATATATATATATATATATATATATATATATATATATATATATATATATATATATATATATATATATATATATATATATATATATATATATATATATATATATATATATATATATATATATATATATATATATATATATATATATATATATATATATATATATATATATATATATATATATATATATATATATATATATATATATATATATATATATATATATATATATATATATATATATATATATATATATATATATATATATATATATATATATATATATATATATATATATATATATATATATATATATATATATATATATATATATATATATATATATATATATATATATATATATATATATATATATATATATATATATATATATATATATATATATATATATATATATATATATATATATATATATATATATATATATATATATATATATATATATATATATATATATATATATATATATATATATATATATATATATATATATATATATATATATATATATATATATATATATATATATATATATATATATATATATATATATATATATATATATATATATATATATATATATATATATATATATATATATATATATATATATATATATATATATATATATATATATATATATATATATATATATATATATATATATATATATATATATATATATATATATATATATATATATATATATATATATATATATATATATATATATATATATATATATATATATATATATATATATATATATATATATATATATATATATATATATATATATATATATATATATATATATATATATATATATATATATATATATATATATATATATATATATATATATATATATATATATATATATATATATATATATATATATATATATATATATATATATATGTATATGAATACATTCGCATGTTTCAAAGAATTCGTTTTCTGTAGATTAATATAAACTAATCATGAGTAGCTCAACAACTAGTTTTAACTTTGAAGTATTAATAATCAGTTACAAACAAACAACAACTTGTTTTAACTTTTAAGTATTTCAAGATCTTCTGAACGGACGTTTCGGACGTATACATTCTTTACTTAATGATCAATGTATTCAAACACACTTCAACTTATCTAAGTGAACTCAAACAATGGTGTGCGAAAATTACTGGAAAAATAGGCGTCGCAAACTGAAAATATATGATGCATGAGATGAGACTACACATTTGAACGTAAAAGTGTTTTTTTCATGCGTAAAGCTGACGCAGACTTTGATATGAAAACAGTCATATAACATATAAGAAAAATCTAATTTTTTTATTATATGCTTAATGTGATTTTTAATTTCTTTTAATAATATAAAATTAAATATAAAAGAGGGAGGTTAGAAAATTGTTATCAACTTTGTATTTAAGGCTAGAGAAAACATTCATACCTAAAAATTTAAACCATTGATCACAAAATTTTCAATGTGGGACTTTTACTATTTTTAGTAATTTATAGACGCTTTTAAAAATTCAAAATATAACATATAAGAAAAATCTAATTTTTTTATTATATGCTTAATGTGATTTTTAATTTCTTTTAATAATATAAAATTAAATATAAAAGAGGGAGGTTAGAAAATTGTTATCAACTTTGTATTTAAGGCTAGAGAAAACATTCATACCTAAAAATTTAAACCATTGATCACAAAATTTTCAATGTGGGACTTTTACTATTTTTAGTAATTTATAGACGCTTTTAAAAATTCAAAATATAACATATAAGAAAAATCTAATTTTTTTATTATATGCTTAATGTGATTTTTAATTTCTTTTAATAATATAAAATTAAATATAAAAGAGGGAGGTTAGAAAATTGTTATCAACTTTGTATTTAAGGCTAGAGAAAACATTCATACCTAAAAATTTAAACCATTGATCACAAAATTTTCAATGTGGGACTTTTACTATTTTTAGTAATTTATAGACGCTTTTAAAAATTCAAAATATAACATATAAGAAAAATCTAATTTTTTTATTATATGCTTAATGTGATTTTTAATTTCTTTTAATAATATAAAATTAAATATAAAAGAGGGAGGTTAGAAAATTGTTATCAACTTTGTATTTAAGGCTAGAGAAAACATTCATACCTAAAAATTTAAACCATTGATCACAAAATTTTCAATGTGGGACTTTTACTATTTTTAGTAATTTATAGACGCTTTTAAAAATTCAAAATATAACATATAAGAAAAATCTAATTTTTTTATTATATGCTTAATGTGATTTTTAATTTCTTTTAATAATATAAAATTAAATATAAAAGAGGGAGGTTAGAAAATTGTTATCAACTTTGTATTTAAGGCTAGAGAAAACATTCATACCTAAAAATTTAAACCAAACTCAACCAAAGTAAAAATTAAATATAAAAAGCGAGAGTAAAATAAACATACTACAAAGAAACAAAATAAATAAAATAAATAAAATAAAAAATAATAATAATACAAAGAAACGGTCGAGCCAAAGAAAAGACAGAAACGTACCAAAAGATTATTTTATAGTGTCTAGTTTTACGTGAGTTTCGGTTATGGGAACGGTTTCGTTAATTTTGAAATCTTCTGCTGACGACAAACAAAAAAGTCTTGTACCGACGTGGAATGACGACGTCATGAACTGTTACACACGAGCGTATCGTGTTCTCACCGAACACATGTCCCGTCTTCAGTTCACGTATTTTGTTCCGGTTCAAGAAAAGATCCTAGAACCGTTATGGACCAATTCCACTTTATTTTATGGGTTAAACTTATAAATTAACGTCATTAATTCGAAATTCCTATACGGCAAAATGTTACAATAATTTATATAACAAATGTATATTGTAATGTCGCGACCGTCCACGTTAATGGATCGTGATGGTCGTCCATGTCCGTACTTGACTCGTGGGTTCCATCATATTCGACGATCGCTGCATTAATTTTCTTAAGGTTGAAATCTTGTTTACTAATCCTGCAATTACCATGACCTTTCGGTGTTTTGGCATCACAAATGCGTTATCGCGAATCACTTTTTCACTTCGCTCGCGGTTTAACTGGAGTTAAGCGGATGTGTGCGAAAAGGTAAGTGCACTTTTGTTACATAGATAGCCAAATCAATTCTCTTAAGCCTTTCTACATATCGCAACTTGGGATGTTACAATTCATCCTTCAAAAACATAGCGTCCGTTGCACCCCACCACAGTCTCAAGGCGTCTCGGGTCGAATCGAGATGGCTAACGACTCACGATACCACTTACAATGTCGGACTGTCCACGCACGATGGACTGTCCACGTCCGCTCATTCGGCCTGGTCTCATCACATTCGACTATCTGTTCGTTAACTTTTGGTAGCGATATCATTGTTTCTGACCTGCAATCACCATGACTTTTCCACGTCTTTGGTCTCACTTGCCTTATCGCGAATCACTTTCCGATAGATCACTCATCTTTCCATTACTCCAACTCAAGCATTTTTAGTAATTTATAGACGCTTTTAAAAATTCAAAATATAACATATAAGAAAAAATCTAATTTTTTTTATTATATGCTTAATGTGATTTTTTAATTTCTTTTAATAATATAAAATTAAATATAAAAGAGGGAGGTTAGAAAATTGTTATCAAATATGTATTATTTATAATCATTAATTGTCATATATATTTTAACCATGTTAGATAATTCCATAGCTTTTATTTAAGGAAAAAAAAATTATTCTTTTATACACTACTAATGAATTTAACAGTTAGTTTAACAAAAAACATAGTATATGTTTTTATAGATCAACTTATTTTTTTTACAATTTTAAGAATTATTCTCGTAATGACACGTTGCTACGAAAATATGTTGTAATGTTCCCGGATTAATATATAGGAGATTTATCGTGGTTATAAATAAAACAAGGAGCATCGAGAGTATGCCACAGCTTTCTTCATTTTATTGTTGTGCTGTTCAGACTAACTCTGAGACAAAAGTCAGATGACCTAAAATAACATCTTCGCAACGAAACCGTTGATAAAAAAGAAGATTAATACGCATATAATGTAAATATCAAACATTCATAATAACAAGCCCATATTGTACAAACATCACCTGGACTTGCTTTATAAATTATGGAGACTATACGAGCCCATATAGGCCTATACTTGATAAAAGTGTAGTAACTGCATATCTCCTATTCTCTTGCTCTTCATTGGCGCTTAACCAATATCCACCGTCTCCACCCCTTAACGGCTAACGTTGGCTTCTTCCTCATTCGGATTGCTCAATCGACGTTGTGGTTTGTTGTCAGCAAGATGAAGACTCCATAGGAACGACTTTTAGCTTGTCAACGCCAACAGAGAAATCCTCCTCCGATCACCCACTCTGATCCAGCCGGTAAAGGATACATGACCTCGTAGCATAACAAATATGCTGGAGTAATAATTTTCAATACCGTTCTTGTTAGGTTCCGGTATATAGATATCAAAGTCCTCATCGAAATATTACATAAAATGTATAATAGATAAACAGTGTAATTATAAGTTTACAAAAAGGGCAAATCTCCAAAATAGCATCTTTCTAAGTTTATATCACAAAAATAGCACTCCAAAACTAAAATGACCAAAATAGCATTTTTCTAAGTTTATCTTTTGAAAATTTTAATTTTTTTATTTTTCAAAATTTGAAATCTTATCCCCAAAACCTCATTTTTCAACTCTAAACCCTAAACCTTAAACTCTAAACTCTAAACCCTAAACCCTAAACCCTAAACCTTAAACCCTAAACTCTAAACCCTAAAACCTAAACTCTAAACCCTAAACCCTAAACCCTAAACCCTAAACTCTAAACCCTAAACCCTATATCCTAAACCCCACCCTTTAACTCTAAACCCTAAGTTTGTGACTTTTGATAAAACATTAAGTGCTATTTTTGTGACTTTTGACCTTGAGTGGTAGTTTGGGAACAAAAACTTGATTTAGTGCTATTTTTGTTTTTTTCTCTTACAAAAACGTATAATTATTTAATACTAGATAAGGCCCGTGCGTTGCAACGGGTTTTGTTTGATGTTTTAGTAAAAACATAAAAATAATAAATTATTTTATTATAGATTGAGGATTTTTTTTTGTTTGCATAAGCTGTGAGATATTTATTTATAATTACAAACTCATTTACGCACATAAATCCCTATTAGTATTTGTATTTATAATCGTGGTGCATAGGTAAATTGTTATCAACTTTGTATTTAAGGCTAGAGAAAACATTCATACCTAAAAATTTAAACCAAACTCAACCAAAGTAAAAATTAAAATGAAAAAAATTGAAAGCTAAATAAGGTCAATCTAGTTAGTGACAATATTATACTGAAAATTACCAAAAATACCACATTCTTAATACCACTTTTATTCTCACTTTTAAAAAGAAAGAAAAACATTTATAATCCTAAGGTTAACTAATTTTTCTAAGTTTATATCACAAAAATAGACTCCAAAACTAAAATGACCAAAATAGATTTTTCTAAGTTTATATCACAAAAATAGACTCCAAAACTAAAATGACCAAAATAGATTTTTCTAAGTTTATATCACAAAAATAGACTCCAAAACTAAAATGACCAAAATAGATTTTTCTAAGTTTATATCACAAAAATAGCACTCCAAAACTAAAATGACCAAAATAGATTTTTCTAAGTTTATATCACAAAAATAGACTCCAAAACTAAAATGACCAAAATAGATTTTTCTAAGTTTATATCACAAAAATAGACTCCAAAACTAAAATGACCAAAATAGATTTTTCTAAGTTTATATCACAAAAATAGACTCCAAAACTAAAATGACCAAAATAGATTTTTCTAAGTTTATATCACAAAAATAGACTCCAAAACTAAAATGACCAAAATAGATTTTTCTAAGTTTATATCACAAAAATAGCACTCCAAAACTAAAATGACCAAAATAGATTTTTCTAAGTTTATATCACAAAAATAGCACTCCAAAACTAAAATGACCAAAATAGATTTTTCTAAGTTTATATCACAAAAATAGACTCCAAAACTAAAATGACCAAAATAGATTTTTCTAAGTTTATATCACAAAAATAGCACTCCAAAACTAAAATGACCAAAATAGATTTTTCTAAGTTTATATCACAAAAATAGCACTCCAAAACTAAAATGACCAAAATAGATTTTTCTAAGTTTATATCACAAAAATAGCACTCCAAAACTAAAATGACCAAAATAGATTTTTCTAAGTTTATATCACAAAAATAGACTCCAAAACTAAAATGACCAAAATAGATTTTTCTAAGTTTATATCACAAAAATAGCACTCCAAAACTAAAATGACCAAAATAGATTTTTCTAAGTTTATATCACAAAAATAGCACTCCAAAACTAAAATGACCAAAATAGATTTTTCTAAGTTTATATCACAAAAATAGCACTCCAAAACTAAAATGACCAAAATAGATTTTTCTAAGTTTATATCACAAAAATAGCACTCCAAAACTAAAATGACCAAAATAGATTTTTCTAAGTTTATATCACAAAAATAGACTCCAAAACTAAAATGACCAAAATAGATTTTTCTAAGTTTATATCACAAAAATAGCACTCCAAAACTAAAATGACCAAAATAGATTTTTCTAAGTTTATATCACAAAAATAGCACTCCAAAACTAAAATGACCAAAATAGATTTTTCTAAGTTTATATCACAAAAATAGACTCCAAAACTAAAATGACCAAAATAGATTTTTCTAAGTTTATATCACAAAAATAGACTCCAAAACTAAAATGACCAAAATAGATTTTTCTAAGTTTATATCACAAAAATAGACTCCAAAACTAAAATGACCAAAATAGATTTTTCTAAGTTTATATCACAAAAATAGACTCCAAAACTAAAATGACCAAAATAGATTTTTCTAAGTTTATATCACAAAAATAGCACTCCAAAACTAAAATGACCAAAATAGATTTTTCTAAGTTTATATCACAAAAATAGACTCCAAAACTAAAATGACCAAAATAGATTTTTCTAAGTTTATATCACAAAAATAGCACTCCAAAACTAAAATGACCAAAATAGATTTTTCTAAGTTTATATCACAAAAATAGACTCCAAAACTAAAATGACCAAAATAGATTTTTCTAAGTTTATATCACAAAAATAGCACTCCAAAACTAAAATGACCAAAATAGATTTTTCTAAGTTTATATCACAAAAATAGCACTCCAAAACTAAAATGACCAAAATAGATTTTTCTAAGTTTATATCACAAAAATAGACTCCAAAACTAAAATGACCAAAATAGATTTTTCTAAGTTTATATCACAAAAATAGACTCCAAAACTAAAATGACCAAAATAGATTTTTCTAAGTTTATATCACAAAAATAGACTCCAAAACTAAAATGACCAAAATAGATTTTTCTAAGTTTATATCACAAAAATAGCACTCCAAAACTAAAATGACCAAAATAGATTTTTCTAAGTTTATATCACAAAAATAGCACTCCAAAACTAAAATGACCAAAATAGATTTTTCTAAGTTTATATCACAAAAATAGACTCCAAAACTAAAATGACCAAAATAGATTTTTCTAAGTTTATATCACAAAAATAGCACTCCAAAACTAAAATGACCAAAATAGATTTTTCTAAGTTTATATCACAAAAATAGCACTCCAAAACTAAAATGACCAAAATAGATTTTTCTAAGTTTATATCACAAAAATAGACTCCAAAACTAAAATGACCAAAATAGATTTTTCTAAGTTTATATCACAAAAATAGCACTCCAAAACTAAAATGACCAAAATAGATTTTTCTAAGTTTATATCACAAAAATAGACTCCAAAACTAAAATGACCAAAATAGATTTTTCTAAGTTTATATCACAAAAATAGACTCCAAAACTAAAATGACCAAAATAGATTTTTCTAAGTTTATATCACAAAAATAGACTCCAAAACTAAAATGACCAAAATAGATTTTTCTAAGTTTATATCACAAAAATAGACTCCAAAACTAAAATGACCAAAATAGATTTTTCTAAGTTTATATCACAAAAATAGACTCCAAAACTAAAATGACCAAAATAGATTTTTCTAAGTTTATATCACAAAAATAGACTCCAAAACTAAAATGACCAAAATAGATTTTTCTAAGTTTATATCACAAAAATAGACTCCAAAACTAAAATGACCAAAATAGATTTTTCTAAGTTTATATCACAAAAATAGCACTCCAAAACTAAAATGACCAAAATAGATTTTTCTAAGTTTATATCACAAAAATAGACTCCAAAACTAAAATGACCAAAATAGATTTTTCTAAGTTTATATCACAAAAATAGACTCCAAAACTAAAATGACCAAAATAGATTTTTCTAAGTTTATATCACAAAAATAGCACTCCAAAACTAAAATGACCAAAATAGATTTTTCTAAGTTTATATCACAAAAATAGACTCCAAAACTAAAATGACCAAAATAGATTTTTCTAAGTTTATATCACAAAAATAGACTCCAAAACTAAAATGACCAAAATAGATTTTTCTAAGTTTATATCACAAAAATAGACTCCAAAACTAAAATGACCAAAATAGATTTTTCTAAGTTTATATCACAAAAATAGACTCCAAAACTAAAATGACCAAAATAGATTTTTCTAAGTTTATATCACAAAAATAGACTCCAAAACTAAAATGACCAAAATAGATTTTTCTAAGTTTATATCACAAAAATAGCACTCCAAAACTAAAATGACCAAAATAGATTTTTCTAAGTTTATATCACAAAAATAGACTCCAAAACTAAAATGACCAAAATAGATTTTTCTAAGTTTATATCACAAAAATAGACTCCAAAACTAAAATGACCAAAATAGATTTTTCTAAGTTTATATCACAAAAATAGCACTCCAAAACTAAAATGACCAAAATAGATTTTTCTAAGTTTATATCACAAAAATAGCACTCCAAAACTAAAATGACCAAAATAGATTTTTCTAAGTTTATATCACAAAAATAGCACTCCAAAACTAAAATGACCAAAATAGATTTTTCTAAGTTTATCTTTTGAAAATTTTAATTTTTTATTTTTCAAAATTTGAAATCTTATCCCCAAAACCTCATTTTTCAACTCTAAACCCTAAACTCTAAACCCTAAGTTTGTGACTTTGATAAAACATTAAGTCTATTTTTGTGACTTTGATAAAACATTAAGTGCTATTTTTGTGACTTTGATAAAACATTAAGTCTATTTTTGTGACTTTGATAAAACATTAAGTCTATTTTTGTGACTTTGATAAAACATTAAGTCTATTTTTGTGACTTTGATAAAACATTAAGTCTATTTTTGTGACTTTGATAAAACATTAAGTCTATTTTTGTGACTTTGATAAAACATTAAGTCTATTTTTGTGACTTTGATAAAACATTAAGTCTATTTTTGTGACTTTGATAAAACATTAAGTCTATTTTTGTGACTTTGATAAAACATTAAGTCTATTTTTGTGACTTTGATAAAACATTAAGTCTATTTTTGTGACTTTGATAAAACATTAAGTCTATTTTTGTGACTTTGATAAAACATTAAGTCTATTTTTGTGACTTTGATAAAACATTAAGTCTATTTTTGTGACTTTGATAAAACATTAAGTGCTATTTTTTTTTTTTCTCTTACAAAAACGTATAATTATTTAATACTAGATAAGGCCCGTATGCTGTAACGGTTTTGTTTGATGTTTTAGTAAAACATAAAAATAATAAATTATTTTATTATAGATTGAGGATTTTTTTGTTTGCATAAGCTGTGAGATATTTATTTATATATTTATTAAAATCCTAAACCCCACCCTTTAACTCTAAACCCTAAGTTTGTGACTTTGATAAAACATTAAGTGCTATTTTTGTGACTTTTGACCTTGAGTGGTAGCTGTGAACAAAAACTGATTTAGTGCTATTTTTGTTTTTTCTCTTACAAAAACGTATAATTATTTAATACTAGATAAGGTCCGCATGCTGTAACGGTTTTGTTTGATGTTTTAGTAAAACATAAAAATAATAAATTATTTTATTATAGATTGAGGATTTTTTTTTGTTTGCATAAGCTGTGAGATATTTATTTATAATTACAAACTCATTTACGCACATAAATCCCTATTAGTATTTGTATTTATAATCGTGGTGCATAGGTAAATTGTTATCAACTTTGTATTTAAGGCTAGAGAAAACATTCATACCTAAAAATTTAAACCAAACTCAACCAAAGTAAAAATTAAAATGAAAAAAATTGAAAGCTAAATAAGGTCAATCTAGTTAGTGACAATATTATACGGAAAATTACCAAAAATACCACATTCTTAATACCACTTTTATTCTCACTTTTAAAAAGAAAGAAAAAACATTTATAATCCTAAGGTTAACTAATCTGGACTAAGGGTTTAGAATTGAGGGGGTGGGGTAGGTTTTAGGAATATGAAATTTAGGATTCTAATAAATATATAAATAAATAATTAATTTTTTTAAATTTTTTTTGTGTTAACTAAATATAGTTAACTCATATAAGTTAACATAAATATATATATGTTAACTAATACCGAGCTTCATAAACTTCATTATTCATTTAAGAATTTTCAATCATATGGCCAAGATTAACCGAGCAACCATCATCATAGCTGAAACTAATAGAAATAATAAAAATTAGTATATTATATTTTCTTCAACTAATTAGAGTTTAACTAATAAAATAAACATCCAAATTTTTTTATTAGAATTTAGTTCAGAAGATGCTGATTAAAAAATTACACTTTGATATCTCTTGCTAAAAGACTTTCATGATAATAACAATATTATCATATTTCACAGCGCGATATATATCTTCAAATAGTTCTACTTGTTCAGCTCATAATGTTGCTTGTATTTCAATTTCACTATATAAAATAGAGTTTTTATAGGAAAAAAAGGAAAAAAAAAACTGAAACTGCTTAATGAAATTGAACTAATAATTCATAGAGAAAAAATGCTACAATTATTTATAGAAAAATACCTCCTTAACAATTAAGTTAGAGTAACTATTTGAACATCAGCTTTTTCATATTATTGATATACTAATTACACATCTGTAACAAAAAAAGTTATATATATATATATATATATATATATGTATATAAATGCATGAATGTTATCTTCTAATTAATAGTTTCTTGTATCTTTAAGTTAAGCAAAATCTTTGTAGTTGAAATCAAATTTTTTTCATAGAGTATTTGAGGTAATGGTTGTTTCACACATATGCGGTTGTTGTTCTCTCAATCACTCTTATCTAAAATTTATGATCGAGACTTTATAGTTCTACTGTAATCCTTTTAGTTACAAAAAAAGAATAATTGTAATCCTTTTGGATTATGATTTCCTAAACATAAAATTTACTATTTAATAAGAAAGTTTATTATTATATGGAAATATTTAAAATACTTGTTTTACATTTTTGTTTAGATTTGAAGAAAAAAGAAAACTACAATTAAACAGCTTTTAACAATTTTATTTTGTAGAAGATTTTATAAACGAATAATTACTATCAAACAAATTTTTACAATTATATTTTCTTTATGTTTTTAGAAAACGAAAATTAGTATTAAGTAAATTATTATACATTTTTTTAAGAATTGTAAAAAGGAAAAAAAAACTACAATTAAACAAGTTTTAACAATTTTATTTTGTAGAAGATTTTATAAAAGGATAATTACTATCAAACAAATTTTTACAATTATATTTTCTTCAACTAATTAGAGTTTAACTAATAAAATAAACATCCAAATTTTTATTAGAATTTAGTTCAAGATGCTGATTAAAAATTACACTTTGATATCTCTTGCTAAAAGACTTTCATGATAATAACAATATTATCATATTTCACAAATGATATATATCTTCAAATAGTTCTACTTGTTCAGCTCATAATGTTGCTTGTATTTCAATTTCACTATATAAAATAGAGTTTTTATAGGAAAAAAGGAAAAAAAAACTACAATTAAACAAGTTTTAACAATTTTATTTTGTAGAAGATTTTATAAACTAATAATTACTATCAAACAATTTTTAAAATTATATTTTCTTTATGTTTTTAGAAAACGAAAATTATTATTAAGTAAATTATTATACATATTTTTTAGGAATTGTAAAAAGGAAAAAAAAACTACAATTAAACAAGTTTTAACAATTTTATTTTGTAGAAGATTTTATAAACTAATAATTACTATCAAACAAATTTTTACAATTATATTTTCTTCAACTAATTAGAGTTTAACTAATAAAATAAACATCCAAATTTTTATTAGAATTTAGTTCAAGATGCTGATTAAAAATTACACTTTGATATCTCTTGCTAAAAGACTTTCATGATAATAACAATATTATCATATTTCACAAATGATATATATCTTCAAATAGTTCTACTTGTTCAGCTCATAATGTTGCTTGTATTTCAATTTCACTATATAAAATAGAGTTTTTATAGGAAAAAAGGAAAAAAAAACTACAATTAAACAAGTTTTAACAATTTTATTTTGTAGAAGATTTTATAAACGAATAATTACTATCAAACAAATTTTTACAATTATATTTTCTTTATGTTTTTAGAAAACGAAAATTATTATTAAGTAAATTATTAATTTTGTTTAGGAATTGTAAAAAGGAAAAAAAAAAAAATTAGAAAAAGGAAATTATTGTCAACTAAAACTATCAAATAATCTTTTGCTATTATCTTTGTTTAGTATTTAAAAAGGAAAAAAAAACTACAATTAAACAAGTTTTAACAATTTTATTTTGTAGAAGATTTTATAAAAGGATAATTACTATCAAACAAATTTTTACAATTATATTTTCTTTATGTTTTTAGAAAACGAAAATTATTATTAAGTAAATTATTATACATATTTTTTAGGAATTGTAAAAAGGAAAAAATATAAAATGAAATTATTGTCAACTAAAACTATCAAATAATCTTTTGCTGTTATCTTTATTTAGTATTTAAAAACGATTTTGGTTTCTTACATTGTTTCTCTAAACATTTATGAAAACTCCAAAATCTTTAACAGATTTAATCTTCTAAGAATCATGTGTATACCATATAGACTTAAAATAAAAGATACACAATTAACACTAAATTTAATAAAGTATGTAAAATATAGTCGTATAACATCTAGACATAGTAATAAAAATTAGTATATTATATTTTCTTCAACTAATTAGAGTTTAACTAATAAAATAAACATCCAAATTTTTATTAGAATTTAGTTCAGAAGATGCTGATTAAAAATTACACTTTGATATCTCTTGCTAAAAGACTTTCATGATAATAACAATATTATCATATTTCACACCGCGATATATATCTTCAAATAGTTCTACTTGTTCAGCTCATAATGTTGCTTGTATTTCAATTTCACTATATAAAATAGAGTTTTTATAGGAAAAAAGGAAAAAAAACTGAAACCTTAATGAAATTGAACTAATAATTCATAGAGAAAAATGCTACAATTATTTATAGAAAAATACCTCCTTAACAATTAAGTTAGAGTAACTATTTGAACATCAGCTTTTTCATATTATTGATATACTAATTACACATCTGTAACAAAAAAAGTTATATATATATATATATATATATATATGTATATAAATGCATGAATGTTATCTTCTAATTAATAGTTTCTTGTATCTTTAAGTTAAGCAAAATCTTTGTAGTTGAAATCAAATTTTTTTCATAGAGTATTTGAGGTAATGGTTGTTTCACACATATGCGGTTGTTGTTCTCTCAATCACTCTTATCTAAAATTTATGATCAGAGACTTTATAGTTCTTACTGTAATCCTTTTAGTTACAAAAAAAAAGAATAATTGTAATCCTTTTTGGATTATGATTTCCTAAACATAAAATTTACTATTTAATAAGAAAGTTTATTATTATATGGAAATATTTAAAATACTTGTTTTACATTTTTTGTTTAGATTTGAAGAAAAAAGAAAACTACAATTAAACAGTCTTTAACAATTTTATTTTGTAGAAGATTTTATAAAAGGATAATTACTATCAAACAAATTTTTACAATTATATTTTCTTTATGTTTTTAGAAAACGAAAATTAGTATTAAGTAAATTATTATACATTTTTTTTTAAGAATTGTAAAAAGGAAAAAAAAAATAGAAAAATGAAATTATTGTCAACTAAAAACTATCAAATAATCTTTTGCTATTATCTTTGTTTATGATTTTAAAAAAGAAAAATTACTATTAAATAATTTGTGTGTTATTATCTTATTATACTTATATTATTAATTATGATATATTAAGCAATTATGTTTGGTGAAAAAATATAGGAGAGCTTAATCTTATATATAGATGTGAATAATTGTAATCCTTTCAGTTACAAAAAAAAATTGTAATCCTTTTTGGATTATGATTTCTTAAACAGAAAATTTACTATTTAAATAATAGAGTCTATTATTATATGAAAATATTTGAAATACTTATTTTACTTTTTTTTAGATTTGAAGAAAAAAAAAGAAATTACAATTAAACACTCTCTAACAGTTTTTTTTTGTAGAAGATTTTATAAACGAATAATTACTATCAAACAAATTTTAAAATTATATTTTTTTAATTTTGTTCAAATTTTATTTCTGAAATTTGGAAAAAATCAAACTATTTTAAAAAATTTAATTTTTAATTTTAAATATTTATTTATATATTTTATTAAAATCCTAAACCCCACCTTCCAAAATCACACCCTCAAATATAAATCTAAATCTAGATTAGTTAATTCTAGGGTTATAAATATCTTTTAACTTTTAAAACTAAAGGTAAATGTACTTAAGATAAACATAAAAATGGTATTAAGTATATGGTAGTTTAAATAATTTTCTCTAAAATTCCACATTAATAAAGTATGTAATCCCTTAGTCTAAAATTTCAAAAAAATAAATTATTTATTCAAATATTATTACACTAAAAATTATATAAACTAATATTGGTAAATTAATAAACATGATAAATTCATTTTTCTGATCTTAAATTTAGTCTATGTAAAATTTCAGGTAATTTGATTAGATAAAGGGTTGCAGCAACTATCGCTACGGATTCGACTCACACTGGAGGGATGTTTTACGCCAGAAATAGTATTAGCGCGGTAGGTTCTGGACCAGGAAAATTATTTGGACAAACGTCCAGACAACTTCTGGTATACAAAAAAGGAAAAAATTGATATCAATTCTGACGTTAAAATAATTGTAGGTCCGGTTTTATGTTTTATAGTTTAAATTAAAAATAGATAATTGAGGATTTCAAGATAATTTTTAAACATGCCCAATTGCTCACTATTATGTAGGGTATATTACCATCACCTCATTGAATCCAATACTATTAGTGCTACTATGTTATTTTAAAATTTTAATGGATATCCTAAGAATAAAATGCAACATTTTCTGAATCTTTTTAAAATAAATAAATAAATGAAATTTCAAGTCATATAATACAACAATTAGAATTGGTGTCTACAATGTGATTAAGATTGAAAGATCACAAGAAAATCAATAGGGTTAATACTCTATTAAGAATAATCTTATTATTCTCAATGGATTCCATTTGGTCTATTGTTTTTATTATTGTTTGTATTTGCATAACTTATTTACTATCTAATTAATAAATCTAAGTTGTTAAAAACTAGATAATCCAAAATTTGCAAGTGTACTTTAGGCGTGTAGCCATTGATTCTAAATATATGCTTTGATATTTATTTATCGTGGTTATAAATAAAACAAGGAGAATCACGAGTATGCCACAGCTTTCTTCATTTAAAATTGTTGTGATGTTCAGTCTAAAATGCTCAGACGTCAGATGACCATAATAAGATCTTCACAACAAAACCGTTGACTGAAAAAGAAGATAGTTTACAAAACAAGAAGAAGATTAATATATAAGTAATTAAGTAAATATCAAATATTTATAACTAGGCATAATCTCTTATAAAATATTTATTAATACATATATTATAAATTTAAAGATTACAATGGGAAGGTAAATATCAAGTATCATATTCGAATGTCCCCTGCTTTACAAGTCCGGTCTTTATCAACAATAAATTATTATTAATACATATATTATAAATTTAAAGATTACAATGGGAAGGTAAATATCAAATATCATATTGAATGTTCCTGCTTTACAAGTCTGATCTTTATCAGCAACTCACTAGCCCAAATCTTTCTACTACCAAGCATTTATACCAATATGGACTTCCTATGGAGGAAGAACAATATTGTTGAATCAGAATTAGGCGATCCGGACACTATAGTCATGTTTCGGGACTTCAAGATCACCCACATTCCTAGAGTGCATAATGAAATATCCGACTCCCAGCTAAGATTGCACGTTTTTTTAGAGAGTTTTGTTACGTTGGTTGTTATTAGGTTACAATTACCCAAACCACCTCAATTTGAGTAATAGAATAAGCCGTTCGATGTCAAAAATCAGCAAGCTAGAGGCTAATTATTTTGGGGCATAAACTGGTTTTCATTAGTTTATGGGTGCACTAAACAGATTTTTCTTAATTATCTAGCTAGTTTATGTAATTTTGCATTGGAAATTTTGAAATTACAAAAATAATTTGTGTGTTATTATCTTATTATACTTATATTATTAATTATGATATATTAAGCAATTATGTTTGGTGAAAAATATAGGAGAGCTTAATCTTATATATAGATGTGAATAATTGTAATCCTTTCAGTTACAAAAAAAAATTGTAATCCTTTTTGGATTATGATTTCTTAAACAGAAAATTTACTATTTAAATAATAGAGTCTATTATTATATGAAAATATTTGAAATACTTATTTTACTTTTTTTTAGATTTGAAGAAAAAAAAAGAAATTACAATTAAACACTCTCTAACAGTTTTTTTTTGTAGAAGATTTTATAAACGAATAATTACTATCAAACAAATTTTTAAAATTATATTTTTTTTTAATTTTAGAAAACGAAAATTATTATTAAGTAAATTATTATACATATTTTTTTTAGGAATTGTAAAAAGGAAAAAAATATAAAAATGAAATTATTGTCAACTAAAAAAACTATCAAATAATCTTTTGCTGTTATCTTTATTTAGTATTTTAAAAAACGATTTTACACAACGAAAATTAGTATTAAGTAAATTATTAATTTTTGTTTAGGAATTGTAAAAAGGAAAAAAAAATTAGAAAAAGGAAATTATTGTCAACTAAAATCATCAAATAACCTCTTGCTATTATTATCTTTGTTTAGTATTTAAAAAAAGGAAAATTACCATTAAATAATTCTTTTGTGTTATTATCTTATAATATTTATATTATTAATTATGATATATTTTAACACATGTCATCATCTTAAATTTTTAATTGTCTTGTGTCATCGTCATGTTAATTAGCAATTTTGAAGAACCAAGCTTTATATAATAAGATAAAAGTTTTTGGGGAAAAATTCAAAAACAAATATGTGAAAGCTTTGATACAAAACGGATAATATCATAGGACATGGAATTTGGACATCGGGCTTTTGACGGATATCATGATATCCAGCTTATGGTAAACATTTGGACATCGGGCTTTTGACGGATACCAAAATGATTTGACTCTAGTAGAAGTCAGTTTTGGTATTTGGTTCGGCCGAAGACCGTCTCCCATAGCACAAAATAATTCCAATAGCACACAATAATTTTCTCTATACGGACATTATTTTAGTGTCAAAACTACACTATTTTAGTGTAATTTCAACACTAAAAATAATTTCTTCTCCTACCATAACATTAAATTTTACACTAAAACTTTTTTATAATATTATATGTATTAAGTTTTTTTATTTATCATTTATTTAATTGTATATTTTATTAATAAAATAAGTGAATAGTATTTTAATAGGATGAATAGTATTTTAGTGTGGTGAATAGTGTCTTACCAAATTTGGTGTTAAATTTTGGTGTTGCACTAAAATGATGTAATTTTTGCAGTTGGGGTGCAGATGTTTAGGTGTAAAAATCACGCTAAAATAATGTTTTGGAGTTGAATTGGAGATGACATAATTCATTCTAAAATAGAATAACTCTATTATAGAGTTGAATAATTATAAAATAGAGTAATGAAATTACTCTATAATAACTCTATTATAGAGTTGAATAATTATAAAATAGAGTAATGAAATTACTCTATAATAGAGTTACTATATAATAGAGTGAACCATTGGACCAAATCAAATTCTATAATAAAATTTCTCAAGTTTAAAGTGGATTATAGAAAAAATTATTATGCACCATTGAAAATCCTCTAAAAGATCAAAACTTGAGGTAAAAGTTTGGGGCCTGTTTACAGATTATATTGAAACTTTTAATTATTTTAAAATTTTCTGTCAATATTTAGCCAATCATGCTGCTTTTATGATTTTGCTAATTCTAAAACCATTACAACTTTTCTTTTGTTACATAAATGGTTTCCAAAAACCAACAGTTTATTGTTTTAGATTTGTTTTTTTCTAAAGTAACAATCAAATTTTAAGGTATAAAGTCCGTAAAGTAATTTCTTTTTTTTTTGTGAAGCCACATGTGATCTACTGTAATAATTAACATAAAAATAAATACTTAGGTCAACGTAAAGTATAACTAGTTTTATGGAAAAAATAATAAATGTTGCAAACAAAAGGCAACTACAACGTGATGGGTGTTAGGTACACCAGATCCCATCCTCTCCTTTTAATGACGGAGATAACAAGGTGCGAAACATTCTCTCTCTGCAACATTCTCACCACCACTTCTCAATTCTCCATTGAGCTAACTTGATTCTTTTCATTTCCAATTTGGGGTTTAAGAGAGACATGGATACCGAGTTTCTCCGGACCCTAGATCGTCAGATTCTCTTGGGTGTCTTCGTCGCTTTCGTCGCCGCCAGTGCCGGTGCTGCTTATTATCTCTCCTCCTCCAAGAAACGCAGAGGTTTGATCCCCAAAGTTCAAAACTTTTCAGTTCATTCGTCTGTTTGGAAGGTTGAATTAGCCTATAGCAAGATAAAAATTGAGCCTTTGTGGTTTTTATTATGTGGGTCTTAGTTAATCTAGTTAAATATTGAGTAAAGCTTGTGACTTTGTTGGTTCAAAGCTCAAAACTTTTCTCTCTGGGTTTCAATTTCAGTGTACTTTTGGTAAGTTTAGGCAAAGATTTGTATTGAGTTGGTCTGTTTGGAAGGTTGAAATTAGCCTATGCAAGATAAAGATTGAACCTTTGTGGTTTTTATTATGTGGGTCTTACTTAATGTAGTTGAAGATTTGAGTAAAGATTGTGACTTTGTTGTTGGTTTTGTAGGGTGTTTGGATCCAGAGAATTTCAAGGAGTTCAAGCTTGTTAAGAAGCAGCAACTTAGTCACAATGTCGCCAAATTCGTTTTTGAGCTTCCATCTTCTACTGCTGCCTTGGGTCTTCCCATTGGACAACACATCAGTTGCAGGTTTTGCTTCTTCATACCTCTTTAGTGTCCTCTTCCTTGGTACCAAATCTCAAACTTGTGCAAGCTGTGAACATACTAATTTGTAGACTCTAGGTTATGGATGTTGTGCTGATTATGATGGCATTGTTGATAGGGGAAAGGATGCTCAAGGAGAGGATGTTATTAAGCCATACACTCCCACAACGTTAGATTCAGATCTTGGACGCTTTGAGCTTGTCATTAAGGTATATATACTCATAAACCACTTCTCAACCTGACCTTTTTTTTTTTGATTATAGTGCTCTAAAATGTTACAATTTTCATTGGAAATTAGATGTATCCGCAAGGAAGGATGTCTCATCATTTCAGGGAGATGCGTGTTGGAGACCATCTTGCTGTTAAGGGACCAAAGGTACTCTTTTATTATTCACAGTCTTGCTTACTTGATATTACAATCCAATTTGTTATTCTGTATCCTAAAATCTGGAAACCTTTTTGTTGTTTTGTTACTTTTTAACTTGGCAGGGGAGGTTCAAGTATCAGCCAGGTCAGTTTAGGGCATTTGGAATGCTTGCTGGAGGCTCAGGCATCACTCCCATGTTCCAAGTATGTCTTACACATCTGCGTTTGATATCTTCTTTGAAGCCAATGTTATATGTTTTTAAACGTATTTGGTTTCGCATTTGTGAAGGTAGCAAGAGCGATTCTTGAAAACCCAACAGACAAGACAAAGGTTCACCTCATTTACGCCAATGTCACATACGATGACATTCTCTTAAGGGTATAAACTGTCTCTCACCTTCTCACCCTTAAATTTTCATAGACTGTTTTCAAACACTAAATATTATGTGAATGAATACTCTTTTTTCAGGAAGAATTGGAGAGTCTTACAGCCAATTATCCAGATCAATTCAAAATCTACTATGTTTTGAACCAGGTTAGCCACCAAATCCAAATGTTTTTTGCGTTTATCTAACGTAATTTGCCTATTTAAACTTTATTTTTTGTGTGTGGTGATGATTAGCCTCCGGAGACATGGGATGGTGGTGTTGGATTTGTATCAAAGGATATGATCCAGGCTCATTGCCCTGCACCTGCATCCGATATTCAGGTAAACCCTTCCTCTGTTCTTGATCTTGAACATACCTGATCATCACTTCTTCTGAATCTCTAATGCATTATGTCAATATTTGAAGCAAAACCAAGAACACTTTAAGTTAATAAATATTTGACAAGAAATAGTGTTGAGTGATGAAGATAGTATTTTTCAATGGTGATAACAATCTCTTTTTTCACGGTTTATCAGTTTATATTTGTTTGAATTGCAGGTCTTGAGATGTGGACCACCACCAATGAACAAGGCCATGGCTGCAAACCTTGAAGCTCTTGGTTACTCTCCAGAGATGCAGTTCCAGTTCTGATTGGTCCCAAAAAGATGGAACTATTTAAAAAAAAACTTATTTATCTGATCAAATAATTTTTGGTTACAATCCCCAACTGAGACTTGTGTGTCTTAATTTGAGTGAGACTTATATTTCTGTTGTGGTTAACGATTTGGTTAGGCATATTGTTTACATGTACTGGTTTGGTTTGATATATCATATAAAGACTTGTCACTTGATAGTGACATCCGCAAGACCTACCCTATTTGTTTTTGCTTTGTTGCTATCAATTTTGGCGACTGGCCTACATTACAACACATGAATCACTTTAGAAGCATAGCTACAAAAGGGTGATTGAAATTGATTCCCTGGTGGCCTGGTGGAATGATTAATAACATATTTGTAAGACTTTTTTCTTTGGTTGAATTATATATTGCTTTTTGGTTTGTTTTTTAGTTTATTTTATGAAGTTGGCAGTGTTGATATCTCATCTTTATCAATTTTTTTCTCTTGACATCATATTCATAACAGTGACGTGAAAAGAATGTGTGTGTTTAAGTTAACTATGCATCACAGTGATCGTCCATAGCTATTGAATCATAGATTGGTTCTGTCCTTCCACTATATAATGTCACATGTTACCGATTTTAATATTAAATCCTAATAGTTTCAGGAATGTGCATTACATCGGATAAGATTCAGTATAATTAATTTGTAGATCTTGGACTATTGTCTCGATCGGATTTTGTTTAAGAGACAAGAGACTCTATTTATAAATTTATGGGCTTAAAAGATTGAGACGTGATTAATTTGGCTAATAGTTGCTTTAGATATTAGCTAAATTTATTTCTTCTACTTTCTTTTCCCCGCCTTAAAGATTGAGACGTGATTAATTTGACTAATAGTCGCTTTAGATATTATAAAAATGTTTCAATATGAATTTACTTTTAAAGTATTGGTGAAGTGAACGATAGAGAACTTGCGTTGGTTTCAATATCTTTTAAGCATTTTTATATAAAAAAACTTGCGCAACTGTCCAAAATGAAGGATGAATCCATGACTCATATATAGTACACTTGCTTTACTTTCTTTTCTTGGTTATGAATCACATCATCCAATATACCTCCTCTGAAAATTTATTTATCACAACACGCAATAGTCCCACATGCCACATCGCGACAGTATAAGCGAATCTTTTGGCTTTTGGTCTTTTTTTATATGGTCAAATCAATCATCAAATATCATAAAATGCAAAGTTAAAAAGTTAGTATCCGACCATAGGTAGTGAACTGTAATATTTGAATTTAATTAACATATATGCACCTATTAAGTCTCCAAAACTGTTATCCAAGAGACAAAAGTACCATCGTGATAGCTTTTGTTATTGTAGAAATGAGACCATAAATTTTGGATTAATGTTGTAATCGAGTTTCAGAAAAATCTCGAGTTTGTAATGGTCTTCTTTTTTCGGCGTAAGTGTATATTGTACAAGTCATCCTTCCAGCTCAACAAACTAAGCAGGATCCGTCGATCCGATGATGTATAAACACAAAATAAATTACCGTAAAGTTGGTTACCCCATCAGTCTAGCGAGAATCAACGTTTTCAACATAATCAAACATAATAGGATTGTTCATACGATATCGCTCCCACGAAATAATAGACAAGACAACTTTATTTTTTCGTGATTATTAAGCCTTGAATCTATGTTGAAACGTCAATGATATGGTTAGTAAATTAATGGAAATACTTCTACGCTATATGTATTATATTCGTTTCTTTATGTCGATGTATAGACGTAAAGTATATGCTTTTAGTTTATCGTCATCTTCTATGATGCATGCCGATTAAGATTATTCACGTGCGTATCATTAGATCATCGGTATACATAATTTCTGAAATATTAAAACAAAAAGTTAGGTAATACAGTATCAATTAAGATGAAAAAACTAGATGCTTAATGTTAAAAAATTAATTAGATGCTTAGTTTCTTTTTGTAAGGAAAGATTACAAACTATAAGTTTACAAAATAATTGATTTAATTTCGCAGAAAAAAACTAATTAACTTACTCTGTTCTACTCTTTGCTTTCTTTCCAAAATATGTGACCAAAACGTTATAGTTTGCAATCTTTATTTTTATTTATTTGTAAACTTATAGTTTGTAATCTTTCCTTACAAAAAGAAACAGGTCAATCTTAAGGTTTTGAATAGCGTAACCAAAATTAATTTTGATAAAGATCGATTTCAAATCTAGGCTATAGAACAAAACTACGGACCTGACACACTTAGACCATCTCCATCGGCGAGTTGAGGGAGAGGTTCTACCGAATTTAAGGGGGAAAATTAAATGGAAAATGCAGAAAAAAGGACCGGTGCTTTAATAAGGAAAGGTAGAAGCGCTTAAAACCGCTAACGTGGTGGCTCCGTAGTGGGTAGAAAAAATGTGGCCTCTCCTCTTTCGTTTTTGGTCGGTTCTCTCTCTTTCATCTTCGTCGAAATCGCTCCGGTTCTCTTTCTCTTCGTATTCGCTCTATCTCTTCGCCGCTGTTCCCGTCGAAATCTCGGACGGAGATGATGTCTGATTGGTTTCTACGTCGTTGATTATGTCTCTCTCTTGTTCGATCACGTGGAAATCCCTCCGTCGTTTGGTCTCTCTCGTTCGTCGTCGATCCATGCAATCACCTCTCCATCCAAAGGCGTAGACAGGTAAAACGAAACCCCTTTCCTTTCTTATGTGTATTGATTTTGCTAGTATTGATTTTACTTGTATTGATTTTGGAATCTGGATACTCTTCATTTGCTTGTATTGAACAAATCAAAAATGCTTTGTGTATAGGCCTATCGATTTGTTTAAAAAAGAATGCTTTCTGTATTGGAGATAAGAAACAAAAGTTGATTAATTATCAAAAATGATAACTCTTTGTCTCGTTCTCTCTGTTTAATTATCCATAATTATATCTCTCTGCTAAGAAACAAAAGTTGATTAATTATCAAAGTCTCTCTGTTTATCCATAATGATAACTCTTTGTCTCGTTTTCTAGCCATATGTTTGTTGATTATTTATCAAAATTGATATGTTGTTCTTCTTTGGCTTTGAGGACATAACTACATCGGGACAAAGCATCTTCTGTTGGAAAGCTCGTGAAGGGGAACGTGTTCCAGCTCCTGTCTTTGAGAGTTTGCGTGTAGATGGTAGCATTGAAGTTGCATCATCAATGCAGCCGTCTGTCATTTTGGTTGGGAAGAGGTAAATATACAATCCTTTTAATATCATTGTACTTGTTAGTTGAGTTGAAAGAACCGAGCATTGATTGGTTTAGTTTTAGGTAAATGAACTTTCGTTTCTTGGTTGGTTTAGTTTTAGGTAATTACATTGTCTGTCTTGGTTGTTTTAGTTTTAGGTAGATATATTGATTGCCATTTATAACTAACACCTACTAAACTCAAGCTTAACGTTGCATTTAAAACCGAGCAACTCCTTCATCCTCTGTATCTCTTCTTCCTCTGTATCTCCTTCTTCTTCGTATCTCCTTCTTCCTCTGTATCTCCTTCATCTTCTTATCTCCTTCTCCTTTGATAAGAAGATACAACTTCTTATCTCCTTCTCCTTCTTCTTCATATCTCCTTCTTCTGTAAGACATCCTTCTTCGTATCTCCTTTTTCCTCTGTAATTCATATCTACTTCTTCTTCGTTATGGATCCATTTAGTCAAGCTGGTAGTTTTGAAAACCTCTTTAACAGTCAACAACCAAACACCTCTTTCTCCTTTGTCACTCCTAGTATAGAACTCTCTTCATCAGATGCCTCTGTCTTCGGTACACAATGGGCTGACGATGCAAACGAAAAACACGTCGTCTCTGACCGTAAAGAAAGGAGGAAGTGGTTACCAATTGAAGATCTCGTTCTCATCAGTGCTTGGCTGAACACCTCCAAGGATCCCGTGGTGACGAATGAGCAGAAGGCAATCGCATTTTGGAAACGGATTGCATCCTATGTTGCTTCAAGCCCAAAGCTTTCTGCTTTGCAAAAGAGGGAGCCAAGTAACTGTAAACAAAGGTGGGGGAAGATCAACGAGGGTGTATGTAAGTTTGTTGGGTGTTATGAAGCTGCAACTAAATCTAAATCCAGTGGGATGAATGAGGATGATGTTTTGAAGATGGCGCATGAGATATTCTTCAATGACTACAAGCTAAAATTTACACTCGAGCATGCCTGGTTGGAGCTTCGCCATGATAAAAAATGGTGTGGCGCTTCTTCAACCAAAGACAAGGTAAGCTCCAAAAGAAGAAAGCCGGATGACCATACTGCACAATCATCGACCTCTGTGCAAGGTTGCCATCGAGAAGATGAAGCTATGGCTCGGCCGATTGGTGTAATAGCAGCTAAGGCCAAAGGAAAAAGCAAGGGAAAGACTTCGGAAGAGGCAGTAGAGCTTCAGACCATGTGGGAGTTAAGGCAAAATGACTTTGTCTTGAAGGAGAAGCTTAACAAGCAAAAATTGCTTGATAGCTTAATTGCCAATGCAGAGCCTCTAATTGAGCTTGAAATCGCTTTGAAGAATAAACTAATAACTGACATGTTGTCAAGTTAGTATGGCAACTTAATTTCGAGTCTAGTTGACAAGTTAGTTTGGTCTCGAGTCGGGTCTGTAGTTTGGTTTCTAGTTTGGTATCGAAGTCGGTCTCAAGTTTGTTATCTCGTGATCACTATGTAATGCTTTCAGTCCTTGAAACTCTAGTAATGAAGCTCACTTGTTATTGTCTTGTTGCTGTTTCTGTTGTGTCTTTATCTTGTTGCTGTTTCTGTTGTGTCTTTATCTTGTTGCTGTTTCTGTTGTGTCTTTGGCTTTATTGCAGGTGGTGTGGTATATCTCGTGACACAACAAGACAGTAACCTTGTGTATTGGAGTTCTCGTGACACAACAAAACATGTTGTAGTAATACAGCAAAAATTGTTATAGTATTATGAGTTGTATCTCGTGACCTTGTGTTGTATCTTTATGAGTTGTATCTCGTGACACAACAATCACCATTATGAGTTGTACCTTTATGTATATGTTTCTTTATAAATTGTTGAAACACAATCGCATAGCTTCTTTCTATCTAGCTTGTTGCTTATTTTCCAACATCTACCTTCTTCCTTATTTCCAACACAATCGCATAGCTTCATTCTTATTTTCGAACATCTACCTTCTTTCTTATCAAATCCTTTTCACATTTCTTTCCAAATAATCAGATCCATTTCACATTTCTTTGTTTCCAAATAATCAAATCCTTTTCACATTTCTTTCCAAATAATCAAATTCTTTTAATGGCATCTTCTTCTTTTACTAATTTCGATGATGAAATGGATGAAAAATTCGATCAACAATTCGAAAAGCTCCTTATTCATCACGAAAATCGCCAAGAAGCATCAAAGTCAAAAAAGAAACGAGCCTACATTGAAAGACAACGAGAACAAGGACACATGCAGTTATGAAACGATTATTTTAGTGAAGATGCAACATATCCTTCTCACATGTTTCGATGCCGGTTTCGAATGAACAAGCCCTTGTTCATGCGTATTGTTGATCGACTCTCCGCTGAAATCCCATACTTTCAACAAAGAAGAGATGCTACTGGAAGGTTCAGTCACTCTCCGTTACAAAAGGCAACGGCAGCAATTCGTATGATGGCATATGGTTGCCCAGCTGATGCGGTCGACGACTACCTCCGACTTGGTGAGACCACTGCGCTTTTATGCTTAGAACATTTTGTTGAAGGAATCATAAATCTATTTGGAGATGAGTATCTAAGAAGACCCACACTAGAAGATCTTCAACGACTACTCGATATTGGAGAGATACGCCGATTTCCCGGGATGATAGGGAGCATTGATTGTATGCATTAGGAGTGGAAGAATTGTCCGGCCGCATGGAAATGTCAATATACACGTGGATCAGGAAAGCCAACCATTGTTTTAGAGGCTGTAGCTTCACAAGATCTCTGAATATGACATGCGTTTTTCGGACCTCCAGGTACATTAAACAATATCAATGTTCTTGATCGATCACCGGTTTTTGATGATATCTTACAAGGTCGAGCTCCAAAAGTTAATTACATTGTCAACGGACACGAGTACCATTTGGCTTACTATCTCACAAATGGTATATATCCAAAATGGGCTGCTTTTGTTCAATCTATTCAACTTCCGCAAGGTCCGAAAGCATCCTTATTCGCTACACATCAAGAGGCTGTACGTAAAGATGTCGAGCGTGCTTTTGGGGTCTTGCAAGCTCGATTTGCCATAGTCAAAAATCCCGCTCTTTTGTGGGATAAAATAAAAATTGGAAAAATAATGAGAGCATATATCATTATACACAATATGATCGTAGAAGACGAACGAGATGGGTACACTCAGTTTGATGTATCAGTTTTCGCACAACCGGAATCAAACCGAAGTTCACAAGTGGATTTCACGTATTCTACTGATATGCCTTCAAATCTCGGCAATATGATGAGCATTCGGAATCGAGTTCATGATAATAAAATACATCAACAGTTGAAAGCCGATTTGGTTGAGCATATATGGCAAAAATTTGGAACAAATCAAGATTTCAACTAATCGGTTTTTTTCTCATTTACGATTTGTATTTGTATTTGTAATATGCTTTTATGTCATTTTTATTAAAAATTTTATGTATGTTTTTATTTAAACCATTCTAATTAAAAAAAAAAAATTAAGAACCCCTATAAGGTTCTCCCAATGGAGGTCAAAAAATTAATTAGCACTAACCAAGGTTCTTAACCTTTTAAATCACCTTTTTAACTATTAAATCTATACTAAATAAAATGCGGATATGCTAAGTAACTAGCGTGTCCACGTCGTCCCAAAAAAACAACCAATAGGAAAGCTTCCTATTGCCGCGTTGGCAATGACGTGAAACCGAGTTTCAATCCGGTTGGGCCTGGGCTGGAATGAAAACATTTTTCTTTGGGCCTGGTTTGTTAAACGTGAAACCTAATCAGGTCGGGATTGATCTCTTCCCTTGCGACTCCTCTTCTTTCGACTTCTCCATCTTCGATTCCCTTGCTCTTTCGATCCGTTTCTGCAATCAATTGAAGACTCATCCACTATATGCTTTAATCATAGCTTCGTCTATCTCATTCAATGAAGACCTTTCATCTTACTCTCCATCATTTGTTGTATAAAACTCTTCCCCTATGTTTCGATGATAATCCTCAAGATATATTCAAAAATCCACATCGATGGAATCCAAAGCCACCTTTCAGCCTCCAAAGAACCGCACTCGACATGCAAACCGACGTCTCCTCCGCGATCGAACCAAAGTCAAACTTCTAGATCGACGGTTCATCCACACCGATGGAATCCAAAGGCCAGGCTCCAACATCCATCGATCGCATGTCGGCCACGGAGACGGACGGCTACTTAGTTATCGAACGCAACTCAACCACTCAAACCGACGGTGAATCCCCGATGAAAACAAATGAAAAATCACATGCCCTCCACGATAGCCAAACATACCGGAAGATCGTCGCCTCCTCCGCGATGCAGATGAAAACCGCGAAAGGCTGTTGGCTCTTCCGTGATTGAAACCAAGCCTCATGGTAAGGCTGTTGTAGTCTCCGGGAACGATGTCGAAGTTATGGGCTTTGACGAAGTGACACTTGGCCCACATGAAGCGGAATTGCGGTTTCGTCTTATCCATTTTGGGAGGCTCAAACCCACATACTAAAACCCTCATTGGAGAGGAGATGCTTCTCATTGATGAGCGGTTCATCTTTAATTTTTATATGTATGTTTATTATTGCTCGGTTAATAAAGTTATTCTATTAATCGGATCACTTTCATATGCTGGACAGGGAAATGTTATAAAGGATTTATTCCAGCAAGCCGTGTTCGACATATCTGCGAAAGATGACATCGAACCGCTATGTGCTAAACAAGTTCTTTGGATCGAGGAACAAAGCTCAGATCGGGTTGCTGATCACAACGTGACAGTAACGCTTTCATGGAACACTGTTCTAACTCCTCTTCAGAATAGTCCGATACTATTTCCGTAAGATCGGTTCCGTTTCATGACCACGAGGAGTTCGAGGCTAACCGTGATCTCGTGGGTGATCTTTATGGTAAGCCATGTCTCTTCCATTTATATTCAGCTATGATAATTTAATTAGCATTGGTTTGATTCTTAACTAACTTAGCATATTTCAGATTATGTTGGTCACATGAGGCTGATCAATGGGCAAGATATGACCGAGCATCTCATAATTGACGAATCTGACATAGTAGAAAAGCGGCATCTGGTGGTCCATGTTCAGACACATGGGTGAGTTTGTCTAATGTTACAAGTATTATATGTCTGTTTCTATTAACATTTTATTTTTAATATCATGCAGCGGACCGCTGATGAAGCTATACCTATGGGACCAAGCCGCAACAGTCTTTTGCCGAAGTTCAAATCTTATGGAAGCACTCCACGCGTTCTTTTAGTTACCACAATGAATCCTAAACGAATTGGAGGTTAGTAGTTCACTTTCATAATAAAATTGTAATATAATTTGGTTACTAACACCCCACTGATGTGTTAACAACATGGACTCTTGCTCTTACTTCTATGACATCTTCTAGAGTGTTTATGGACATTGATGTCCAGCCGACCATGGACTATCTTGACTGGTAGGTTATTACGCATACAAATTTGTATTTCATGCTCCTGCAGCTGTGCTATAATGTTTACTTTCTCATTCGAACAGGTTGGGTTCCAACTCGTGTTGCTAACGAGGTTATTGCAGATGTAGTCAATAAGCCTGAGACAGTGACTCTAGGTGAACTCTTCTCCTACATCAAGCAAGAAACTGCTAAGGTACAATGTTTGCTATGTCTTTCCATTTAATACGATATGCTTGGGTACTTAAGAAATTTCTTTTAACATTGTCATAGGTTGCTTGGTTTGAGTGTACAACCACTATCGATGATGTACTCCATGGTTCCCCATGGTATTATCTTTCTTGTGGTGGATGTAACACAAAGGCAACCAAAGGGCCTACCTCATTGGTTTGTAATGAACAAAAGTGTGCCAACTCGAGGTCGTGGGAGTTCCACAGAAGAGTTGTTAGCTTCATTACATCCATCTATTATCATCAATCTTTACTAATTTCCTTTCTTGGCAGGTACTTAACTAAGATCTCTGTTTATGACAAGAGTGAGCAGGCGGTGTTTGTCCTTCTTGGTGATGCTGGTCGTGAATTGACTGGCAAGCATGCTTCAGAGTTAGTTGCAAGATACTTTGAGGTAATTTCAAACATTTTTATCCACCAACTCAGTCTATATTCTCACACGAGTGCTTTACTTGAATGTCAGTTTAACGAGGATGTGGGAGCTGATCACACTGTCCCGGTTCCACAAACTCTCATGGATACCATTGGTCAGACACGCAAGTTTGTTGTCAAAGTCTCTCAGCATAACCTCACTGGCAAGACTCAAACCATCACTGTCACAAAGGTACTCCCGAACCAGCTCCACAAAACGCCATTGAAGATCCAGCAGATGAGAGGATTAGAAAGGCTTCGACAGTCTTGAATCACGTGAAGCTAAGCTGCTAAGAGTGGATAATATATCTTAAGTCATTGCCTGCTTCATAGTTTTCATTTCAGACTTTGCTTTCTTTAAAATTTATGTTTCAGATTATACTCCTTATTACGGTAGATTCTCCATTTTTGATGTTTGGATGTAATCAAATATGGCTTTGAGGTTTCCGTTTGGGTGCAAATGAGTTTTTTTTTTAACTATGATCTAAAATTCTTGTATTACTCTTTGATCAATATAAGAATTCTTTTTTAGGTTAAATAAATGTGCTAAACTCATGTGGAACACAAATTTTTAGTTTTGGTATTTTAGAAAACTAAAAAAATATTTTTGTTACATAATAAAATGCAAGAAAAAATTATATATAACATTCAACCAACAAAAATATGGTATATTCACATTAAACCGAAAGTTTTCTTTAAAACTAAATAGTAAGCGGTTTATAAATAAATAACTCAGGCGTAGCTCGGGAAAAGAACCTAGTTAATCTAAAAATCCATAAGAGGTTACTATGGATAGAGGTCCTCTTGCGTTAATATTTTTGGAGTCTTCATTGGTCAAGCAACAAATATTTAAATAATACGGTGGACATAAGTTAAAAATTGGAAAATAAATCGACATGCTCTTCGTGGAGAGAGACGTGGAAATTTCCATGTGTCTTTTGTCATCTCTCTACTCTTTTTTCAATTTACTTTATCATTCTAAATATTTTCTAATAGTATTGTGGAAAAAATAGGTCTTTTCACATCCATCCATTGAATAAAGACAATCAGTTATTAAGAGTTAAATAAATGTCTTTGTCCCTTAAGTGAAACCTTCTTCCTTAAGCCTCTCTCCTTCTTTATATGTCTCTCACTCACTCTCCTCCATCTCCAAGAAAACAGATAGACACAATGTTGTTCTCTAAAGATCTTCCTTCACCCACCTCAATTTTCACAGCCTACGCATCAATGGCTGGTTACATGATGATGATACGCTCAATGGCCCACGAGCTCATCCCAGCTCCAATCCAAGAGTTCATCTACTCCACTCTCCGGTCTCTCTTCTTCCGTTCTTCTTCCACGACTCTGACTCTAACCATCGATGACGACAACATGGGCATGGACAACGAGATCTACCTGGACGCTCAGACCTACCTCTCCACCAAGATCAGTCCAGACGCGGTCAGGCTCAGAATCAGCAAAGGCCACAAGGACAAACACGTCACTCTCCACCTCAGCAACGGAGAAATCGTCGTCGACGTGTTCCAAGACGTGGAGCTCACGTGGAGGTTTGTTACCGACGGTGGAGACAAGACGAATGGCGGTGGAGACGACGATGGTAAGAGCGAGTACTTCGAGCTGAGTTTCGACAAGAAGCACAGAGACTTGGTAATAAACTCTTACGTTCCTTACATCGAGGGCAAAGCTAAAGACATCAACGACGAGAGCAGGATCTTGATGCTGCATTCTCTCAACTGCCTCCGATGGGAATCGGTTATCCTCGAGCATCCTTCCACCTTTGAGACGATGGCGATGGAAGATGAGCTCAAGCGTGAAGTCATCGACGATCTTGATCGGTTCATTAGGAGGAAAGAGTTTTACAAGAGAGTAGGGAAAGCTTGGAAGAGGGGTTACTTGCTGTACGGACCACCGGGGACCGGGAAGTCTAGTTTGGTTGCGGCCATGGCTAATTACCTCAGGTTTGATGTCTATGATCTTCAGCTGGCTAGTGTGATGCGTGACGCTGACCTAAGGAGGCTTTTGCTTGCGACACGTAACCGGTCGATTCTTGTCATAGAAGATATCGACTGTGCAGTGGACTTGCCCAATAGGTTGGAGAAACAGCCTGTTGATGGCAAGAACCGTGGCGAGTCTCAGGTTAGGTTCCGCCTCTATTGCTTCTATTATTACCAAAACCAATAATAATAATTAGGAGTTTACCAACCGGACGAATCCAAAACCAAAATTTACTTCTAAACCAATCAAACAAAGTCTAAAATAAAAACGTTAGTGAGAGTTGAATTTATGTAGAGTTTATTGATTTTAAAAGTTGAATGATTTGTTAAATTTGTTTAGTTAGCCACAGATAATTTTACAAGAATCATAGAATCATTAAAAATAAAATTTTAAATTGTTTAGACTTCAAGTCTTGGTTGCATTAAATTTTAGTAGAATCATAGAATTATTAAAAAAACAATTTTTGAATAACAATGAATTTTGTATATAATTAAATTATCACCAAACAAATAACATTACATTAATGGTGGAATTCATAAGCTAATAACAATAGAATTTGAAAATTTTAACGACACTGAAATTTGAAAATTTTAGTGTATTTAAAATTTAAATGGCATTTTTCTCGTGTTTAAGGGACCATTGACGTTATCGGGGCTGCTGAATTTCATAGACGGATTATGGTCAAGCTGTGGAGACGAGCGGATTATAATATTCACGACGAACCATAAAGATAGGCTTGACCCGGCATTGCTACGTCCTGGTCGTATGGACATGCACATTTACATGGGACATTGTTCTTTTCAAGGATTCAAGACTTTAGCCTCTAATTATTTAGGCTTGAACGACACCACAATGCTACACCGTCTTTATCCTGAGATCGAGAGACTGATGAACGGGGACGTAATTACCCCGGCACAAGTCGCAGAGGAGCTGATGAAAAGCGAGGATGTTGACGTGGCGCTTGAGGGTTTGGTGAGTGTCTTAGAGAAGATGAGGTTTAAAGCTGGTGAATCGAGTCCAGGGATGAAGAAGAACGAGAGTAGATTGGAGATGGAGGAGATGAAATTAAGGCGTGATTCGGAGGGTTCTGCGAAGAAGAACAGCAAGAGGATTAAGAAACTTGTTCTGTTTTGGACTTAAGACGTGTGTCAGAAACTTGTATGAACCAGTATTAGTTCAAATAAGATTACGAGGAGACAAAATAGATCGAAGAGGCTTACTATTGTAAAAGTTAAAAGAAGTTTGTACTCTAATATAAGTTTGTACCCATGAAGAAATATGGAACTTCATTTTTTTCATATAAAATATAGCCTTTGGAGGAACATTGTTAACTAAGAATGTTTATCATTATGTATATTTATATCATTTACATTGCATATGCACCTACATATCCAGTTTGTTAGTCACAAGTAGATAAGATTATGAACTCCTCTGTATATAAACTACTTTCCGGGAGGTCATCCATCCTGATATTACTCTTGGCTAAGCACCCTTAACTGCATAGTTCTGATGGGATTAGTTCTATCACTAAGATTCATTTCGGTGTCTTGTTCTCTATACAAAATTTCCTGAAAAAATGCACTTCCGAAAAATCTCAGTTCTTCTAAACAAGCTTCAGAATCTTCATTCACGCTTATAGTGTTCAACTTTCTTCTTCGGCCACAATCAAAAACAGGGAAGAGAGGAATAAGCTCAGAGATCATGGCATTTCTTGAATTTTTGGTGATCAATACATATATGTCTGCAACAAATTCTCTTTCTTCTAATCAACATGGATCTCATATCTCCACATTAATATTCAATTAATAATCATTAGAGTACTTTCTAACTTTAATATGGTGATCATCTAAGAATGTCTATAATTTCAGAAATTCTTATTGGAGATAACTATAACTCTTGGACCATCCCTTTGAGAACCAGTCTAGAGGATAAGAATAAGATAAACATTGTTGATGGATCACTATCTCGCCCTAAAATTATAATTCCATATGGATGAGGTATTGTATATTGATATCTAAATCCAAATAGTTGGATGTCTTCATCTTAAATTGTCAAAACAATAGTGTTCCATATAGATGTGAACATATATTCGATTTGACTTTAACATTGTATATTTAATTGTATATTTAACATTGTATATTTAATTGTATATTTAACATTGTATATTTAATTGCATTCTTATTTTTATGGTTAATTTGATGATGCCTTAATCACCAATTTCTATTTGTATGAGGAGCACTGCTAAATAAATTCCTCATATGATCAATCAACCTGATCTAAAATCATAAATGTCAAAAATTGAGTAGGTTGTTTTTGCAACAAAACTTAATTTTATAATAGTTCCAGTTATCAAGCAAGTAACTTCTCTTCCATGCATTTACTGTTTTATTTTAATGAAACAATCAATGTTATCGAACAAAGAACTTCTAAACTCACTATGGTATCAAAAATTAAAGAAGGAATCGACATCATTTATACTTCATGAGAATTGGTATTCATCATGATGACTTTGTTTCTATTTTACATCTCAATAGTTGTACTTTAGGCATAAACTCTCATATGTCTTTTTGGAATCATTCTTTTTCACTTTCAAATACTTGTAACCGACTTAATATTATCTTAAACGTTTTTAAAATATGACTTAAATTTTAGTTTTATATATCGTGTAACTCTATAATTTTATTGTTTATATTTTTTTAAATATATAGTGATCTATTTTTTATATTTTACTTTTTATTAATTATTTTTGTATACAATATATTTTAAAAATTAATTTAGTTATACTATAAAAGTATATTTTTATAGCATAACTAACCATTTTAGAAATGATGATATAATATGTTAACTAAAATCTGAGTAAAAAAATATTTATAATTAAAATCATATAATATAGCAACTATATATTTATATAGCACTATAGCTATGAAAATATTAAAGGTTAATTATATTATAAAAATCATATAGTTGTATAACTATAATATACTAATCGTAAATTCATACTCCCTCCGTTTTTTTTAATATAAGTCGTTTTAGAATTATGCTCATAGATTAAGAAAATCGTTAATATTTTATATTTTCTAAACAAAAATATCATTAATTATTTACCTAACCACAAATTAACCAATAATAAAATAGAAGGTATATTATCATTGATCATATAACATTAAGTGTTAATAAATTTTACATAAAAACCGAAAACGTCACATAATTTGAAACATAAAAGTTTCTCTAAAATGACTCATATTAAAAAACGGATGGAATATTAATAGTAAAAATCGAAGCAATGTTGCTGTATATTTCTGACGCACCACAACTAAATACAACAATTCTATTAGGTTTTAATTTTTTTAAAATAATAGAATAAATAAGAATCAATTAAATACAGTGAAATGTCCATAGTTAAATGAAAAGAAATGGTGAAAGTTTTACGGATGAATAGTTAGGATGAAATTAATGTTGTTAATTTGTTAACCATAAAAATAGGAGTGCACATTTCTATTATTGAAAGTAAATTAAAAGAAATTCAAAAAAAATCTTATTTTAAATGTATTGATATATATTTCTAGTGAAATATGAATAAGTTCAAAACTTAAATGATAACGATTATAAGTAGATAAAAAATAAGACTTTAAATTAATAGAATAGACTAGATTTTTAACCTGCTCTGAGCGCGAGATATATTTTTTCAATATGCAATTAAAAAAGAGAAATTGGCGTGGATACACCCAAAAACCCATATAATTTACCATATATCCTTATTTTTTAATATTTTTTATTACTATAATACCCTTACATCTATCTCTATCTCTTTTCTCCCTTTTCTGTGTTCTAATCTCTTTATCTCTCGTACATGTTCTTCAAATCATCTTCTAATTCAACACAAATCTTTATTTTTTTATTCTGATTCTTTTGATACCCATAATGCTAATCTTATTATCGCACCCCAATTCCAATGTTTCCAATTTCGAATCACAATCAACTTTTAGATAATATATATAGTTAGTAGGTATTTTATTACTTACATGCTATTATTTAGATTTTAATGAATTCTTAATCGATACATGGAGTGTTAGCTGTTACAAATAGATTTGGGGCTATTTGATAGATAACTAATTAATTGTTAATAGTTTCATTAACTGATATATAATTTGTTAGTCGATACATTTGTTTGATACATAGATTGTTAGATAATATTGCAATTATTAGCTGATATGTTAGTTGGTATGTAGATTGTTATCTGCTATGTAAATATTTAGCTGATAGATCTAGAGTTACATGTTTTCGATAAAGCATGAAGGCATTTTCGTCTGCACAGTGTCAAAAGGTTACTCCTTTTTGGATTACCCATAATCATGTGCATTCAGCTAATTTGGACCTTAATTGAGTATATTCAACACATTGTCCTATTAAAAAAATCAAATTATTTATTAATTTAGATAATTAGTATATATAAATTTAGTATACATATAATAAGTTTAAGAAATAGTTTAAGAATTATAAATGGTTTGGGCCAGTATTTAAATTGTACCAGGAAACCTACACATAAAGTTTAGATGAGCAATTCATGCCCAGTAAAGAAACAAATTCATTTTAAGATTCCATTAATATCGACTAGTTGATATTAACTATATTGTTATGATATATGTGTCAATGCAATTTGAGTAGGACCATGTAGAAACTTAATGTGACACCCCGATTTACATAATAAAATGTTACGATAAGTAAATAGCTCTGATACCAAAATGTAACACCCGTCACTTTCGAAATAGTAAAAATAATTCGATAAGTACAAATATCTGAAATATCCATATATAATTATTTGAAAGTCCACATCCACGCTTGAATTCCATAATATAAAATAAAATCTGAAACATAAAGTACGACATAAACCGAGAGTCCGAAATACGAAATAACATAGACGATAAAAGCCCAAAGGCCTAGAGGCCCGATAACGATAAAAGCGATAAAACGATAGAAGCCCAAAAGCCCAATAGTAGTAAAAGCCCAAAAGCACCGGTCCGGTATAATCACTCATGCTCGTCGGTCTCACCTGAAAGGGGGAAAGAAGGAGGGGTGAGCGACAGGGGAATCGCCCAGTGAGGTATGGGATGCTAATCCGCAAACCACTGACTCAGTTCATAGCACTACTAAAATGTAGGCCTAGCTCTAGCATGAAACAAACACGGTGTCGATTACACCACACAAAACAATCAACATATGTCTAGAGGACTAGACATGCTACAACCAATGCGATGATATCATACCGCATTTCCTTCATAAGGATATATATCTATAAATATAATTCTACAAGCGTCGTAAGTACAGCAGTCCACTCTGTACCCTCCGCGAAATCCACGCCTAGTGCAGATACCTATGCACCCCGCAATCTCAAACAATGCAGCCTAGTACAAACGTCTTTGTACCCCGCTAAACACACGGCTTCGTCCGGGCTCCGTTTGAGGCGTGCTTGGTGTCTACGGCTTCGTCCGGGCTCCGTTTGAGGCGTGCTTGGTGTCTACGGCTTCGTCCGGGCTCCGTTTGAGGCGTGCTTGGTGTCTACGGCTTCGTCCGGCTCCGTTTGAGGCGTGCTTGGTGTCTACGGCTTCGTCCGGCTCCGTTTGAGGCGTGCTTGGTGTCTACGGCTTCGTCCGGGCTCCGTTTGAGGCGTGCTTGGTGTCTACGGCTTCGTCCGGGCTCCGTTTGAGGCGTGCTTGGTGTCTACGGCTTCGTCCGGGCTCCGTTTGAGGCGTGCTTGGTGTCTACGGCTTCGTCCGGGCTCCGTTTGAGGCGTGCTTGGTGTCTACGGCTTCGTCCGGGCTCCGTTTGAGGCGTGCTTGGTGTCTACGGCTTCGTCCGGGCTCCGTTTGAGGCGTGCTTGGTGTCTACGGCTTCGTCCGGGCTCCGTTTGAGGCGTGCTTGGTGTCTACGGCTTCGTCCGGGCTCCGTTTGAGGCGTGCTTGGTGTCTACGGCTTCGTCCGGGCTCCGTTTGAGGCGTGCTTGGTGTCTACGGCTTCGTCCGGCTCCGTTTGAGGCGTGCTTGGTGTCTACGGCTTCGTCCGGGCTCCGTTTGAGGCGTGCTTGGTGTCTACGGCTTCGTCCGGGCTCCGTTTGAGGCGTGCTTGGTGTCTACGGCTTCGTCCGGGCTCCGTTTGAGGCGTGCTTGGTGTCTACGGCTTCGTCCGGGCTCCGTTTGAGGCGTGCTTGGTGTCTACGGCTTCGTCCGGGCTCCGTTTGAGGCGTGCTTGGTGTCTACGGCTTCGTCCGGCTCCGTTTGAGGCGTGCTTGGTGTCTACGGCTTCGTCCGGGCTCCGTTTGAGGCGTGCTTGGTGTCTACGGCTTCGTCCGGGCTCCGTTTGAGGCGTGCTTGGTGTCTACGGCTTCGTCCGGCTCCGTTTGAGGCGTGCTTGGTGTCTACGGCTTCGTCCGGGCTCCGTTTGAGGCGTGCTTGGTGTCTACGGCTTCGTCCGGGCTCCGTTTGAGGCGTGCTTGGTGTCTACGGCTTCGTCCGGGCTCCGTTTGAGGCGTGCTTGGTGTCTACGGCTTCGTCCGGGCTCCGTTTGAGGCGTGCTTGGTGTCTACGGCTTCGTCCGGGCTCCGTTTGAGGCGTGCTTGGTGTCTACGGCTTCGTCCGGGCTCCGTTTGAGGCGTGCTTGGTGTCTACGGCTTCGTCCGGGCTCCGTTTGAGGCGTGCTTGGTGTCTACGGCTTCGTCCGGGCTCCGTTTGAGGCGTGCTTGGTGTCTACGGCTTCGTCCGGGCTCCGTTTGAGGCGTGCTTGGTGTCTACGGCTTCGTCCGGGCTCCGTTTGAGGCGTGCTTGGTGTCTACGGCTTCGTCCGGGCTCCGTTTGAGGCGTGCTTGGTGTCTACGGCTTCGTCCGGGCTCCGTTTGAGGCGTGCTTGGTGTCTACGGCTTCGTCCGGGCTCCGTTTGAGGCGTGCTTGGTGTCTACGGCTTCGTCCGGGCTCCGTTTGAGGCGTGCTTGGTGTCTACGGCTTCGTCCGGGCTCCGTTTGAGGCGTGCTTGGTGTCTACGGCTTCGTCCGGGCTCCGTTTGAGGCGTGCTTGGTGTCTACGGCTTCGTCCGGGCTCCGTTTGAGGCGTGCTTGGTGTCTACGGCTTCGTCCGGGCTCCGTTTGAGGCGTGCTTGGTGTCTACGGCTTCGTCCGGGCTCCGTTTGAGGCGTGCTTGGTGTCTACGGCTTCGTCCGGGCTCCGTTTGAGGCGTGCTTGGTGTCTACGGCTTCGTCCGGCTCCGTTTGAGGCGTGCTTGGTGTCTACGGCTTCGTCCGGGCTCCGTTTGAGGCGTGCTTGGTGTCTACGGCTTCGTCCGGGCTCCGTTTGAGGCGTGCTTGGTGTCTACGGCTTCGTCCGGGCTCCGTTTGAGGCGTGCTTGGTGTCTACGGCTTCGTCCGGGCTCCGTTTGAGGCGTGCTTGGTGTCTACGGCTTCGTCCGGGCTCCGTTTGAGGCGTGCTTGGTGTCTACGGCTTCGTCCGGGCTCCGTTTGAGGCGTGCTTGGTGTCTACGGCTTCGTCCGGGCTCCGTTTGAGGCGTGCTTGGTGTCTACGGCTTCGTCCGGGCTCCGTTTGAGGCGTGCTTGGTGTCTACGGCTTCGTCCGGGCTCCGTTTGAGGCGTGCTTGGTGTCTACGGCTTCGTCCGGGCTCCGTTTGAGGCGTGCTTGGTGTCTACGGCTTCGTCCGGCTCCGTTTGAGGCGTGCTTGGTGTCTACGGCTTCGTCCGGCTCCGTTTGAGGCGTGCTTGGTGTCTACGGCTTCGTCCGGGCTCCGTTTGAGGCGTGCTTGGTGTCTACGGCTTCGTCCGGGCTCCGTTTGAGCGTGCTTGGTGTCTACGGCTTCGTCCGGGCTCCGTTTGAGGCGTGCTTGGTGTCTACGGCTTCGTCCGGCTCCGTTTGAGGCGTGCTTGGTGTCTACGGCTTCGTCCGGCTCCGTTTGAGCGTGCTTGGTGTCTACGGCTTCGTCCGGCTCCGTTTGAGGCGTGCTTGGTGTCTACGGCTTCGTCCGGCTCCGTTTGAGGCGTGCTTGGTGTCTACGGCTTCGTCCGGCTCCGTTTGAGCGTGCTTGGTGTCTACGGCTTCGTCTCGACGAGGAGAACACGATGATGGCCTTGGATGCACGAGATGATCAATGGTTAGGAAGTTATGGGCGATTTACTAAACGGAAACGAAACTGAGCTTAAGGAATGCGGTTTCCGCGGTTACCTAGAGGCGTTTATCGGTGGTGGCAAGCTCAACACGGTCACCGGTGCAGAGGCTATAACGAACTCGGTGACGACCTCAACCTCTCCAAATCCTTCTTCTCACCTCCCCTCTCTTCTCTTCTCTTCTCTTCTCTTCTCTTCTCTTCTCTTCTCTTCTCTCGATTGTTTTCTTTTTTTTTTTTCTTTTGATTGGAGGTGACATAGTGGAGAAGGTGGGTTTAATAGATGTGTTAATGGGTGGAGTTGGTGGAGGGAGAAGTTAGGTCGTGACAATTCTCCCCACTAATAAAGAATTCGCCCCAATTCGAAGTCAAGAACTTATCGCCAACATCATCCCGAAAAGTTCGGATAATCAATCCTCATCTGGGGCTCGGACTCCCAAGTCTCCTCCTGAATACCATCTCTCCCAATGAACTTTGACCAACATAGTCATCATACCATCATCTGCTCTCACTTGGCGATCCAATAGCTCTATCGGCTGACACGGCGACGAAATTCCTACCAAGGTCACCGGCTGCTGCAAAATGAGCTCCGGTTCTCTCACGACTTTCCTCAAAACAGAAACATGAAACACGCCATGGAAATCTGATAACTCTTCGGATAAATCCAATCGGTAAGCAACTTCTCCAATTCGCTCCAAAATGGGATATGGTCCCATATATCTCGGTTTAAGCTTCTTCAGCTTCCGAAGTCTTAGATCCTCCCCGAAATGTCCTCATTTTCAGGTATACCAGGTCGCCAACCTGAACTCCAAATCTTTACGCTTATCTGCATAACTCTTCGGCGGTCATGGGCTTCCCTAAGCCGCATCTTAAGCATCTCAACCTGCTCAATCGTCTCTTGAACCATTGCAGGTTCTATCTCACGCCGCTCCCCCACTTCGGTCCAACAAAGCGGTGTGCGACAAGGCCTACCATAAAGAGCCTCATATGGTGCCATCTTAATGCTCGAGTGATAACTATTATTGTAGGCAAACTCTGCTAGAGGTAGATACTTCGCCCAACTACCTTCCCAATCTAAAACACAAGCTCGAGCATATCCTCCAAAGTCTGAATAGTCCTCTCGACCGACCATCTGCTTATGGGTGATAAGCCGTACTCATATGAACTTTCGCCCCAAGCCGCTGGAAGGCTCTCCAAAACTCAGGCGTGAACTTTGTATCCCGATCCGATACAATGCTGACCGGAACTCCATGCAATCTTATAATCTCGTTGATGTAAGTCTGTGCTAGCTGATCAGCTCTGTCTGTCTTCTTAACTGCTAGAAAATGGGCTGACTTCGTAAGTCTATCCACGATTACCCATATGGCATTCTTCCCTCCTGATGTAGTCGGCAAACCCGTCACGAAATCCATAGTTACCATGTCCCATTTCCACTCCGGTAATGGCAAGTTCTGCAATAACCCGCTAGGCACCTGATGCTCGGCCTTGACCATCTGACACGTCTGACATTGCGATACAGTTGAAGCAACATCTCTCTTCATACCAGGCCAATGGTAATATCGCCAGATCCCTATACATCTTGGTATTTCTGGATGAATAGAAACTTCGAGTGGTGTGCTTGCCGTAATATCTCCTTTCTTAACAACTCATCATTGGGCACACAAACCTGTTTCGATACATGAACATCCCGTTGGTGGCTGTATGAAAACCAATACTCTCCATCTCGATCGCTACGCAAAGCTTCATCACTATCCCGAGCTTTGCGTATCCTCCATAGTAAGTCTGCCCGCTCTACAGCCTCAGCCAACCGACTCTCCTCTACAGTAACTGCACATAATCTGAGGCTAGCAAGTGTCCCAAGAAGCTCCTCGACCTCTTTGGTTCCCGATACATCGCTTCAAGGCTTACTCAAGGCATCCGCCACATGATTGGCTTTTCGGGTGATATGTGATCTCCAAATTGTAGTCGCTAACAACTCCATCCATCTACGCTGCCTCAAATTCAAGTCCGTCTGCGTAAATATGTACTTCAGACTCTGGTGGTCCGTGAAAATCTTCACCTTCTCTCCATACAAGTATGACCTCCAGATCTTTAATGCAAATACAACTGCTGCCAACTCCAAATCATGAGTAGGATAATTGGCCTCGTGAGGCCTCAACTGTCGTGATGCATAGGCAATGACCTGACCCTCCTGCATTAGTACACATCCCAATCCGTGCCCGACGATCAGTGTAAACATCATATGGTACCCCTGGCCTCGGGAGTACCAAAACTGGCGCATGGGTCAGCTGTCGCTTCAACTCAGTGAAACTCCTCGAGCAATCGTTTGACCAATCAAACTTGACGTCTTTGCCCGTCAGCTTTGTCATCGGCTTTGCAATGCTAGCAAAACTCTTGACGTACTTCCTGTAGTACCCTGCCAAACCGAGAAAACTGCGGATCTCCGTAGCATTCTTTGGCGTCGGCCACTCTGAAATGGCGGTAATCTTCTCCTCGATCTACCGCAACTCCTACTTCGAAATCACATGGCCCAAAATCCAATCTTCCTCGCCAAAAGCTACACTTACTCAGCTTGGCAAACAACTGGTGTTCGAAGCTTATCGGCACAATCCTCAAATGCTCAGCATGCTCTTCTTTACTCGAGAATAAACCAAAATGTCGCCGATGAAAACGATCACACACTTATCCAAGTGCTCCCGAAACACATCATTCATAAGCTTCATGAACGCTGCGGTCGTTCGTCAATCCAAATGGCATCACCACAAACTCATAATGCCCATAGCGTAATGCGGAAGGCCGTCTTCCGCACATCTCCATCAGCTATCGCATCTGTTGGTATCCCGATGCCAAGTCAATCTTAGAGAACCAAGAAGCTCCTGCAACTGGTCCAACAACTCGTCAATACGCGGAAGCGGATACTTATTCTTGATGGTCACTTTGTTCAGACCTCTATAGTCGATACAAAGTCTGAAACTCCCATCTTTCTTTTTCACGAACAACACTGGTGCTCCCCACGGTGAAGTACTCGGCCTGATAAATCCCTTATCCGATAACTCTTCCAACTGTTTCTTCAATTCCGCCATCTCAGCTGGTGCAAGGCGGTATGGGGCTCGTGAAACTGGTGGTGCTCCTGGCTCCACCTCGATCGCGAAACGTCTGCTCTAGCTGGTGGCGCCCTTTAAAGCCTCAAAAACATCTTCGTGACTCGAAACCACTGGAATGTCATGCAGCTCCGCTGACCATCCTCCTTAACCATCGAAATGGTCGCCAAAATCCTTCGCTCCTCTCTCCAAGAGCTCATCTGCGCTAACATGGAGACAATGAAAATTCCATGGTGTGTCCGAATCCCTTGGAATATGATCTTCCCTTCTGCTCTGGGGATATGGACTCTCGCTCTCGGACAATCCAGTACTACTTGATGTCGTGACAACCAATCCATTCCAAGTATAACATCGTAGCAGCTCATTTCCAGCTCCGTCAAATCTCCGAGAAACTCAACTCCTCCAAGAATAACTGGTACATTGCGATGAATGCCGACTACTCCCAACTTCTCCGTGCCGGCAGTCTGAATCTTCTTAGCCTTCGGTTCGAAGACACCCCGAAAAGGCCAAGACTGGGCTAAGCGTGGACTCACAAAACTATTAGAGGCTCCCGTGTCGAATAAAGTGTGAGCTGACTTTCCTCCAACCGAAACCGATCCTACACGAGATTTTGCTAACTACACATGACAACCACAAACCAAAATACTCAAACACAACAAGTATGAAAAAGTCACATACCCGCTATCGGTTCAACTCCTTGGGGATCTCCAACTGTAAAGACCCGTGGAGCGATGGCTGGACGCTTCGGTGGTGGTGGAAGCGCTGCATTGCCTCTCCTCGGACAATCTCTGTAGATGTGACCGGCTGGTTGCAGCCGTAACAGTTCCTTGCTGCCACTGCTGGTGCTCTGCTGCTGCTGGCGCTGCAACCTGAGTGCGTGGCGGCTTCCTACAATTCTTCGAGATATGCCCAACCAGACCACAGTTAAAGCACCGAGACACTCTCCAAAATGCTGGCGACGACAACGCCACAACGGGTGCTACAGTCTGCTCCCAAGGCCTCTTCTGCGACCCCGAAGCCCCTCCTGCCTTAGGCTGAACTGCTTTGGAGAACTTCTGCTCCTCACCCATACATTTCTCCTGCACAGCCGCCTTCTCTACCAGATCCTCCAAACTGGTGTAGGTAACCACACTGCACCTACCACGAAGCTCTACTCGCATCCCATCTAAGAACCTCCTGATCAGATCCTCTTCATCTATGTTGTTACCCACAAATCTGCGGAGCTGGTTAAACTCCCGCTCATACTCCCTGACAGACTTTGCACCCTGCCTCAAATGCTCGAAATCATTCTTCTTCTCATGCAAAGCTTCCCTCGGAAAATACTTCTTGTTGAACGCGTAAAGAAAATCATCATATGTCAGCTCGCCACGGTGCATCAATCTCACTCCATCCCACCAGATTGATGCATCTCCGCGCAAATACAACTCAGCGATGTTTAGCTTGAGCCTTGGTGGGCACGAGATGGTCTTCAAACACTTATCCAAATTGTGCTTCCAATCGTGAGCAGCTGTAGGTTCCGTCATTCGATGAAATGCTCCAAACTCACATACTTCATCTGTCCCAACACCACGATAAATGTCTCATCAACCTCGGGCACTGGCTGGGAAGCGGTGGCGGCGGTGGAACCTGAAAACTCACGGAACCGGCTGAACAGAACCGAGGGTACCGCTGGACTGGAGCCGGCTGATGTGGAACCCGATGATAATGCTGAACCTGAACTGGTGGAGCCTGCTGCATGCGAATCTGCGGACCTGCTGTACTGCAGCCATCGTCCGGCAACCTCTCGAGCAGCTATTCGGCAGCCTCTGGGCAGCTTGCTGGACTGTCTCTGTGCAGCCTGCCTAGCCGCATCCTGAACCATCTGTCTCAAAGCATCCGATCAATAGGCGGAGCCTGCTTCGGAACTGCGGGCTGGACATGCTCATCCTCAGCCTCTCTAGCAACTCGGGAGTCTGAGTACGAACAACTCTCTTCACGAAGCCATCTAAAGGAAAAGCGAAAAAGTTAACTTATGCCGATCTGTGGTTACCAACATTTAAGAAGGAGTGATACCGAGCGGAAGGTGCTATTTATTTTATTTTCAAAGTTCCCAAATCCGAAAATATTTTGAAATCGTCTAAAACCGTTTAAACCGAATAAACCAAGGTCTCCAAAATCGCCATCCCGGGTCGGAGCCGGGACGGAACCCGCTCTGATACCAAATTGTGACACCCCGATTTACATAATAAAATGTTACGATAAGTAAATAGCTCTGATACCAAAATGTAACACCCGTCACTTTCGAAATAGTAAAAATAATTCGATAAGTACAAATATCTGAAATATCCATATATAATTATTTGAAAGTCCACATCCACGCTTGAATTCCATAATATAAAATAAAATCTGAAACATAAAGTACGACATAAACCGAGAGTCCGAAATACGAAATAACATAGACGATAAAAGCCCAAAGGCCTAGAGGCCCGATAACGATAAAAGCGATAAAACGATAGAAGCCCAAAAGCCCAATAGTAGTAAAAGCCCAAAAGCACCGGTCCGGTATAATCACTCATGCTCGTCGGTCTCACCTGAAAGGGGGAAAGAAGGAGGGGTGAGCGACAGGGGAATCGCCCAGTGAGGTATGGGATGCTAATCCGCAAACCACTGACTCAGTTCATAGCACTACTAAAATGTAGGCCTAGCTCTAGCATGAAACAAACACGGTGTCGATTACACCACACAAAACAATCAACATATGTCTAGAGGACTAGACATGCTACAACCAATGCGATGATATCATACCGCATTTCCTTCATAAGGATATATATCTATAAATATAATTCTACAAGCGCCGTAGTACAGCAGTCCACTCTGTACCCTCCGCGAAATCCACGCCTAGTGCAGAAATCTCGCACCCCGCAATCTCAAACAATGCAGCCTAGTACAAACGTCTTTGTACCCCGCTAAACACATTTCCAAGATGTATATCTCGACTCACGATCTCAAACAAGGCGTAGCTAGCACAGACGTCATGTGCCCCCGCAATCACACGGCCTAGTACAAACGTCTCTGTACCCCGCAAATTCCGCGGCCTAGTGCAGATACCTATGCACCCCGCAATCTCAACACATGGACTAACATATATACATATATATAATTAACAGTTTTTAGCAGCAATCATTTCAATCAACCGTTGAATCCTCTATTATCATATTTCCGGTTTAACAATCAATATCAATAACGAACAACCAAGACTCTCAAACAGACTCGATTCAAAGAGACGGATCCATGTTTCGAAACTAAACTTTCCATAATGGTAGTACTAAACTAGCTCGGGATTTAACGGAGTAGCCCTCACCTTAGCAATGAAGAGAAGTGGTATATATGAACTCCAGCTGCTCAAATGGACTCCAAATCTGAAATCAGATCGAAATTTCGAGTCAGAACGCCTTTCGAACGGTTTAAAACGGGTATTTACGGAAAAGTCAACCCGCTGGTCAAAGATCAATTATTTAATTAATTAATTAATTAATTAATAAATTAATTAATCCGGTTTATCCTAACCGATTTCCAATTGATTTTAACCGACCGGTTTAACCTAACCGAATTGAAATCAATTTAAACCGGCTAACCAATCGGTTAACCGAGTCAACCGAAGTTGACTCATCGAGTTGACTTCGGCGAGTTGACCGAAGTCGCCGGTGAGTCACGGTGTCGATCACCGGCGGCGACGGCGAGCTGCGGCGGCTTACGAAAAGTTGGCGGCGGCGACGGCGAGCTGCGGCGGCTTACGAAAAGTTGGCGGCGGCGACGGCGAGCTGCGGTGGCGGCGATTTATGGCGGCGATGCGTTTCAGCGAAGAGGCGATTTCTGGAGGCGTGCGGCCGTCCGGGCTCCGTTTGAGGCGTGATTGGTGTCTACGGCTTCGTCTCGACGAGAGGAACACGATGATGGCCTTGGATGCACGAGATGATCAATGGTTAGGAAGTTATGGGCGATTTACTAAACGGAAACGAAACTGAGCTTAAGGAATGCGGTTTCCGGCGGTTACCTAGGGCGTTTATCGGTGGTGGCAAGCTCAACACGGTCACCGGGTGCAGAGGCTATAACGAACTCCGGTGACGACCTCAACCTCTCCAAATCCTTCTTCTCACCTCCCCCTCTCTTCTTTTCTCTTCCCTTCTCTTCTCTACTCTTCTCTTCTCTTCTCTCTGATTGTTTTTCTTTTTTTTTTTTTTTTTCTTTTGATTGGAGGTGACATAGTGGAGAAGGTGGGTTTAATAGATGTGTTAATGGGTGGAGTTGGTGGAGTGGAGAAGTTAGGTCGTGACACTTAAGTTACGACCTTTTTACTGTAGATAAAAATAGATCCGTAAATTAATAGATTAGATATAGAGAGGATTATAATTTACTAAACATCTTCTGCAATATCAGGCACTTCACACTAAGCAGCCCACAAACATACAAGTTTTGTAATAAAGAACTCTTTTCTACTCATTATGACCGAACTATGATCAGTTCTGGCGATAACCTCCACTTCAACTGCCAGGAACTTGGCTTTCATGTTCCATAGACAATCAATAGGGACAACATCATCTTTATCCCCATGAATTGTAAGCTCAGGGATCTGGAGCTTGACATGCTGGTGCATTGACACAAAGTGTTGATTGACATGGTTCTTTGGAGTATGGCTCGGACATATTCAAAGAATGTTGAAGTTTGGCGTGTTGCTGTTGTGTTACACATGGACGATAATGTGTAACACATCGACGTGGACAGAAGGAACTAAGACGTGATGACGTGGAGAGTTCCCATTGGTTGATCTTGTTTGGACGTGATTCACAAACTAGAAGATCCCCAGATCACAAATTGGAAGATTTGGTGATGCTGATTTTTAGGAAAAGAGATATTGCACAATTGGAAAGAATTGGTGGCAATATATATGAAAGCTTAGACTTAGGATTATGTCAAGCTTTCAACGTTATATTCTCACAGAAACACAAACAAGGATTTTGGGGTTTCAGGAAGTGAGTGATTTGGAAACGTGATCAACAGGGGTTGGTTCACGCAAAGGGTAGATTAAGAATTGGTCTGTGACAAGCCGCGTGTGGCGTTGTGTAATTCGGATTATACAAGTCTTTGTAAAAGATTGTTTAATTGATTCTTAATAAAGAGACAGTTGGTCTTGAATCCTTTGTGTTCTTATTGGTTTCACCTACTGTAAACTTTTCATTTGGTATCAGAGCAGGTCACTTCGTTGGATTCCGTATTCACATACAGGTTGAATTCCTGCGGAAGAAGTCTTGAAACCATGAAAGAATTCATCACTCTACCGAGTCTCTACATGCTGGATGAAGGGAGTTTTGGCCATAGGAAAGCACGTATGAGACATATCATTCACGGAATAGATGAAGACGCTTGGACTGCTGTTGAAATAGGCTGGTCGGCACCTACTATGCTCATGGAAGATAAAACATATGCTCCCAAACCGAAGGAGAAATGGACATAATCTGAAAAAGCCGCATCAAAGTTCAACTCTAAAGCACTTACTATGATATTCTCAGCTGTTGAACTCGACCAATTCAGAATTATCCAGGGCTGTGAATCAGCAAAGGAGGCATGGGATTTGCTGGCTAATCACTTTGAAGGTGACACAAGTGTAAGAAGAACAAGGATTGATCATTTAGCTTCAAGGTTTGAGAACCTGCGAATGGAAGATGACGAGTCCATCGCTGGATTTGTGTCTAAGTTAAGTTCAATTGCTAATGAAGCTATTGTTCTTGGTAAGAAGTATATAAAAAAGAAGCTCGTTAAGAAGTTGTTAAGATGCTTGCCTCCACGATTTGAAGCTTACAAGGTAGTCCTTCAGATTGCCATGAACATTGATGATATGAAGTTTGATCAACTGGCTGGGATTCTGAAAGTACATGATCTGGAAGAAGCTGATGAGTTATTAAAAGATTCAAAGGGAATAGCGTTCTGGGCTGAGTCTAAAGAAGAAGATGGTGTTAAAAGGTTAGAAGACAATCTGAGTCTTATGGCTAGGAACTTCAATAAAATGCTCAAACAGATTAAGAAAGATGGAAGCAGGTCAGGTAATCAGTTCTCCAGGAATGATTCAAAGCGCTTCAGCAATCAAGGTTCTAGGTCTGATTCGTCTAAGGAAAGGAGAGAGAAGAATTTACAGTGTCAATAGTGTGAAGGCTTTGGTCATCTTCGTAACAAATGCCCCTTAGCAAAACGAAAAGAGCTCAAGTGTATTGGATGCAAGGGATTTGGACACAGAAAGAGTGATTGTCCTAATAATCTGAAGAAAGACAAGTCTCTGTTATGCTTTAGTAACACTGAATCAGAAAGTGAGAGTGATGAAGAAGATTTGTTAAACAACTTTGTTGCTCTCGCTGGTCAACATACAATGGTTGATCATCGTTCTAGCTCAGACTCAAATTCAAATTCTGATTCAGAGAGAGAAGGGGAAGATGTGACTGCTGATCTCAAGTCTGAATATACAACATTGTTCAAGAAATTTGCAGAGCCCAGTCATGAAAACCTGCAACTCATCAAAGATACAGCCATGTTGAAAGCGCAAGTCAACATTCCGGAGCTAGAACAACCTGCTACAAAAGCTGAGACAACATCGAAGATAGCAGAGAATGATGGTAAAGACGAGCTTCAGTCTCTCAAGATAGTGATTGCAGAGCAAAACCAAGTTCAACAAGAGTCTAAAATAAAGTTGAGAAGAGTCAACTTATGGAAAGACAACTTACCGAGAACTACAAGAAAGTAAGAATGTTGAACACTGGATCATCAAGTCTGTATCATATCTTGTCAATGGGGCAGTCTCCAAAAATTAATTGGGGTTTGGGTTATAAAGGATCAACTTCACAAGATTATGACAAGGCTGAAGGGATGAGGTTCATAAAAGCTGGAGTAAAATCAGATGACACACCAAAAGCTGCAGGACAAAAAGTTGAAAAACCAAAAGCTGAAGAAAAATCAGGATCAGTGACAGAGTCTAAAGAGAATCAAAACACAGCTTGTAGGAATGAAGGCTTGTTAACAGGAAAGCGAGGTCATCATGGAACTAGTTCTCAGGCAGTTGAAAAGAATGAAGTTACCAAGGTTGTAAAGCGCTCAATCCCAGTTGTTTTAGCTGAACTAAAGGATGAATCTCAAGCAAACACTATGACTCCAAAGATACAAGACAGAAAAGTTGCTGCTAAGCGAAGGAATGGCTGTCACTTTTGTGGTAAGATCGGACATAGTGTTGCTTATTGTTATGCTCGTAGAAATCAGGTTTAAAGAGCATGGAGGCTGAATTTGTGTTTCATAGAGCCCAAGAAGTATGGATGTGTGTGGATTGCTAAAAGAGATCTTTATCCTAAATTCAGAAGACAGACGCGTCATGGGTTACACCTTGAAACAGATGGGTCACACAAGCCTGTTGCAGAACCTGTCGAAGAAGTTATATGTAACTTTGCACGCATTGAGATCAAAGAACCAGATATCATAAATCAAGCTAGTCAGAAGCTAAATCTCAAACATGGTTTGTCACACCTGGGTAGAGAGAAACATACTGCAGATTGTGTATGCAATTTGTCTCAGAGTCACCTTGAAAAGAAAGAAAGGATGAAAAGAGAAAAGGGAACTTCAGGTCGTGGTGATCAAGGAGTCACGGTTTATGGAGGTTGTAACAAGATGAAAACTGGTACAAAACTGATTGGGCATGTGAATCAGATGAGATCAATCATCCCTAAAGCTATCGTTGCTAAAACAGATAATCTATCTCAGAAAGATGTAACACACAGAGACGAAAGTGTTACACACGAGAGATTAAGTGGGAGCTTGATATACCTCACTGCCAGGCGATCAGATCTCGGTCTTACCACTGACATATGCACCCCATGGCAAGCTACTTCAAGAGTATCACACCAACTGATTGTCAAACATATCAATAACCATGTGAAAGGTATCCTTAAGCTCAAGTTACATTATTCTTTTGACACTAACATGATGATGGCATGAACTTGTGATGCCAATTGGATGTGTTACTTGGATGGGAACAACTTGAAGATGTGTCACAAGGCGTCATGTTGTCTTGCTGAAATGGAATACACAGCCTTGAGAAAGTTGTGGACCCATATATTGGTAAAGAGATCTACACACTTTGAGTATGGTAGTCTTTTTGACCCTTTTGATGTTCACTGCAATAACTTGAATGACATATGCATAATCGAGAATCATGTTCAATTATCATTGACTAAGCAAGTAGAAATTAGACATCATCCTGTTAGAGAATTGATCGAGGAAAAACTTGTTGTCAATGAACATGTTGCATCTGAGAATAAACTAGTTGACACAGTTACCAAACTACCTAAATTCAATGGCTTTTTGTGTATGCGAAAAGTTTTTGGAGTTTCTTATCTCTAACATGTTTTGTCTTTGAGAAAAGGTCATGTGTATAGCTGAAATCACATATTGAGTCACACCAACTAAAACCTCTTGTCAGCAAGTTTTGTCTATGTTAATAACAGAAACTACAATGTCTGGGACTGATCATAGCAGTTCACTGAAGAAAGGCTCATCTCGGAACAGGATGCAACACATTTTGGTTCTGGTGTTGATCACTGTCTGGATTGAACGAAGTAACACGGGAGAGGATAAGTGTAACACATGCTGAGGTTTTAAAAAAAAAATTAAAAAAAAGAAGTTAAAAGTGTGTCCTGCAAAGAACATGAAGTCTTACACACTGTAAAAAGAAAAGGTTAATAAGGCTCAACATGATAGACACTCGATTTGAATCAGGATGCAACACATTTTGTATTTGACATCGATCACTGTCTTGATTGGGCAGAGGTGATTCATGTATTTTAATCCTCTGAAAAAAACATGAACAAAACACTACCGAAGAGGAAGAGGTAGGAACACAAGATACCCATCGTGTTGTCTGAAAATGGTGATCATGATCCCAGTCAAAGTGGAATCAGTTAGTAGCTGGACAGAGGAGCTTGTGACAGCTACTCGGCTGAGAAATGGCTACAGGTTTGCGCTGACAAGTTGACCTCTTTAATCGTCTTTTGTGATGAAATATGTGATAAGGTTGCTGCTGATCTATCTTCCTGACATAGGGAAGTTATCAAACTCAATTTTGTAAATTCATTTAATTATCTCAGATGTACATGCTAGGTGATTTATCATGGGGTCCTTATCTATTCTTTGCAGATGTGTCAAACTCAGCCTGCTATGTCTAAGTGAATTTAAATCTCTGGTTTGATAAAGTGAATAATTTGGGTCTTAACTGTCCTTATAGTCACTGATGTCTTTACTAGCAAGATCTTTTGAGTGAGTCTTATAAGGTACATCCATATTCCTCTGAATGGTAGCCAACAGATAAGTGTCCTTCTTCTCCATGATCATGGGATTCCAGGTAAGTATCCTCTTTGAGAACCGGTTAGTTTTATCAAAATATGCAATCAAGTAGAATCTGGTTATGTGGTTACAAGCAGGGGGAGAATCATGTAAAAGATTGATTAATTATCTAGAGTTGTTGTATGTACTTTTACACTGTACCTGCTTGAGAATTGAGCAACTCACATATTGTTCTGTGATTGATGGTTTAGTGAACTATATTGCTTCTGCGCTTCACTGGTTGTGTGTTTGTGAGTTGATGCTTGCAGATTTTTAGAGATTAACATATTCAGATAAAAAGGGGAGAGTGTAAGCTCATGGATCTGGAGCTTGACATGATGGTGCATTGACACAGAAAGAGTGTTGATTGACATGGTTCTTTGGAGTATGGTTCGGAAATATTCAAAGAATGTTGAAGTTTGGCGTGTTGCTGTTGTGTTACACATAGACGATAATGTGTAACACATCGACGTGGACAGAAGGAACTAAGACGTGATGATGTGGAGAGTTCCCATTGGTTGATCTTGTTTGGACGTGATTCACAAACTAGAAGATCCTATATTGGAAGATTTGGTGATGCTGATTTTTAGGAAAAGAAATATTGCACAAGTGGAAAGAATTGGTGGCAATATATATGAAAGCTTAGACTTAAGATTATGTCAAGCTTTCAACGTTATATTCTCACAGAAACACAAATAGGGGTTTTGGGGTTTCAGGAAGTGAGTGATTTGGAAACGTGATCAACAGGGGTTGGTTCACGCAAAGGATAGATTAAGAATTGGTCTGTGACAAGCCACGTGTGGCGTTGTGTAATTCAGATTAGACAAGTCTTTGTAAAAAATTGTTTAAGTGATTCTTATTAAAAAGACAGCTGGTGTTGAATCCTTTATATTCTTATTGGTTTCACCTGCTGCACACTTTTCGTTTGGTATCAGAGCCCTGGTGTTTCTGTGAGCTTACATGAATCACAATAATTTTAACACCGGAATTATCAACATTCCAATGTGTTTGTCCGTGAACTTCGCTCCTCCACATATCACATTGTGCATGCTGTGCCACACAGACTGATGTGTGTGCTTAGTCAATTCGGTTATAGCCGTCGGTAGTTTCCTAAACATTAAAAACAAAAACAGAATGTTCAAAACTGGTTTCTGTAAGAATCAAGCAACAGAAAAAAAAAAAAAAAAAATCAAGCAACAGTCTATGGTTATATTTACCTTCCCCAAGTAACAATTTTCATGATCCTCTCCCTGTACGGTGGTGCCTACAAATAACCATGCAAACGCCACGGCATATGTGTGCGTGCCAAGCCAACATCGCGGAGAAAAACGAAGTCAGCGGCCAAAGTTTCTTCTCGGCGATCACATTGAGAGCATCACAACCAGTGCCGGTTCAGCATCATCTCATGCCCCAAGCAGGAAAAAATAATTTGCCCCATATATACATAAGCTAGTTCGAACCCAGGTTATTAGGTGTTCATAAAAATAGCTTTTGCCACCGTACTATATAGAGTTTTGACAAATATGGTGCCCCTTAAAAGCTAATATAATTTGGCGCCTAAAGCCTTAGCTTGTTGGGCTTTAGGTCAGGGCCGAGCCTGATGACAACCGGCTCCTCCTTTTGAATCAGCAAAGTACGGCTAAATCCAAAAATAATAAAAATATTTCAGAACGAACATTGTTTTAATTTTTAAGAGGATACGAATTTCCTATATGATCGGAAAACTCACCGGAGCTACTAAAGCAACCGACTTAACGCTACCGGAGAGTTTGGCGGCTAAGGCTACTGCAATGATGCATCCCATGGAGTGTGCTACAACATGAAATGAGGTCAAATTGTTTGGTAAAATAACCGATTTCTCGATCATTTCGACATGTTTTTTCAATCAATATCGACAGTCCCTAGGTTTTGGGCTGTCTCCAAACCCTAGAAGATCTACCGCGAAGTACCTATAGTTAGTTTTCTCCGTGGTCTCGGGTAAATATTCGAACACTGTGTTGGTCCAGTACGATGAACATGCTAACAAGCCGTGTATGAAAATAACATTCTTTACCGGTTTATTGCTCATCAATACATCTGAAAATTTTGAGGGGAAATTTTTTTGAAATGTTAAAAATTAACCTTTAACCACTTAGTTTAAATCGCTAACTAGCAATTACCTTGAGATATTGAAGGTTGCTTGACGATCACGTTAAGTTTATCAGTGTTGGTCCAAGAAACACAACTCTTGCAACCACAATCAGACCACCGGTTTGCAACCTCACGGGCCGGGAAAAGGAAACTTCTCAGGAAAGTAAAGATACCGATTTTCTTTGTGATCTCAGGGAGTTGTCTCGCAAACCGGAGAAAACCGGCTTGTCGAAAAATGTTTCTCCTCCGGTAAAGAGTCGCGGACAAGTGTTGGTGGTCTGAAAGAAACTCGTATCCGGCGAAATCTTGAGGGTTTATGCAATGACATGACTCTGGTTTTTCTTCCATAATTTGGTCGAGGAATCTGAAAACGATGCCGAGAAAATCGTCGAGAATGTCCAAGAGGAAGAAAACAGTCCAAGTTGGAGCAGTGGCGGATGTAGGTGAACCAAGTTGGTGGCACTTGCCCCCATGAAAATTTCAAATTCTTTATAACATATATGAACTTTAGTCTTGTTTTTTACGTTTATATTTGATTTACCACCTACTAAAATTATCTTTTAACCTTGTTTTCTATGTTTATATTTTATTTGCCCCCAACGAATATAAATCCTACATCCGCCACTGAGTTGGAGCTCCATTGATTACTGAAATACATTTTTAGGGAAACTCGAAGCAATCATCATAGCGACCTTAGGAGCGAGAAAGAGAAAAGGAGACTCTAGTGAGGAAAAACATCTCTAACGAGAGCTTTATATAGACTTAAATGTGTTTAAAATGTTTAAGATTTAAAAGGAGTTAATTACTTATTTTTGTAGTTTATGTTATTACTAGTTGGTTTTGTATATTACATTTAGCATTTTTATTTTGTAACTTTAACGTGAAATTTCCTTAAACTCGAAGAAACAACTTTATTTATAAGTTGGACCGTAGTACCTATAAAATAATGCAAGTAAAAAAACAAGAAAAAAATTGGGGTTCAAAGTGTTACTTTTAGTAATTTTAAGTTATTTACTGACAAAAACTTGACCAACGGTTACTTTCAATTAATGTCTGAAATTTTGTTAATCCATATATAGTAACCTCTTTTACAGTAGCTTTTTACCACACTTTACAATAGCTTATTGTCTATGTTTTGGTCTTTGTTTTGACAAATCAACTCAGATGACAATAAAATTAGTGTTTCGTGCATCACATGGGATTATTTAATTAATCAAAATTTCTTTTAATATATCTATTACATATTTTACGGGGAACTGGTTAAATGGAAAGTTCATGCGGCTGAATATAATAATACGATTTGCATTATATCGAAATTCAAAGAAAAATTCGAAGTCTTCTCTGTAGAATTATAGATTTCCCATTAATGATATACATGGAAACTATCACAGAAAATCCAGGTTTCAAGTCCCGCAGAAAACGAATTATTAAGTAATTATGCAGACTATGAAAAAAAAACTTACAAGAGATCTTCAACAAGGTGCAAGTAAATCTTGCTAGGCGTGGATCTTCATAACACGGCTTGGGTGATGCAGTTAGGCGTAGGTCTCAGAAGGCAGGTAGTATTATCGGTTGTCGAATCGTCTATGTAATCTTTCTCATATCAGAATTGTAAGATCATAATAAATCAGCGTAAAAAAAACATTACACTTAATATTCAATAAAATAATAAACACTATAGATTAATAAATTTCTCCGGTAAATTAAACTAATTCAAAATATAACATAAATTGATAAGATAATAAGATAATATTTTCTTAGAAAATTGTATGTAAATATATAATCTTATTAAATTAACAATTTACATGTATATATGTTTTATGTATGCATAAAAACTATTATATTGTTTATTTTATCTTTACTATGGATTTTTTTATATTTTCTTAGTACTTAATATATTTTGATGAGATTTAGTAAAATTATATCTAAAGCCACATTTAAAATCTATGAATATATTTTATATACGCCAAAAATATAAATGTCGAATTTCAAAAATTGAAGTAATGTAAATGTACAAAAATCAAATATTTTTCTTATTTTAGAAAATATATATATTTAAGATAGAAAAATTTGAAAAATGATTTTTTTCTATATTAATAATTCTATAACTAAATAAAATCTATTAGTCCTTACATTATTATAGAGTTTTTACTGAATATTCTTCGGAAACTAACTTAATAAAATCTATTTGTGGGAATTTCCCAAAACTAACCCACAACTTGATTTTAACCCCAAACATATACTCAAACTTGAATCAAATGCAAAACTAACCTAAAAACCTTGTGAAATTACAGCTCATCCCCTTGTGACCAAACAAAAAAACAGAAGCCATTTACGAATATAGCCCTAGTAAGTCGTCGGAGTCGTCTGAGATGTTGGAAGTCGTCCAGACGACTTCAAAGTAAGTATTCTGGTGTAGCTGATCTTAAAAATAATTTTTAAATTTTAAAAAAAATATTTTGATAAGCGAAAAATTAAAATCATGTAATTATAAACAGTTTTAAGTGATATAAATTAAAATATAACAAAATTGAATTGTTTTCACCATAGATGAGTGTAGGTAGTGAATCATGCTATTCTTTGGTCTAGGGTTTGACAACATATGTTGTAGTATTGTATGTATACTTAGGGTTAGATTTTGGAAAGCTTGAATATTTTTTTGAAAACTTAAATTTTTACCTATACATGTTTATTTTTGTGTATAGTAAACACTTTTGAAGTTTAATTTGATTTTATGAAGTGTTTAATTAGTTAATTAAGTTCAAAGGTTATGTTTAGGGTCTAGACGACTTACATTTCAGTCGTCTGGTGAAGAAATTAAAACAGACGACTTACATGTAAGTCGTCCAAAAATTCACCCCTAAATTTTTTAACAAAATTATTTTCCCGCTTAAATAATTTAAACCAGACGACTTACTTGTAAGTCGTCAAGTAAGTCTAGAAAGTTTTCTATTTTAGTTTCCCACTAAAAATATTTGAATTTCCTGCTAAAAATATTAAAGTCTTCTGGACGACTTACAAGTAAGTCATCTGAATCAAAAATATTTAACCTAATTGGATTTTTTGTCTCCCTATATAAAGAAAAAATTACACATTCTCTCTCCATCTCTCAAATGGCTGCAACAAAAATGTAATGTTCATCACTCTAAAACTCTTCGACCTCTCTCTAATCTCTTTAACTTGAAAACACCAAACTTTATATGAATTTTTTTCAGTTTTTATCTCATGTCTTTCTTACTAATCTATTTTTTTTGGAGGTTTTTAATCAGATGGTACTCATCTTCCACTCATTTAAAGGTAGATCTATTAGTTTTAGATATGTATTTTTGTGTGTTCTATAAAGGTAGATTTATCTAATCTTCCACTAATTTTTCTGTTTTTAGCAATTTTAACGCTTTTTGATATGCGGTTTTTCAGATCTTGATTTGATATGCGGATTTTCATATGTGGAAGACTTCGACGACTTACATGTTAGTCGCCTAAAATATAATGCACTAGAGCGACTTCCAGGAAGTCTTCCGGACGACTTCCATTTCAGTCGTCCGGACTTCCGGAAGTCTTCCGGCGACTTCCATTTCAGTCGTCCGGACTTCATGGAAGTCTTCCCACCTAAGTCTCCCTTTCATAATAGATCGTGCTTTTGGTAAGTTTTATGTCTGATTTTTCTTCATTTGGTAACTTCTTGTTGTATAAAGTTCTTACTTTTTTTCAAACTAAAACTCTCCAAACCCATTCTAATCTCTTTGACTTGAAAACACCAAACTTTATATGAATTTTTCAGTTTTGTCTCATGTTTTTCTTACTAATCTATCTTTTTTGTGTTTTAATCGATGGTACTCATCTTCCACTCATTTAAAGGTAGATCTATTAGTTTTAGATATGTATTTTTGTGTGTTCTATAAAGGTAGATTTATATAATCTTCCACTCATTTTCTTTATTTTTAAGTCATTTGAACGTTTTTGGATATGCAAGTTTTTCAGATCTTGATTTGATATGCCGGATTTTCATATGTGGAAGACTTAAGGACGACTTACATGTTAGTCGCCTAAAATATAATGCACTAGGCGACTTCCGGAAGTCTTCCGGACGACTTCCATTTCAGTCGTCCGGACTTCCGGAAGTCTTCCGGCGACTTCCATTTCAGTCGCCTCGACTTCATGGAAGTCTTCCCACCTAAGTCTCCCTTTCATAATAGATCTGTGCTTTTTGGTAAGTTTTTATGTCTGATTTTTCTTCATTTGGTAACTTCTTGTTGTATAAAGTTCTTACTTTTTTTTCAAACTAAAACTCTCCAAACCCATTCTAATCTCTTTGACTTGAAAACACCAAACTTTATATGAATTTTTCAGTTTTGTCTCATGTTTTTCTTACTAATCTATCTTTTTTGCAGGTTTTTAATCAGATGATACTCATCTTCCACTCATTTAAAGGTAGATCTATTAAATTTATATATGTATTTTTGTGTGTTCTATAAAGGTAGATTTATCTAATCTTCCACTAATTTTTTCTGTTTTTAGCAATTTTAACGTTTTTTGATATGCGGGTTTTTCAGATCTGGATTTGATATGCAGGTTTTTCAGATCTGGAAGACTTCTGGGACGACTTACCTGTTAGTCGTCTAAAATATAATGCACTAGACGACTTCCAGGAAGTCTTCCAGACGACTTCCATTTCAGTCGTGACGACTTCCTGGAAGTCGTATGGACTTCCTAGAAGTCGTTTGGACTTCGTGGAAGTCTTCTGACAAAGTCTTCTTCCATATCAAGTGAAGTCCAAGCTTGTCTTTGTAGAGGAATGATCTATAATAGTTTTGTTTGTGGTCTGTTTTGTGAATTGCATGTCTACACTTTTAGTTGTGAATTTTTTGTAAAATCAGTAATAATGTTTCCCAAGATGTAATACATGTGCTAACAATGTGTTTATACATTTACAAATCAATGAAATAATAAACTTCAGTAGCCTTTTTTTATCAATAATAAACAAATCAATGAAATAATAAACTTTAGTAGCCCGTCTTCCGCTGATCCTCTCACCATTTCTTGTGCATATAACAATGCTCTGTATGAAGTGGTGTAATCAAGTGTCATGCCAAACATGTTCGTCATTGCATCTTTGATATGCTGCGGATTCAACCCATCAATGATTCCAACACGATCTTTGAAAAGTCGACCAATGTACTTCGGAGTACATCGTTTCCGCTGAGCGATTCTGTCTGGGATGGAACATGTATGAGTTGCCACATACTTGGACTTACTCGGACCTTCCATTGACAACCACTAACACGACATGTTGCCACAAAGAGAGTTTTCGTTGACTTGAATATTTTGAAGGAGAACCTACGCCTCACCGCTGTCAACCGCAACTCTGAAAGCATTGCATCCTTACAAGCAAAACTCTGGTTGACATAGATTCTGTCTGCAGATGATCCTTCTCCTTCACAACCATATGCCCCTTTGTAATCATCAAAACAGATTTCATCATCTTCTTCCTCATCCTCGTCTTTAACCTTTTCATATTCACTATAATCCTCAGCATCAGCGACAACAAGGATGTCAGCATCCTCCTCCCCATTATGATCCTCAGCTTCATGCCCCTCCTCAGCTTCATCCCCCTCCTCAAGCTCATCTCCCACATGATCTTCATCTCTTTCCTCTGAAACCGTTCTCATCTTGCTAAAGCTTGATACACAACGACGTACTTCATGCGTTTTAGTTATCTCGAGCAAGTTCCGAACTTGTCTATCACTTGTAACATGAATAGGAGGAAGGTCTGGAGCCATCTGTTGTAATGAGTAGGTTAACTCCATAGACTCTGTGTTCATGTCCAGGTTATAATCTTCTTGAGTCATTGCAACAAGATCAGCATGTGTCGAACCTTCACTCAAAAATAACATTCTTGCTCCTTTGAAATGTTCAACCACAAAATTCCAACATCCATCTTTCAACAACCATTCTCCATACACTACATGTAACTGACGCATCATCCGAAAAAGTCAAAATAAAACACATTAGCAAACTTAGAACAAAGAAAACAAAAGTTTATTAAAGATCGAAGCGGACGACTTCAATCTGAGTACTCCTGACGAATAAACTATACGTCGTCTGGTCAACGCAGAGGTTATTTATGCAATTGACTTTGAAATCTGTTATTTCAGACGACTGAAAAATAAGTCGTCTACTTTTGTTTGGTTAAAAAAAACTCCAAAAAAGGTAGACGACTTACATTTCAGTCGTAAGAGGTTAGTTTTGCATTTGACTGGATTATTTCAGAAGTTTGACTTTCTTGGACGACTTACATTTTAGTCGTCTCGTGAAAATTAAAATAATAATATTTTTTAAACTAGACGACTTACAATTAAGTCGTCATAGGTTAGTTTTGCAATTGAAAAAAAACTTCAATATTTAATTATATATAGGCGACTTACATTTCAGTCGTAAGAGGTTAGTTTTGCATTTGATGGATTATTTCAGAAGTTTGACTTTCTTGGGCGACTTACATGTAAGTCGTCCAGATTTACGAGGTTTGACCAGAATCTCGAATAAAATCTGGACGACTTACATGTAAGTCGTCGGGCGGATGACTGAATTGTAAGTCGTCTGGGTATGATTAAATATTGAAGTTTTTTTTTCAATTGTAAAACTAACCTATGACGACTTAATTGTAAGTCGTCTGGTGTTAATAAAATATTGATATTTCAATTTTCACCGCACGCATCGAAATGTAAGTCATCCGAAAGTCAAACTTCAAATAATCCAACAAATGCAAAACTAACCTATGACGACTGAAATGTAAGTAGTCTAGGTTTTTTGGAGATTTTTTTGTAACAAAAAAAAAAATTAGACGACTTAACTTTCAGTCGTCTCAGAAAACCGATTTCAAAGTCAATTGCAAAAAAAACCTCTGTTTTGACCAGACGACTTCGAGGCCATGTTCTAAAACTCGGCCGAGTTACCGATTAATCGGCCGAGTACTCGCTAGGCACCACCTTACCGTGGCGAAAAGACCCTAGTCGGACAAGCTAGGCGGCCAACGCAGTTTGTCCGCGTTTGACCGATTAATAACAAAAACCGCCGTGTAATTGCATAACCGGGTAGGCCCAATTGGCCCATTATCACATATTTTCATTATGTGTTCGTGTTCGTCGTATATGTTATTATGTGCTAACTTTATAGTTGGTATAAGCCACGTGTTTTTATTGGTCTTGAAGATAAATGTTACAGTTCGTGCTCTTCTTCTTTGTTACTAAAGAATTTGATTTTGGTTCAGCCATTTAGTTGTGTTTAATCAGTTTCTGCATGATTCTGTTGACTAAAGAGCTCAATGTTTTTATGTCTTTTTCATTTTCTGTTAATAATGGTTTAGAATATTACTCATTGTTTGTTTAATTATGTTGTTTAAGAACCAATGGATAATCACCAACCTATAAAAATTTGTTTTTGTTCTTTTTCAAATGTGTATTAGAAGAAATATCAATATATTTTGGAGTATAAGCTTTTGTGTTAGAAATTTATAATATATTTTATGAATTAGCATATATTAATTATCAAAAAATTACTCCCCGATTAATCTCAGATTAATCATTGTTTTTTTGGTAATTTGCTAGGCCCACTATCACCGCTCGACTCGCGCCTAGCGCAATTTCAAACATGGCTTCCCATGTAAGTCGTCTGACGAACATATCTGAAAAAAAAACTCGATTTCATACCTTAAATTGGTGAGATAACTTTCTTAGCACACATAAGGCTTCTCCAAGCACACAAAATCTCAAACGAAAGTGACCCACCCAGAATCGTTAGCTTCTATGACTCTATGAACCATAAAAAATGTACAATCAAAATCTTGGGTTTTTTTAGCTCATTGTGGAGAGAAAGTGAGAGATATGTTGTGTTTAGTTCACAAGAATGGAAAAAGAAGAAGGGTCACTCGATTTTGGGAACATTAAGAGCTTCAAATTGGTTGTTCATGGTGGTTGGGGTATTGATGACAATCTTGTAATTACTTGAAGATGATGAGGGTGAGAGAATAAAAATGTCATTTTCGAAAGAAAAAAAAAATTGATGGTATTTTCGTGAATTATATGAACTTGTGAGGTGAATAGGGCAAAACCAATTTACAAAAAAAAAAGAGGTTAGTTTTGTGTTTGACTTTAAGTTGTAAGTCAATTCTGAAAAAAACCCCATATTCTTCTTCATCCAATACCAATATATCCATCCAATTTCAACAAAGTTATATTGGCCGTTCTAAAAATTTTATTTATGGGTAAAACCACTTATTTTTCTAGTGAAGTATTAACTATTTTCATACTTTTTGGGTTTAGACTATTTATATATTTAGAAATGAATATTATTTATATAACTTTTTAGTGTCTGCCTGCTCTTAAATTCGTAATTATTAACTAACTAATGCTACAATCTATAATAATAAAGGGAACTTTTCTCCCTTCTTCTGCTGCCACGTCAGCATGAAGGGTGGAGCTTTTCGTGACATGTGTCACCACACCAGAGCTTTCGCGTTTTTTTATTCTCAGACGATTACCGAATATTCTTATTTAAACTGGGTTTTTTTGCATAATGATATTAGACCCATATCTAAAGCTCTGAAAAAGAGATCCATTTTGAATTAGGTTTCGCTGTCGTCTTCCTCTTGCACCTGTTTGGACTGAAGAGATTCCACATACTCCAAGCGTTGTTCCGATCCCCGTAACGTCTCAACCTACCATTAATCTGTTCTTTACTCCGAGTTTTCGTGATTACTCCACTCTGCCCACTTGCAGCATTCAATCTACCTCTTTATTTCCCATTGTAATCGGGTGAACCTTCAGCTATAAATATCGGTCCTTTTCTGTGATGAGCAGTACAACTCAAACTAGATCCAGAAGCATTCTTTTTCCTTGCAACCAATTTCGATGGCGTCGCTCTCCTTGCCAATCTGAGAGGTGGACGATGCTCTAACGTTATGAAAACATCTTCAACTATCATTAATTCATTACTGAAATTGTCGATCTCGGTCACATGTAAGTAACTTCTTAAAATATTTTACAAAATTAATTGTTGTGTTCAGTGTTATATTTGATTGATGATTAATGTTTTTGATATGATTTTGTAGCTATGGAGCAAAGACAGCGGAGGTGACAAACGCAGGGCTTGGAGCAGCAGAGCATGCCCTTGGAACGGCATGAACAGTTATCAAGATCAGGCAAGCTCTTAACCCAAAGAGTGCACTAAAGCCATCATCACTGGCTAAAACCGAAACTAAAATGACTTCTACAGAAAAGAAGAAGGGGAAAGAAACAAAACATAATTTGTCAGGGAAGAAATGGTTGAATACTCAAAGGAAGTGATGAAAGTAGGTAAAATGCTCTTTGAACTTCTCTCATAAGCTCAAGGATACACACTAATCACCTCAAGGACATGGAATGCACCAATTCATTGATCGCGCTCGGCCATTACTACCAGCTGTGTCTTCAGCCTAACTCTAGGCTTAACCAAACTCTCAGACAACTCTTTTCTCACGGTTCTTCTACAAGACCATGTCGGAGGGCTTCAAGTTCTCCATGACCAATACTGGGTAGATGTTCCTCCTGTCCTTGGAGCTCTTGTCGTCAACAGTGGCGACTTTCTCCAAGTTAACTAACTAACTAAACTACCTACCATTTTGTAGCTTGATCAATATTTTTAATCATTTTGAGCATTTGTGCAGCTTATTACAAACGACAAGTTCATAAGCGTGTTTTGGCGAATGCAGCTGGAGCACGTATCTCAGTGGCGTGCTTCTTTAGTTTGTATTTGATGGCGAATCCTAGAGTTTACGTACCTATCAAAGAGCTTCTGTCTCAACAAAACCCTCCCATTTATAGAGACAAACACCACCATTACAGAGTATTCGAAGTTCTACAGTTCCAAAGGATTCGATGGTACCTCTTGACTATATTTCAAGATCTAAGAATGCACGTTTAATTTATGTTTTAATAATGATACGTGGAGGCATATGCACGTTTATTTTAACTAGGATGTGTACCTGTAATAACTTCTTGTCTAATAAGACTGTGTTAGAGCTAGGCCTGGGATTTCGGGTATTCGGGTCGGTTCCGGATAAGAACCGTTCGGGTCCGGGTTTTCGGTTATTTAAAAAATGTATCCAATGAGTACTTGGAACACTTACGGTTCGGTTTCGGATCGGGTACGACCGGTTCCGGGTCGGTTCGGTCTTTTGATAAAAGTAACCATATTCAATCCGAAAATGGGTACCCAATGTTTCGGTTTAAAAAATATCCAAACTTGTACCCGAAACCAATTGGGTACAAAACGGTTCGGTTAAAACCGTACCAAAATCAAATTAGTAATCGAAATAAAATCGATTTTGAAACCAAACTCATGACGTACATCATGTCTGAAGACTGAAACATGTAAAACCAATTTTGAAACCAAACAAGAACAAGAACATAACATACTTGATGTCTGAAACAAGAACAAGAACAAGAACTGAAATAAAGCAAATCACAAGTTCACAACATAAACATAAAGAAGTTGATGTCTTAAACAAGAAAAAAAAAAGCGAAACGAAGCAAATGATCACAAATGACACAGTCACTCTCTGTCGTCCACACTCCATAGCCACTCCTTATTCTAAATTGCATCCAGCTTCAAACTCTATGAAAACAAAAACAGAAACGTATAAGTGTTCAAAACTTCAAGATTCAAAGTTATACTGTAAATGTAAAGAGTTTAGAAGAAGTGAATCATACCTCTCATAAGATCATCTTGAGTTTCCACATCTGAAAGTAACTGCTCTATTGTAAGAATGCCTTTCTCATTGATGTGAATCTCGGATTTCAACCATTGTTCTGTGCACACTAACACCTCGACCATGAAATGTGTTAAGCAGCTCCTGTAAGGGTCTAAGACTCTCCCACTAGTGCTAAATGCACTCTCTGATGCTACAGATGATGCTTGAACCGCAAGAATATCAGCTGCTATCTGAGACAAGATCGGGAACTTCACACTGTTTCTTCTCCACCACGATAAAACATCAAACTCGGTTCCAAGTCCAATACCACCCTTTGTAACCTCTACTTTCTCTCTCAAATAAACTTCAAACTCATTACTACAATCTTCTGTACCTGTTTCTTGTACAAGCTCCTCGTAGAGATTATCCATTCTTTCATATCCGATACCACTGCCTATAACTTGACTCTGGAAAACTGCACCACTGTCTTGAGTTTGGGTTTGAGAAGATGATCCTCCTTGCGGCTGTGAACCACCTGATCCTCCACCACTTGTGTTGTATCCAAGAGTGTACTCTTCATATAAGCGCTTCATGATCTCCATAATTGAGTCAGAAAGCAGAGTATACACGATGCTTTCTTTTCCATAGAGCTTCTCAAAGCAGAGGTTAGGAAAGTTCATCTTCTTTCTTGGGTCAAAGACAGTAGCAACAATCAAAAGCTTGTTCATCTTACAGCTCTTAGATTACTGCTCTCAGACTCAGATTCTTCAATAAATGGATTCCAGTACTTCCTTATTTTCCCCATCATCGTCAAAGCATTGACCTGCAGTGTTTCATCAGGACCAGGCGTAGAGCTTATCTTGCTGACATTCCTAGTGATCGTGACAATCTCATTGTAGATCTTGTGCGACGTAATGCCCTTTGTAGCCGAGAGCATCAGAGTTGAATTGTAAAAGATGACAAGAAAGTGCACCAACCTCTCAGCTTCTTCCCAATCTGTTGTAGTTGCTGGTCCAATCCTCTTTTTTCCATTTTCAAGCTCCATGAAGTAGTCATTGTACGGTTTGTCTTCAGCCTCCATCTTCTCAAATGCTGCTCTGAATTTGATCGCTTGGTCTAGCATGAGATTGGTCGAGTTCCATCTCGTCTTGACGTCTAATGGAAGGCTTCCTCTAGTCATCTTCCCACTATCAACCCGAAATTCGAAAGACTTGAGTCTATTGGTTGAAGACCTCACATACTGAACCCCATTCCGAATGGCCGTCAAGCTATCATCCACCTCGTTTAACCCTTCCTTCACAATCAGATTCAGAATATGTGTTGCACACCTAACATGCAAGAACTCACCCTTTAGAACCAGCGCATCTTCACAATGTTTCATGAATTCTTCCTTGAACTTCTTCATGGCCGACGTGTTAGCTGTGGCATTGTCAACTGTGATGCAGAAGACTCGTTTTATATCCCACTCTGCTAAACAATCTACCAGGACTCTTGCAATGGTAGACCCTTTATGATCGTCAACATTCTTGAACCCAATTATCATCTTTCTAAGCTTCCAACTTGAATCAATGAAGTGAGCATTAATCACCATATAACTAACCGCAGTGTAGGGAGCAGTCCAAATATCGGTTGTGAGAGAGAGTCTTTGCTTGTTCTGTCCAATCACCTTCTTCATCTCTGCTTTCCTCGCCATATACAATGCAGCAATCTCCTTTGTGCAAGTCTTCCTACATACCGGCGGATCCATCTGGGCTTTCTTGCAGATGTTTTTCCACCCTAAAATCTCCACAAAGGATAACGGCAACTCGCCTAAAACTATCATCTCATTGGTAGCTTCTCTGAACACTTTCTCAGACACCTTAGACAGACTCATGTTACCTTCTTCATCGATATTTATCTGTGACTGGTCTCTGAACTTATTTGCAGCCTTCCATGCCATGTATGCCCTACAACCGCTCTTGTGCTTCCTCAGATTAGAGGTCCCAGACTTGGTTGGACAGCTAAACTCTTCCTTACAATAGCGGCATTTGCATCTGTTGTAGTTGGTTGGCAGCCTGCTGTAATGGTTCCAAACATCAGACCTCGTCTTTTTCTTTGACCTAGAACCATCATCTTCTTCTCTCTCGTTCCTTTTTCCCGAACCCGGTGTTTGTACATCTTCATCTGAAGATATTTCTTCATCCATTAGTTGATGGTTGACTTCGTCTTGTTCATGAGTTGGAGAAGAATCCATCTACATAGTACATACAAGAACAAGTTAAGAACTGATACAAATTTTTAATAAATAAATTGTAGCAATCAAACATCAAAATTGTAATCATACTCGACTAAGAGTCTAAGAATTATCAAACATCAACATTCAACATTATCGGATCAAAAGTTATCAAATACGATTGAATTTTTTTCATGTATATAAACATAAATGAGGAATCAAAGTTATCATTTATCAGATAATCAATATAGCTTAATCGATCAAAGTATCAAACAATCGAAGATTCGAAATCGTTGCTCACCTCTGAATGAATTCTCGAAGATGCAGACGGTGGAGAGAGAAGAGAATCGACTAATGTTTCCAGCTTTAAGATTTCTGATAACACCGGTTGCTCTATTTGTATACAAACCTTCACAATTCTCGATTGCTATAATGGAGAAGAAGAATCGAAAAGCTAGGGTTCATATTTTGGGAATTGGGGTTTGTCTCGAGCTGATACACTGTGTATGATGTATCATACACACGCGTGTAACGGTTATGTCGGGACTTTAAGTCTGGATATATCGGATATCCGATATGGCTCGGGTAAAACCCGGATCCGACCCGTTACCCATGGATTTTTATATTATTATCCATTGGTTACTTTTGGTTGTACCGAAGTCAACCCGAACCGGGCAAAATCGGGTCGGTTCCGGTCCGGTTTTCCGGTTCCGGTTATAAATCCCAGGCCCTAGTTGGAGCCAGTAATAACTTCTTGTCGAATATGGTAAGTGATTTGTCTCTAGCAATTTGTCCCATATCGATACAGTGGTTCTGTTTTCGTAGAAACAAATAACACGTTGGAAACAACGGAAGTTGCTTCCATGCATCTTCCACGACTCACCTTCCAATCTAGAAAACCCCAAGCCGCTATCCTCTGACTTGCTACATCTCACGACGATCCCAACGATAGATCTCGAAGGACGAGTCTTCAAGGACGAGACTAAGCACAAGAATACGGTTGATGAGGTTAAAGATGCAGCAGAGAAGTGAGGGTTCTTCTAGGTGATCAACCATGGCGTTTCAGTCGATCTTCTAGAGAGGATGAAAGATGGAGTTCGCAGGTTTAACGAGCAATCTCCTGAAGTGACGAAACAATTCTACAGCCGAATGCATCTTTATGTATACAAGTAACTTCGATCTCTACACTTTATCAGCTGCACATAAAAACATTTAACCAAAATGTACAAAATTCATCACACAGGAACACAACATAACATATTTCTCATCAATCTATTTTCTAAAACTTACATCGAGAGAATACATGTTTCAAAGCCATGTTACTTCTTTTTACAAAAAAAAAAAGAAGCCATGATACTTCAATTTTAAAATCAAAATATAAAATACATCGTTAACAATTAAGAAATACATCTTTCTTCCTTTATTATACATATATAAACTATAGACAATATTTTTTTTGTTTTGTATTGTTAAGTTGTGTGTAAAAAGACTATAATTACATGCAGTCCATTAGTTTTTTTCTTAAAATTAAAAGAAAAACAAAAAATTATTGAACTACATAGATATTTTCTGCTAAATGTGTTAAAAAAGCCAATGTTGAATTTAGTGTAGGAGTAATACACGTGCAAATGGATTGTATATTTCACACTACTCCTTTCGCAACATATAACTAGAAAGTTACCAAAAAAACAGATATTTGTAACAGAACCACTATGGACACTATATTTTTTTTGGTGCAACTATTAGTTATTTATTTATTTATATTCAATTGATTAGTGAAAATCACTTACGCTATTCCTCTTTGATCTAAACAATTTTAAAACAAAATAATACATTATTGTTTTTAACCACTATCAAATGAATAAGAAGAACAATTTTGAACTCATTAGAAAATAAAATATACGAATCATGCGCTATTCCTCTTTGTCCTAAGCAATTTTAAAACAAAATAATACATTATTGTTACTAACCACCATCAAATGAATCAGAAAAAAAATTGAACTCATTAAAAAATAAAATTTATGAATCCGGCGCGTAACGCCGGAATACCACTAGTAAATAATGTTTTTGTTAAAGTGTGATTATAAGAGTATCTCCAATGCAACTTTATTTTCTCTTCAATATTTTCTTTTAAAATAAATTAACTCTGTTATATAGTTAAATTTACTCCAATTGTAACACCTTTGGAATAAATCTAATTATATAACAGAATTACCCTATCTTAGAAGAAGATACATAAGAGAAAATAGAACAGCATCGAAGATGGCCTAGTATACTACAATTGTATAAATGAATGAAGTTCGGAATTAAAAAAAAAAAATCTTGTTAAACTTTATAACATTGTTAAATTAATGGCATCATGTTTTATCATGGTTTAAATTTTTCCTATATCCTATATTACTAGAATAGAGTTGTTTCAAAATCTAATAAGAAATAAAGAAGTACATGAATGTGTAAACTTTTTCAACAGTATAACATATGTCACTTACACAACCATAAATTAACGATTTCTAAACTAATAAGAGAAAGACATGATTTGTGAAACCATTATAAAAAAAAAGACATGATTTGTATTTTGTGGGGAGCATGAAAAATGCTAACCTAGTTGCTATCATTTATCTATATATTTTAACAAGCATTCTATTTGTATTAAACATTTTTATTATTGTTCTGCATGTGTAAAACAACACGTTTTTGGTGAATATAAATAATATTAAAGTTGTTTTCGTTACAAGCTGTTCACGTTCGGTAGACGTCACCATTCAAATAAAGCTTTGGTCAAGGGTCATATGTCTTTGGTATATGAAATAGATCTCATCACATCATTAGATTTCAATAGAGTACTAAAAATTACTATGCTAGGTGGTGCTTTCTATCTCTGTCTTCTTGATGCAAGTCTTTAGCGTGTAGTAATCCAGGGAGGCTATTCGGTCTGAATAACGCTCGTCTTGTTGATGCGGATATGCTAAACCTCTGGCGTGATTGTCTGTTCTTAGGGGTGGATGCTCAAGATGTCAACAGCTAACTGTTTTTGGTCGAGTTAACTTTTAAAAAGTGGATCATCAGAGAAGCTAATATTACCGGGTTCCAGTTCTCATTGTAACTGTAACTCTTTTTTTGTGGTAAGCGGTTATGCGGATTGGTCAGGATCTCTTGGTAGCGCTTATTGCTTATTGTGTATGTGATGGAGAGCGGAAGCTATAATTTTGAAAGATCAAAGGTTTGATCGTCGAACCGGTAACGTGTTCTTGAAATCTCGAAGAAAACAAAAACGATATGAACGAATATTCTTCGCAGTGTTTTTGCAAAGCTCTTTAAAAACCCTAAACTTATAAACCTTATTAATCAAATTATGTCTTGCATCCTTTAATAGCTTCTCTACTAGATGATAACTCGCACCCTGTGCGGGATGAATTTATGAAAATAATAATATTTTGTGATTATAAATATTAAGTGTTTTATTATACATTTTTTTCATTTTAATAATAGTTAAAAATATGTACATATCGAGTAATAACCACTTACTGGTACCTTATGTGGGATGAACGTTGTATATATAAATGACTTTATATATATATATATATTATTATTTTTGACGTCAATGAATTTATATATTATTACTTATTTTGCGTTCTTTTACATATTATGTAACAACAAATATTAAATATATATTAAATAATTGAGAAATCGTTAACTATCAAATATATAATTAAATTGGCGTAGACACATAAATCAAATAAATTATTATTGTATATTTACTATTATACTATGGTAAATAAATCTAAACAAATACATTTATCTATTTTGTAGATAATTAAATTTAAATGATATTAACATAGATATATGTAATATATTTTAATATGGTTATCTATTAAATGAGACTTCATAATCATATGGTTTTATGATCATTCATATCTTTTATAACAATTGTTTAAATCATTCATAAAATAAATTCAATGTGAGACTTTTAATAAGTTTAAAATTTATAAATGTTCTTGAAAACTCATTGCAAATTTTTAAATTAAAAAAAAAATATATATATATATATATATATATTCAAATATCTAGTAGATGAGATTTATTACTCATATAGTTTTAAGATCATGTGTATCTTGTTATAATAAAAATGTTAAATCATTAATCAAAAAAGAATTAATATGAGGATTTTAACAGTTGTTGTAATTTATAATCGTTTTTAAAATAAAAATACACCATATACAAAAAGTCTAAATTTTAATTTTATGATTAACTTGATTATTTAATTTATTTTAATAATATAAATTAAATAAAAATGATGGAGAATACACAAATTATTATAAAAAATTATTATTAAAATCATTAATTATTATATATATTAGTCATATTATACTGATATGTTATGGAATTTAATTTAAACCATCATCGTAAGATTTTCTTGCTATTCAGCGAGATTTGCCGGGCACATGACAACTTTTAATAAAATACTGAGTTTTGTTGTAAAATATACGTAGAAAATAATGACAACTTAATAGTATTCATTTTACCTATAGTAAAGAGATATTCACTTTGACACAATTTAACATTTTCATAACATTAAGCATAATTAACCAATATATATATATATTAACGGTGTGTTATCAAAAAGTCATATCCTTGTATACCAAACATCATTTTGATTTTCTTAAAAATTATCACTGAGATGAAAATGGTATATGTATATATGTGTGTGTATAAATAACTACTGACGGTAGTTATAACGATTGACTTATTGATACTGATTTACTCATTGACTCACAACTTTCTATTTGAACTTTGTAGCAATTAGAATATAACCTCGTACGTTTTATATGCTACATTACACGATAAACAATAAAATGTATGAGTTTCATATTTAAGTATTTGTATTCAGTGACCAAGATAAAGCAAAGCATTCATATGATCATAATCAACAGTGAAAATACATATTTTTATAGCGTCGTCTCGCTAGAAAAATAATCAATCTATAAAACATTGATCTCTTAAATTAAGATTTAATAAGAATAATATAGAATCACACTGTATAATATAATCAACACATGTCATGAAGAGAAAGAAGCCATGTCCTGTAACATATGTATAACTGGAAGAACGCATCTCTGCAATGACAAAAATTGATTTGATAATTTTAATACATGAAAAGATAATGAAACTGCAAAATACTTATTTAAAAACAATGTTTAGGTGGTAAGTTGCTGGAGGATAAGATAAAGAAACAGAGCTGTCGTGAAGAAGGAAAAAACAGAGCAAGTAAGGTAGACCAAAGCACACTGAAAATTCAAGCCAAGATATTAGTGAGTTCAGACAGCAAATAGCTTATCTGAAAACAACCTCGTTAGTTCAGCCAAAGCATAAAAACTTCATCTTTACAAACACACTATATAAGACGGTCAAAGAGTCTTTCTTTTTCCTTGATGAGAGAAGAGCATATTAGCGTTTGTATAGAGTTGATACATATGATGTCTAGAGCTTTAAGTGTTTTATATCATCACAATTCAATTCAATAATATATTGTACACGGCACAAACCTTGGATCCCCACAGCATCCGCAAGCTCCTACAAATTCACAAACAGGAAGTCCTTTTAACATCTCTCCTAATTTACCTCCATCATTGAGCTTCTTGATCTCCTCCATGCCACCAACGTGGACTCCTCTTATCAAAACCTGAGGCAAACAAACAGGTTTCTCTTCGCCTAGTGCAATCTGAACTATTTCCTGTATTTGGAGTCCATTGAGATGTCACGCTCCTCTACCACAACCTGATACCCTCTCAACACCGTCCTTACGCAGCAGCAATCCTCATAAGTCTTTCGGATTCCTCTGAGGCTAGTGAAGTACAGTACTACCTTGTTCTTGTCGTCCTCTGTTTCATAAAGGTTAGGTTTCTCTTCCTCTTCCAAAGACTTAGAAATCAAGCGTATGGATTCTGGTAAACTGGTTGGTTTCATGGCTTTGCTTAGTTGTTTTGAAGACAATGCTCTCTTGCCTAAAGAGAGTTTCAAATTTACTCTTGGATTGTCACAGCCTTACTCTTTTGCATGCGGAGAGAATAACGGCTATTATTTTCGTACCTATAACACGAAGTTCAGCGTTCTGCCTTCAGCCTGAGTCCTCTCCTCTATCAGCCCATATCATTATCAATCGCAGCTCGTGAGTACTGGAAACATGCTTCACGCCATCATGAACTCGCGAGCTTCTTGTCTCAGAATAAAAAGAAGCGCGTGAGTACTGGAAACTCAATCACCAAGCTCGCCTTCTTGTCTTAGCCGGTGTATATATTGTCTCATACCAACACGATCGTCTCTATGATTATATCTAGATTTTTAAGACAACAAAGAAAGTGATCAAATTCTTATCGTCTCTACGTCGAGAAGAAAACAAAAAAAGTTACGTTGAAAAGAAAGTCAAGTTGGAAAATATCGTCGAAAAGAAAGTGACCAGATTATTAAACAATGTAATGGCTGCATTAAATTCATATTGTTTGCTTCCGTGTGTTCTCTGCACGACACGTATGTGAGTACTCAAATAAAGGCTTCTCATGATGCCATGTCAATGCTACCAATAGACATTTAAGAAAACCCTTAAAAATGCTTCTCCTATAGGGGATTTATAACAGCTTTAAAATCATAAACCTAAAGGGTTTGCAAATTCCTTAACTAGTGGAAAACATACTTATTTAAAATAAAGAAAAAAAGCCGCATAAGAAAAAGGAAATATTCCTAAGGCGTGTGGTTGTGATCGTTAGAGATCAACAAACTGTGCTGCATCAGTATGTCCCTGGATTAGATTGAATTGATGTCTATGTTTTATTTTGTTTTTCTCTGTTTCTTTTGTTCTCATTGTGCTTCAGTCAAAAACTAAATATTAATAATAATAATATTTTTTACATTTTTACCAAAACAATTACTAAAAATCTTTCAAAAAAAATTACAAAATCTTCTGAAATATCTTAACCGATCAATTAACCCCTTTCCCTCCAAAATTGCATGTGCATAGTGCATGCGATGATTTTTTTTATAAACGTAAATCTTTCCCAAAAATGAAGCCATCTGATCTGAACTAAGACTACTTAGTATTTACACTTAAGTAAAATATAAGGTCTGAATGGTAACCGCAGATTTAATAATGTAAGCACTGCGCAATCATGATAAATTATATTAAAAATTCATCAGAGTTATTCATAAGCTATCTTGATTGAACTTTTTAATTACTTATAGCTATGCAATTAATCATTTAACATATATGCTTTATTAAATAATAATAAAATGTTAGCCAAAGAAAACCATATGTTGACCGCACCATAAATGACAACAAGATACAAATAGGCGTTACTTTCTTGAAGGCTCCGAATGGTAGTCAATCGCCCCGCTCGGCACATTGCAGTTAGTGGTAACAAAAATGTTTACATGTATTTATATGTTTTTGTTAAGTGCCTATTTTTAATTTAGTTTTGGTTGAATGGTGACACTTGACAAATTTCGGTCAAATCACTCCAATTCCGCCCGCAGTGACGCTCCCTTTCATAACTATATGTAACTAAAATGTAGTGTGACAATAATCTTGTTTTTGAAAGGTTAGTCAGAACAAACGGGTCCACTATGATAAGTTCAATGATTTTGAATAAGACTGTACATCCACTACTTCCGATAGAATTAGATTGCATGCTATATATAATTAGGATTAATGGAGAAATACTTGTTGTCTTGTGACTGAAATATAATTATTTTGTAGTATGTTGATCCGCCAGATCTAATTTTTTTATGATCAACATTTTCAGCTGATTTCACGAATTTCCTAAAAAAAGATATTTTGTTACCTTGTCCAAAGACTGTAGACATAGATATTCTTACAAACTAGTATAATAGATCATTTTAAAATTTGCATATAAAGATGGCAAACACAGTGTCCTCTCTAATTCTTTGTTAACCCTCACTTTTCTCCTACTACACTTTAATAACAAATACACTATAATACAAGGTGGTTGTCAACGATTTTGCGGATATTTTTTTTAGCAGTTTTCGCGGGTATAAACATAATATAAAAATGATCTATCACGTTTGTAGTTTTATAATTTTGAATAAGGATAATAACTATTAAATGTTTTTAATTTTAAATAGTTTGAAAATAAAAGTCTGGATATTGTATAATCTTTGAAAATTATTGAGCTATAGAGATAATTCTATAAGTTTTAATCTAAATTTCTAAAAGTCTTCTTATGACATAATTTGTGATTAATAAAAAACTGAAGACTAATGAACAAAAAATATCTTATAACACTTTATATCTGTTTGCATTATTTTGTCTACCACTTTATTTTATTTAGAAGTAAAATAGTTACAAAGTTTTCATAATATTTTTCAAATCACAAATTACACTTTCTCACTAATTTTTTATTTAATGTTTAACATAACACTCTAAATTGGTTAATCAAACAAATTCATTATTAAATTCTCTTCAATCATCACATCTTATCAAACACCGATTCATTTAAAAGTATTATTTCGTTTAGATATATTTAAAAATATTATTTTCATCAAAAAAGTCACTTTAATACATACATATATTAATTAAATATTACTAACTAATTATATATCAATTGTTTTAAAACAATTAGACATATATACTTAATATTAATTCATGTGAGATTCAATAATTTTATTACATCAATATAACATGATTATATTTATATAAAATTTGTTAGAACTTTTTTATTATACATTGTAAATTTTTATTATACCGCAAAAAATACATATCATTATTTTCTAAATATTTTTTAAAAAACTTCAGTTTACGTTAAATCCTAAACCCTAAACCCTAAAATCTAAACCCTAAACCCTAAACTCTAAACCTAAACCCTAAACCCTAAATCCTAAACCCCACCCTTTAACTATAAACCCTAAGTTTGTGACTTTTGATAAAACATTAAGTGCTATTTTTGTGACTTTTGACTTTGAGTGCTAGTTTGGGAACATAAACTAAATTTAGCGCTATTTTTATCTTTTTCTCAAATTCAAATACTAACAAGTAATCTAACTAAGAGTATTAATTAAGGTGAATAACAGACCGTCGATTAATATATAGAAGGATCTTATCTTAGTACATCTCGTTGGGCTTGCTTTCACATAGCCCGTTCATATAGTAAGCCCAAATTTTAAAACCAGTTAATCATACCACAAGATTGCTTCTAAAAATTTACAAAGCCTTCACAACTAAAGTAGAGAGAGGACATTCACCATTAGAAGACCACTCAAACAACACAATGTTGGCAAGAAAAGTATATGTGCTGGACTTGCTGGCAGTGCCGGCTTTGGGGTAGTGCCCAAGGTGCAAAAGCACAGGATCCCCACCTTTTCACCAAAATTTCTTTATTGCTTTAAAATCTTAAATTCTGAAGTTTTCTAAAATTAAGGGCCCAATTTTTAAAATCAACCATTAACCTAGGAATTTTTTTATGGCACAAGGTCCATTAACGTTTTGAGCCGGGCCTGCCTGCTGGTTTACAAAATGTGAAAATGGTTAATCTTTGATTATCTTAGACCATAAAATTGTGCTTGCAGACTTCCAGAAATTTCCCTCTCTGATAAAATCTAGGAACTCCCTACATACTTCAGTTAAACCAGGACCGTCCGATCAACATATTAAAACAACATCCAACGGTTAGATCAACCGGAGATTTACATAAGAAGGAGGAGAGAAACTGTTTCCCTCTCTTTCTCTCTCTCTCTCTTCCTTATCCCTCGCCGCCAACTCTTTCACCCAACTCTCCGATGGCCGGTCTAGTCAAGACGCCGTCTTTACACCTCACACCGTCTCTTCTTCATGCACCCTCTGTGCCCTTTAAGCCCTTCTGCGTCTCCTTCGCCAGCGTCTCGCTCTCTCGCCGAGCTTCTCTCCGCTCTGTCTCCGGTGGATATCCTCTCCGGTTACTAAACTTCGCACCGTTCGCTTCTGGAGAATCCGAGACGACGGAGACTGAGGTCGAATCCAACGAACCCCAAGTCCAGGTCTTTTCCGATTAAGGCTCATTTCTGTTATGCCTTTTCGTGGTTCTGTAAACCCTAAATTGGGTAAATTAGGTTTTAGGGTTTCGTAATTGGGGATACTCTGTGAAAATTGTCGAATTTGAGAGATGGGTATATAGTATTTCACTCAAAGTTTTAATCTTTGGTTGTGTCTCTAAAGCCTCTCTAATTGGATTGCGTTCTTCTAATTTTGTTTCTTATGTAATAATCAATGGTTCAGGAGACGGATGGTGCTGTTGGTGTTGAGAGTGAAGATACTAGCACCGAGGAAGAAGGAGAAGCGGTGGTTACCATAGCGTTGTTAAGTTCGTATAAAGAAGCTTTAGCTGAGAATAACGAGGAGAAGATTGCTGAGATAGAGGCATCGTTGAAGTCCATCGAAGATGAGAAGTTTCAGCTTGAGGATAAAGTGGCGTCTTTAACCAATGAGCTATCTGTGGAGAGGGATAGGTTGATAAGAATCAGTGCGGATTTCGACAACTTTAGGAAGAGGACAGAGAGGGAAAGGCTGAATCTTGTTTCCAATGCTCAGGGAGAGGTTGTGGAGAATCTTTGGCTGTTTTGGATAATTTCGAGAGAGCTAAGTCTCAGATTAAGGTGGAGACTGAGGGGAGGAGAAAGTTACTAATAGCTATCAGAGCATATATAAACAGTTTGTGGAAATTTTGGGGTCGCTTGGTGTTGTCACTGTGGAGACAGTGGGGAAGCAGTTTGATCCAATGGTAAGTTATTAATGTCTTAATTCTTGTTTGATCAGCTGACATCTCTTTGATCTTTTTGGTTTTCTCTTTGATGTGTAAAAGCTTCATGAGGCAATAATGAGAGAGGATTCTGCGGAATATGAAGAAGGTATAATACTTGAAGAATACAGGAAAGGTTTCTTGCTAGGGGAAAGGCTTCTACGTCCTTCAATGGTGAAAGTATCAGCTGGACCCGGACCAGAAAAGACCCAAGAAGCTGGAGGAGAAGAAGCTAAGGCACAAGGAAACGGAGAAGAAGCAGAAGCGGCTTCGTCTTGAATGAACGACAATCAAGACTTTGCAGTTTTGTGTGTTTGTGAGAGAGAGAGAGAGAGGGGTTCGGTTAAGGTTAATTATTGTTATTCTTTGTTGTGACATTATATCATCTCTACAAAGTCAAGAGAAAATAGAACGAAGTTTTCGATTAACAATGAAAATTTTCAGTATCTAATACCAAAAGATAATGGATTTTGTTAGCTGTATTCAGCTTGAAAGTGAGGACCATGCAGAGAAAATGCTGATGATATATGTCAGTAGGTATATGATATCTGTTCAGGTTGGGTCAGTGGTAACTGGTAAGGTATAACCGGTGAGTAACTGTAACTCGACACCTCTCTACCTAACACACACTCAAAAGTCAAAACTGCCGAGTGTACGATTAATTATTGTCATTGTTATTCGAGAGAGTTACATAATGGGTTACTTTTTCAACATATTTATCAGCTTTACATTTGAAGTGTACTATTTGCCTTATTTTTGGAATTTAGTTGCTTTTGTCTGACGAAAATACCCTTGGGTAAGAAAGAGAAATCGTGACTATAGTTGGGATGGTTTAAACATCTAGTTAGTTGCTTTAGTTGTTATTAATTGTTGGTAGGTTTATTGGGTATTGGACTTCAATAGTAACCATAAGATATGATTTGAGCTAATTTGATTTGAGGGCTCTTGTTAACGTAAATACAAATCATAAAAAAAGATGGACAAGAGAAGAGAGATTTTATGGCCAGACTTGATGATGTGGTCAATATTAAACGTGTTGTGTCAAAGTTGCGGTTGAGAGAAGAGAGATCAGGGCCAATAATCATATGGTCAAAGACTTTATGAATAGCAGATCTGTAGGTGGTGTGGTCAGGATTTTGGTTGTGAAAAGAGAGGTTATGGTCAAAGTCGGTGTGGTCGTAGGTATAGGTGTTTGCACATTTTTGGTTATGGTCAAAGTTGGTGTGATCACTCCGGCGACTTCTCTGTCTAACAGCACCAGTCCAGCGTGACCACGTCTTGTCTCGTCCTCCACCATCAAGCTTTTCTGCTCCTCCTTCACGTTCTGCCACCAGCAACGAGGAGACCAATGATTCGTCACGCCACCACCACCAATTCGTCACGCCACCACCTTAACGTCACCATTTTTCCAGAGTTGAAAAATTAATAAATGTAAAAACAGAGGAGTAAAAGACAAGAAACAAAAGAACATTAAATTTCATAATTGGTGGTTGATATTTACTATGTCTTTATTTTTTTTCAGTGATGAAGGTGAGAAAAAGAGGAATAGAAGAGAAAAAAAAGATGAGAAAGGAGAAGAAAAAACAAAAAAACTCAGACAGCGATTTAATTAAATGGGATCAACTCATTCTGATTAGAATTGAGAGGGTAATTTAGGAATTTTGTAATCTAGAAGTACACCACAAACAAAAAGTATGCTACAGTGTTAAGAGAGAAGGAAAAAGTATGTTACAGTGTAATTTTTTCTTGTTATTTTGTAGCTAAAGGTTTTCGTCACGTTTTTGTTTTTCTGGTTATTGGTACTTTTAAAAGATATTATTGATTGTAGAACTAGAATTTGACGACGTAAATGAAAAAATGTTGTAATTTGCTTATAGGATGTTTAATTTGCATATAAAATTGAATTTAATGTAACAGATTGAAACAAAAATTATTTTCCCGTCATGTTAAAGTAATTTCTCAGTTCGCTCTATTGGTAACTATCACACGAAATTATGATGGGATACGCATGTGTCGTGTGTGTTATTATCCCACTCCATCGTTATATTTTAGGACAATGCATGTGTTGTGTGTACGTTAGGCTTGCGCGTTTATAACTGAATTTGAACCTGATTTAAAAAACTGAATTTGACTCAATTTTTTACTAGAAAAATAACGAAATAAATCTAAACTAGAGCTTTATCCGCATGTCCGTGCGGATGTTAAATTTCACATTTTAAAAAATTATTTAATGAAATTTCTAAACACATAAGTTATTTAGATATTTTTAGCTTCCTACAAATCAATTCGAATCCGGAAAGATCTCAGTCTGAACCCCTTCTGAAAATTTATAATATCTGAATAAAATTTAATTTTAAACACAAAAATCCGATACCCAAGAAAACCGATCCGTACCCGAAAGGGTACCTGGATGTCCATGTCTAACTGATTCTGTAAATAAATAAAAAATATTAACTGATTGACTTTTTGTTATGAACGAATTAATTTCATTCAAACTTGTGAAATTATTTTGGTTAACACGTAAAATAAATATTGTTGAATTATTATGATAAATATAATTAATGAAGTAATTAGTAAAAGTGAAAAACTGAATGTAAAAGATGTAATAAAAACATGTTAGTTCTATTTTGTACTCTGTAATAAATGAAGTCAAATTATTTGAAAAAAAATAATAAATAAAATGGTTTAAATTAGTTAAAAAAGAAAGAAGAAGATGTAATAAATCACTTAAAAATAGGTAAATATTGTACTGTACTTCAGTTTTAATAGAGTAGATACTAGATATTTTAAATATCAGGTATTATCTAATGTAAACCGAAATCCAAATTAACATAGAAAACCCATAAGTTAATTAAATGTATTAACCTCCTTACCCTTTGTTTTTGTAACATAACCTCTTTACCTAATTGTATGTAATTTGGATGTTTTGGTATATTAACGTTTCCTACCTCTAGGAGTCAGTTCAAGTTAGACCGCCGAACCATTCGGGTTAAAGTTAGTTTAGGATTGGTCGGACCCTTTTCGATGGGCCAAATCAATTTCGGTTCAGTTTGATATGATGTGTTGGGGCACTATTATATTAAATTCTGATTTGTTATGAGTTTTTAACTTAAAACCAATTGTGATATGTAATTTGGATGTTTTGGACATATTGCAAATTAAGATGTCATTTCAATGATACAAAACTCGGAGGCATGACCAAAATTTTTAATAGAGCTAGGAAAGGTTGCAGCTCTTCAGCAAAGATTTCAGGACTTCAAAATCTCACAAGGGAGCAAAATTGAACTGCAGACGGTCTAGCCAAGACAGCTCGTGTTTTTCGTATAAATTTAGTTTTTGTTGGTTTGTTCTATTCCGATCTGAATTCTTAACTACCTTTAGATTTAGTAACATAAAAAAAAACGTTTCCTTACGTTATGTTCCTGAATTCTGATGGGCTTTCCGTTTCTATGATATTGAAACTAAAAACAAACAAAACAATTGGTATCGTGTTACTGGCGCTAAGTCATAAGTGTCACAGAAGTAGATTATTTTAATAGGTACATCATGTAGATAAAACTTATTGTAGGCACAAGTATATGTAAAACAATGTGAAAGTGGGTGCATCATGTAGATAAAACATATTATACGCACACATATATGTAAAATAATGTGAAAGTGGGTGCATCGAACTCTCACCCAAAAAAACTGCCGGGTGCAACTATTCCCAGCTAAAGTTCAAGAAAACTGTTCCCGACTAAGCTAACTTAGTTATAAATTTAATATGTAATATGAACATAATTAACATTTTATTGGCGCATTCGCACCCGCAAGTACCAACATCATTGATCCACTCCTGGGTTTGTCACTTTTTTCTTGTCAGCTACTCCTGGGTTTGTCAAGAATTTTGAGTTGTGACGTTCACGATTTGCGAGGAGAATCATTTTTGTTGAACCAAGACCAGATGCTTTACACCTGAGTTCTGCAGCAAATGAGCAAATCCATATGCCACGCCAGAACACGTGAAACACGTGGAAAAAACGCTAGTTACGGTCAATTAATATACAAAAAGATGAAGATCAGTTTTTCTTCATAGAAATATTTTTTTATAACTGATCGAATGTCAAGCCAAAGATTAACATGATTCTGCCACTTAAGAATTGTAATGACCAATTATAATTTTGTTTTTGAAACACGACCAGTTATAATTAAAATTCAAATTAGATAGTGATATATAATTTCAACAACTCAACCATCCTAATGTGCCAGTTATTCTTTTGGTAACACTTAGGTGTCCTCGACCTCGACATATCTAGTTAATGTATTATTTTGTGCTATTATAGTTTTAGAAAAGAAAATAATATTTCATTGCATAAGCAATGAGATTGATGAGCTAAAATAAACGTTTGTGATGTGAGAAAAGGTATGCCAAAAATACTGTTGAGCAATTAAATGTTACGGGCATACATATTCATCCTTTTTACCAATAGTTAACCAAACCTGTCTCGTCATTACCAAACCTGTCTCGTCATATAATGATAGTCATATCCTAGATTAAATGAGAAGAGACTTTCTTAGTTCACACCTGTGCTACTATGAACCACACTTGTTATTTTCGTTAAACCAAAAAAACTATGGACGGAAATAGAATATAAAATTATTGACTCTTGAAACATGATTAATAGGGGGATTTTAGGGTGGAGTTCGTAGCGGAATATAATAATCTGTCTCTTAATAAGAACAACTCCACCATAAAAACTCTCTATTAATCATGCTCTTAGATTTTATTTCGTATTTAATTAAGAATTTCTTTTCATAAGAAACTCAAAAAGATAATAAACTCAAATTAAGGAGTGGATATTAGCTTCTCACCATACAATTTTTACTTCAAATAATTAAAAGCCTAACGTTGGTTTTTATCAGAAAATATGTTATACCCTTAGTCTTTTTTTTTTTTTTTTTGACGTCGAGTTAGAGCATCTCCAATGGCCGGCTTCATTTTTATCTTCAAAAGTTCACTTTCTTCAAAATGAAGAAAAAAATGAAGCAACATTCACTCCAATGGTTTGCTTCATTTCTTTCTTATAAAAGAAATATTCCAAGTATATTTATTTTATCATTAATTATCAATAGATACCTTATACTTTTTTATATTTACCTATTTTACCTAACTATTTTATTTTAACAATAATCCAACATAATCATTATTTAATATAAATTTAATATTCTCATATAATGAATTTATTACATAACATGAATAAACAAACACAAAACATCATAATTTGTATAAAAAATGCCATATATAACTTTTTCTATAATTGATTAACAAAAGTATTTAGAGTAATAAATGAGCTTATTTATCTTTGATTCTTTTAAATCAAGTTAAAAAGTTCTTAAAACAAATATTCATATATTTTTTGATATAAACATCTGATTAGATAAAAAATAATAGTCGAAATTTTGAAATTAATTGGATTATATTAAAGCATATAGTTTATTTTGGCAAAAGATAAAAATAAATAAAAGTTAAGGATCAATATACAATGAAAAAGTTCATCTTCAAAAAAATGAAGATATATACAGTAGATCTTCAAATTCGAAGCAACACTGTTCATTGCTTCATTTTGAAGCTAAAAATGAAATAGAGTTGGAACAAAACTTACTTCAAAATGAAACAAAAAGTGAAAAATAAAGTGGAGTTGGAAATGGTGTTATACACCCTTAGTCTATTCAGTCCTTATATGCTTGATAAATATTGTATGGGTTTACAACCAAATGAAAATTATGTTCTTGTACTATAAATGTATACCATCCCGTATATAATGTATATAACCGGGAATACGAATATATACTTGAGTGATGAAGAGTTAACTAGCTTTCGATTTTTAATCTCATTTAGAATTATACTTAATCATGATGATGCTAAATATGTATTACTGATTTTGTATATTAACAATTTAACATCATGTATTGATCATATGATTCATGCAAAAAACATCGCATTCTTATCATGATTTATGCATATTATCTTTTGACCACTTATTGGTCCTGCTCCACCTATACCCTATATTTAATATGTTTATAGACACAGCATAAACATAAATATATGTATGAAGTCGTCAGTGACTATGCAAACTGGTCCTGACATTCATTTCATATTCATACTTTAATATGCAATTGCTCTATAACATTTGAGAAAATGAAACATGCGTAACAACTGCGGTGTAACCTAAATAATAACAAAAGAAAATATATACATAAATATATGTAAATATTTTTGTTACTATTAATTTACGTGCGGATGCGTGCAGATCTAAACATTTGGAACCATAAATTGAAATTTTAGAGCGAGAATAATAATGATTATGTTCATGACCTAAAATTGATTCTGGCTAATATACTTTTTAGAATACCATCAATCAAATTATTTTTGTTAGACAGCGGGCATCCTGGATTAATTCGCTTGCCGACTAGATCTTTCTGTTATTTTATTTCCTGGCATCAACATCTTTTTCTTTTGAGACTACTAACAACTTTTTTTTAAATATAATTTCACTATATATAATATATATCCTATACATTTTTAGAAATCTTTTCTGAAAATAAATAACTTTAGCTTTTTCTTGCCTATGAATGATAATAAGATATCTGTACCTCCTTCCTTTATATATTATGTTTTAGACAAACAATTTTATTTCATTTTTAATGATTCCAAATTTCCTTGCAAACTTTATATTTATTTATCATAAAATTTTATTTTCGCACAATGAATTTAGAGTCTAATTTATTTAGTGTGAAATGATAGATTTATAAAGTACTAGTTCTTGTTTACGAAAAACTCAAATATCATTATTTGAAAACAGAGGGATTATGTTACGTGGTTAAAGTACGTCCCAATATTTATAAGTGTACTGTTCATTTATCTTTAATGTTGAGGACAAATGACATAATCAAATGTTAATTTAATAGCAACTATATGAAAAACAAAAATGATATTTTGAGTTATCGCACTCACATTTAATGACGCATGTATTTATTTGCCATCCCAGCACACTATTTGAAAAATGATTTGCCATGTAGTATCACCACATTAATTTTGAAAGAAAAATGATTACAAGGCATACTAACAAAAATGACATGACTTGAGCTAATTGTGACATGAACATTTACATTTAATGTTATTTTATAATTTTGGTAAATTTTTAGAATAAAGTAATAACTCATAAATCATCATGAATGTAACAACAAATAGGAGAAATATAATCATAATAAAATATAGTAATTTTTTAAAATATTCTTTAGTTTTATTCAAATTTTTTTATAATTTGTATTACTAAAACAAATATTCAAAAATTTATGCATTTTAAAAAGAAATGTAATTTTCTAATCTCATTATGATTATTTCTTTTTTTAATATTTACAAATTATAGAAATATTATTTAATTTTATGTTTTGATAATTATATACATAACAAAAATTTCCGTTAATTTCATAGAATGTGATTTAATATATATTGGCCAAAATAAATAAATAAAAGTATTTCCAAGACTATAATTTTAAAGCTATGCATATATTATTAAATATAAATTTAAATAAAAATTATTTATTTTATCTTAATTATATGTATAATTAAATTAAAATTTAGAATTAAAATATTGTAAACAAATAATAAAACTAAATAATTAACAAAATTTTATTTATAAATATAATTTTATTTATAAATATAATTTTAGAATTTTATTTATGGTGCATGAAAACACCTAATAATACCAAACAAAAGTAGTGACATAGGTATATGAAGCTGTGCTTAAGAAGTTGTCTAGGTAGCTATGAATGCCCATATCTTCGATGAGATCACCTACTTGGTCCGGCCATTTTTATTGACAGGAGCAGAAATCCTTATACTAGTTTCATAATGAATTACAATCAATGAAACCAATAAATAATGAAACTAATCTCTCCTATATAAAAGGGATTAAATTGAAGCTTTCTAAAACTATCCACCTAGGATATAATATTCCTAACCAATAAAACTGACATGTCATCATCAATTTTACTAACATTTTTCGTGGGCTACAAACATCATTCTAAAAGACCAAATGACATATACGTACTTGCTCACAACACAATTAGACCCAATATCCTTTATGAACTCATTCAAGCAAAACCAGCAACTCTACCAACGTCTTCCACCTTCGCTGCAACCTTTCATTATCCTTTCTTCACCGTTTAGGAACGCATACCCTTCCACACACTATCTACATCCATATATCTATAACTTCCCTCTTCAATAAAATAACAACTATATGGCGATACACTCTTCAGCTTCCCCTGCTTCTCTTTATATACGATGACCCCGACTTACACCACCACCAAATTGATTACTCTCACACAAGAAAAACTTCTTCACAAATGGCTTCTAATGGTTCTAAGCATTGTCGCAAAACCTCCCACCGTCTTCTTCGAGCACATGTTCCGGAGTTACTAAGTGATACACGGCAGCAGCCATTCATTGGTCTTGAGCTCCTCATGATCAGCGATAAGGTAAGACCTGATCTTCTGATCCCTGTCAATTTATGTTGTTCTGATACATCTATCTAACATATAAATATATAATCCACATCCACATGCCTCTGTTACAAGGTCTGAGAGGTCAAAACGTTAACATAGCCCGAGAGTTGTCTCAATATCTCTCTCGCTCAGTATTTCGAATTATATTTCTATATGTAAGTGGCAAGTGTTTTGACTCTTTTGGGAGAGGGGAGAGGGAGGAGACATAGCTGGCTCCTTTAAGCTCTGTGTGTTTGCTTTTCATTTAATATCAACAAGCTCAAGATCATCATTCATGTACTTTTTCGCGTAGACGCATATCTTGCAAACTCCACATGTGCAGTTCCTTCGGGATGCTGAAGAGGAAGCAGATGAAGAGGAGGTGAAGTAAGAGAGATGCCAAGAAGTAATTGTGCCTCAGCCCTCTCGAATGAATTTCTTTACCGGACATTTCCCAATAACGGCCATGTCTTAACTCGTGGTTTCGGTATCTCCATCCAGTCATTTTGTTTATTTTATAGATTTAGATACATGTGTAACGTCTATGATGAGCTAACTCTTTTGTCTAATGTGAATTCTTTAATGTTGCCTCTCTTTAATGGATGTTTTTTTTTCCGTTTCAGTTTTAGCCATCTGTTTTAGTAATACCATTCGGATTAAAAAGACTTGGAATGAAAGTTTTGATTTCGATGGATGAAGAAGAAGCATGAAGTCTTATTTGACAGATTTGTCTCAAGCATGACAAATAAGAAAAGTAAAAGAGTTAAAATTGTAAATAGAAAAACATGTATTAAAGGGTACAACCGAGGGCTTCAAAATTGATCAATTATATTATTAACCAAAAAATTTCTTATTAATATATTTTTATATTCTGAAGATTGAATTTTTAAACTAGGATTTTAATAAAATATATATTGTTAATATACAATGTACAATAACAAATTATTTAAAAAGTTATTTTCTTATATATCCCGCTCATGATGGTCAATTGAGTAGATAACCTTAATGAATTAAGAAGAAGCATGAAGTCTTATTTGATAGCATAAACTTATTATGTAATTGCCATTATCAAAATTTCTATCTTTTTTCTTATTAATATATTTTTTTATTTTCAAAAAAACAAAAATGGAAAAAAATAATATATATATATATATAGATATATATTTCTAAAGCTATATGGAAAAAAAAAACTTATGAACAATTCTTACATTATTTTTTTTCAAATCTCAGTAGTATTTGTGTACTGAATTAATAAGAATTAGCTTAACAATTAATTACGTTTTAAAATATTTCCGATTCTAAGAACAAAAAATATATAATCAGTAATACATAGACAAACATATTATTTATTTTATATATTATATCGTTAATAATTATAATATTTTTATTTATAAAATATATACGGATCATTTTGTTTTACCCTTTTCAAAATAAAGCTGTTAAATATTTAATTTTAAAAATTGGGAGACCAATTTTATTTTATTTTTCTTATAATGTTAGTATTAGACAACATATAAAAATTATATAAGTTTACAAAATACTTACACATTTAGGATGAACAACCAAACTAAATTAAAATAAAAAAATTATTCACATTTAGCATAAAAAACAGTAGTAAATATATACTACTTATGTTTTTAATAAAATTACTTGAAGGATATAAACTTAAAGATTCTAATTTTTGTTGTAATTAAGAATTCCAAAACTTCTGTAGAAAACTATAAATAATTGTATTTATAATTTTTGTATCAAAGTAGATGACAAAAAAATATCAAAGTTTGAAACAAACATATATAAAAGGTGAAGGGAAAGGGATATTCATAACCATATCTGATTTTTTAAATTAACTTTCTAAATAATGCTAAAATTTACTACTCACCTCAACACCAAATTTTTTTTACTTCAATCCCATTATATATGTTATTAGCAACTTCAAAAAAACACAATGAATCAAATTAAACCGCTTAGAAGTAATATATAAAAAACATAAAATAATTACTTGAAATTTAACAAGACAAAAATATCAACAAAAACCATCTTCAACTCTGTAGTGACAATTTTGGTTCATTACTGCAGAACTATATTCATAAAAAAATATATTGAAAATATACAATAAAAAAAATATTGAAATAAAATTATAATGCATAATACGCGCGTAGCGCGGACAAAGAATCTAGTAAATAGTAATTATATCAGAGTGTGGACATCATCCCATTCCAAGTTTACCAAAAAAATATCCCATTCCACACCAGTCCTCGTCACTCTTCAATTTTCTACCTTCCACTAATCCACACCAACGTTAGATTTGATCTTTCGATATACTCATCATTTATCGAACTGTTGTCTCAAATTTCTTCCGCTCAATTTTCACCTTAAAAAAAGTCCATCTTATGCATCCATTTAAGTATATTACTAGTTAAATAATATGTTTTAGCTCTGAATAAAGTGTCAAAGATTAATTTCATTTGAAAACCACATAAAAAATATGGGACAAGAAGCTCCACAAACAAAACTGTTTATAAATATATGAAATTTTAATATTTTATAAAACTATGAAACTTTTGGGCAAAACCATACATTTCAGAAATCCAGAATTTTTTGTTTGGTTTTGTCTCAGATATCACTTAATTATGAAAATTCCAAACATCAGTTTTAATATTTTCTACTCGAACTAAAAATATTTGTTTATCTTTAAGAATTCTGCCAGAAATATTGACAGATCAATGTTTTACAACACAATCAGTAGCGGACCCAGCATTTATTTTTACCTGTGTCATAATATATAATTTTCAAAAAATTATATATGAACACAACACCGTTTGCGCCGCTGATTTTATAGTGTTCTAATTCAAAAAACAATGTATTTGACATTTAACCTGTATCATTTGACCCATCTTTTCTTTCGGTGGGTCCGTCTCTGAACACAATAATTCTACAGAGAAACTGAAAGATCTTACATTATCATCAGCTTGGTAGTCAATGTCCAAACTACGCTTGGGCACGGATCGGATATCCAGGTTTTTGAAGGTATTTGTGATTTGCTTCGTATACCACGAGTATCTAATTTTTCTATATTCTTTGCTTCGAAAAAATACGGATATTCGGAAAAACGGATATCCGAAAAATAAATAGATATTTGCGGATATTTACGAATACTTACGGATATCCGATAAATAAATAGATATTTGTGGATATTTACGAATACTTACGGATATCTCATATGTTTTGATTAATGCAAATAATCTTAAAAATTTGATACAAATTTGTTTTGTAAAATATTTTTTTGCATGACATATAAGATAAAAATCAAAAGAAAAGAGAATCTACATATTTTATAAAAAATTTAAACTTAGTTATCAATTATAATAAGACAAAACTTAAGAAAAAAGTTATAATTGTCATAAATTTATTCATTTTCTTTTATGTAATATTTTTATATAAATAATAATGTGAATATAATTTGTCAAATCATATGTTAGAATAACAATTATATAATTTTATACATTTAAAACTTTAAATATAATCAAGATATACATGTATTTATATATTACCGGATCAGATCGAATATCCGCTTTCCAAAATTTTAATATTTGTGATTTGCTTCGATTTTAACGGATATTGATTTTTAGTATTTGTTTTGCTTCGAAGGTTTACGGATATCCGAAATTTTCGAATTGAATCGAAACGAATAACGAATCGAATCAAATTTACCGGATAAAATGTCCGGCCTAGTCCAAACAGCCATAATGAATTTTTTAAAAGATGTTTACCGGCTTTGGGTATACTTGATTGAAGAAGTGCTAAAAGTTACTACCAAGTGCAATTAAACATCGCGAAAGTAATTTGTCCCCGAAAAGAAGGAATAACTTAAATAGACATGGATAACCAAAAAAACTTAAATAGATATATATGTAACATGAAAACAATAACATTGGAATAACTAGTTTAGCTAACTTTAGAACATATCATACATTATAAAGATGTCTTCTTTTTATAAGGCCATTACTACACTTACTACCAGAAACTCAATCGCAGAGCTAACAAAACATAGCGACGAATCAATCGGACAAACCATAGCTCGGCGCATACACCTCCTCTACACCAAGTAAGCAACCCGTCATTAACCTGCTAAGCATAACAAAACAACCACTGCCTCTCACCAGAGCTCATCCATTGCAAAAAAGAAGAAGAAGACGCTAACCCTTTTAGATATACACATCAAAACCACGAAAGGGAAGTCGATAAGGAAGTAAAAGAAAAGAGCAAGAACATGAGAATTTATCCCAATTTGCGATGAAAAGAGGCAACAGCCGAGGATGGAGAACGACAAGAGGCAACCCACTTGATGTTTGCTAACGACGTGATGCTATTTTTCGATGGAGCAAACAACTCCCTCCATGGAATTTCGGACTGTTTGGATGACTTTGGCAGCTGGTCGGGCCTGAAAATGAACAGAAGCAAGACAGAATTGTTCACTTCTGGCTTGGATGAAGATGAATTTAGAGCCATTGCGAGTTTTGGCTTTAATGTTGGATCCCTTCCAATTAGATACCTTGGCCTTCCCTTGATGAGTCGTAAGTTGAGGATCTCAGACTATGAACCTCTCCTGCAGAAGCTGATAAACAGATTTAGGAGCTGGGCTATAAAAACCCTCAGTCTCGCAGGAAGATTGCTTCTTCTCAACACTGTGATAGCAGGAACCATCAACTTCTGGATCTCAACTTTTATGTTACCCAAAGGATGTCTTAAAAGGATTGATTCGATATGCTCTCGTTTCCTTTGGTCAGGCAATATAGGCAGCTTCAGGAGTGCTAAGATAGCCTGGAAAACATGTTGTCTTCCTACAAGTGAGGGAGGTTTGGGCCTCAGAAACTTTACAGTTTGGAATAGGGCTCTGCTTCTTCGTTTCATATGGCTACTAGTATCATACAGTAAATCCCTTTGGGTCTCATGGCACTCGCACTATCACCTAACAGGTACAAACATTTGGGCCATTGAAGACTCAACTCATTACTCTTGGACTTGGAAGCAGATTCTCAATCTTAGACGTGAAGCTCTGAACTTCTGTAAAGCGGTTCTAAACTCAGGGAAAAATCTGAGCTTCTGGTATGATGTTTGGACACCTTTTGGGCAGCTGCTGAGCTTCATTGGACCATCAGGCCCTCGGTCGCTGCGGGTTCCTCTCCTATCCACAGTCTCTGAAGCGTGTGACTTTATTGGTTGGAAAATTGCTTCTCCTCGCTCTCAGGAATCACTGGACTTGCAAGTGCATCTTACCACAATTGCTTTGCCACTGCCAAGCGACATTGATGATCACTACGAGTGGCATGTGGAAGGAAGCACAACATTGGTGTATTCCTCAGCTCTCACATGGGAAGCCTTGAGACCTAAAGCTGAAAAGAAGCAATGGGTGGACAGTGTTTGGTTTAAAGGCTCAATCCCGAAGCACTCCTTTAATATGTGGGTGGCTAATGCGAACAGGTTGCCTACAAGGATAAGGTTAGCTTCTTGGGGAATGAATGTGTCTACTGCTTGTTGCTTATGCGCACTGGAACATGAGACAAGGGACCATCTGCTCCTCACTTATCAATATAGCGTGGAGGTTTGGCGACAGAGCCTGCAACGGCTTAACCCACCTGCAGCACATGTGTGATAAGAAAGAAAAATTGTCATTGTTGCTCAAAAACCCAACGACGTATAAATTTATCTTTATTAAAATAGAAAAGTTAACATTTTATGAAAATCAAATTTGAAACAGTGACACTATTCTAACACAGTGTACAAATATGATTATTTGACCAATCAGTAGTTGTTTTTAAAAGCTTTTTTTTTTTGATAAAATTGTTCTTAAACGCTAACGCTAGGATTCGTAGGAATAGTGTGAAATACTAAAATAGAAACAAAACAGATGGAAGTCTAACGTGGACACATGTATAAATGAATTGTCACAATTTATACATAACGTGTAGCTAATACGGGTCCCCCTTTCCTCTCGAGTCGAGAGTCGTCGAAGGCAGCCCCGGCTCTTACCCATGGCAACATTGGACATTTGCCATGGGTCCATAGTCCAAATATTTTATGTTATTTTAAAGGTTTGTTTCAATCTGTTAAATTATCAAAAAAACTCATAATTAAGTAAACCTAATTTATTTATTACAAGACAAAACAATAAAAAATCTGTACATCATCATTAATTTTGAGATTTTTTTTTATTTGTTTCAGGTAGTGTTTTGAAAACCGGACCAGGCGTTGATTCGGCATTGTAACTAGATTAATGGTCGTACCGGTCCAACTGGTTCAACTGGATTTTAAATTTTAATTAAATTTTATATTAAGTAACTATTATATGTATAACATAAAATTATTTTTATAAAATTTTATATAATTATTAGAATCTAAAAATGATATGAAAACAAAAATAATTTTTTTAAAAATAATATAAAATAATGAAAATAATTTATTTAGATAGATACTTAGAAAACAATATGATTTTTTTTAAGAAATATTTTTAAAATTTGCAGTTTAAAAAAAATACTTGAATTTGAAAAAATAGGATTTTAATATCAATTTTGATCACTGGTTTTAGCGAGTTTTACCGTTTTTGACGGATTTGCTAATTTAACTCAAATCCAGTTTTTAGTATAACCCGGAACCGGATAGATGGTCGAGTCACTGTCCGACCGGCCGGTTGGACCAACCGGCCGGTCCGGTCCAGTTTTCAAAACATTGGTTTCAGGTCTTAGAGTTCAAGTTAAAAGAAATGCAGTGAAAAAAATTTATAAAATATTTATAAAATGGTCCATATTCTGTGTTTCGTCCATGGCTATTATATTGGTTAAGACGGCACCGGGGTCGAAGGTGTCTTTAAAACATCGCGTAGTGTGTTATTTACTCTGGAATAGAAAATTGAAACAGTAGACACGAAATTAATAAAGATATATTTGCGGGAAATTAGCAGTATTTCTTATGAAACGGGACGTGTGGGTTCCTTTAGGTTTTAGTTTCTTGTTTTGTTGACCTAGTTTGAGTTTACAGAATAAACTAGGGATCAAAAGACCTAATTACCAAAAAGGAACATTCATGGAAATTGTGTTGATAAAAACGATTATTTTAAATAGTTAAAGATTTAGGGTATGAATGGTGATCAGGAAACGATGAAGAATAATGCATTTCCTAACGTTCCTAAAAAAAATCACCATTCACAAAGAATAATAATTCCATTTCATTTCTTTTCATTCCTTTTTTTTGTAGAGAATTAAAGAACAAAATTATTCCTTATTAAATTTGATAAGGAACAATCATTCATTTTCATTCTTACTATTTTATTTTTATTCATTCTTTTTTTATTCGTTCCTCTTGTGGTCACCTGTCAGATTTTTAAAGAAGATGAGTAAACGTACATTTACAAAAAGCCATATACCCAACCCCACTATTGTCATATCTCCACGATAAACCTAACCCATCTACTTGTTTCGCTTTTGGCCTCTCTTTGAAGAGAGAAAGAGATAGAGACTAGAGAGATTACAATCCTCATTCTACTCCAAAAAGTCCAAACTTTTGATTAATTTCGAGGTTGCATGGATTACATGTTTATTTTTTGGCACGTGGACTGTGGACAACACCTCCTGAGTCGATTGGCTCTCTCGAACTCTATATTATATTTTCTTTTTTTTTCCGTTAGAGCATCTCTAACACTATTACCATATAATTTACTGTAAAATAAAATTAAAAAATATAATTAAAAAAAATAAAAAATAATTATTCTATAAATAAAATAACTTTCTATTTTTGTTCATATTCTATTTTCCATTCCATCTTTGAAATAAATTATAAAGTAGAAATGAAGATGTCCTTATAGTACTCTTTCTAAATTTAATAGATTGATAATTTAAAATTTATGCAATTTAAATTTATTAATTTTGTTAGTTTTATATGATTTTCAGTAAAGTTTTATCACTCATATTTTTAATTTTTTAAAATTTTAAAATAAAATGAATTAATCAATATAAAATATAAGTTTTTTATATATGCAAAGAAAAACTAAAACATATCTTTTGTATATAAAGAGAGTATAATTTAATATTTTTATTTATTATGGTTTTATTCTTGTAATCAACAATGAAACTAAAATCATTCAACTATTCATTAAGTAATTAATCTGGATTAAAAAATTAATGTATTAGGGTACGCACATATGTTAATAAAATTAAATGTATATTTTAATTTATTAGTTTTTATTAATTTTATAAGATTTCAAATAAAAGTTATATTATTTGTATTTATAGATTTTAATTGATGTTTTAGTTTAAAATAAAATGCATTAAATAAAATCACAAAATGATTTTTTGTATACAAATAAGAACTAAAACGTCAAAAAAATTAAACAGACGAAGTATAAAACTTGCGATTTTTTTCTTTTTATTTCCAGAAACTAGTAGTATTTTTTACTTTGCACAAAAGTGAATAACATCATTCACTTTCTAAAACATTTCCACATCAGAGTATATAAGCATTTTTGTATTACAGTGTCTGTATATATCGACGCATCCTCCTTTACTTCTGTCTCTCACTATATAGCCAAGCGTTTTAGTTTTAGTCCATCACATTTTTGCCAGTGTGTCTGTGAGAGAAAACAAAATATCACACTTTCTTCTTCTTCTTTCATCTCCCTTTCTTCTTCTTCTTCTTTCTTTGGTTTTCTTTTAAAATTTTCTGTGTAACAATTTGTTGCTCTCGGTTCACCAAAACAAAATATTGTTCTTGGTTTCTCCGACTCTTTCCCCTTGAACTAAGTTCGTCAGGTTAGTAAATCACTCCATATATACCTTAATAAAGTCGCTTTAGAATATACTATATAACGTACTACAAAGATGTATAATATACACATGCATGTATATATGGAGATATCTTGTGATGAATTTGGCGAAAAACCCTTTATCAAGGAAAGAAAAAAAGTATTGGGAAATGAGGATAATATACTTGCTCGCTGGTCAGGATATTTAGTGGTGAATTGGTGAAGGAAACTTAAATTTTTCTTCAAACTAGGAGGAAATTTTGTTGAAGCGTAATTTATCTTTGTGACATGTCTCTATATAAGTACTTAGTATTGTATTTTTCTTTTGATTGTAGAAATTAAAGAGGGGGGAAATGAGTGGAAGTGGTGGAGAAATGGAAGAGAGACTGCTAAGTGGGTCAGAGATAGAACAGAGGAGAGAGAGTCTCTACCTGAGAAAAAGATTTGGAATGAAGTAAAAAAAATGTGGAGAATAGCTTTACCATCTACTTTGTTCAGAGTGATGTCGTTTGGCTGTATAGTGGTGGCTCAAGCCTTCATTGGTCACAACAGTGAAAGGGGTCTCGCTGCTTATGCTCTCCTTCAAAGCACTTTCATTCGTTTCATCTATGGTGTTATGGTAAGCAACTTATGATCCATCGGTTTGAACCAGATGACCACATATCGACATCACCATATATATATAGAAATCATGATATTTTAGTGCTTTTCATTAGAAAAGTTACTGTGAACGGAAACATGCAAAACACAAACAAAAGTGAAAAGAAAACAATTTTGTCCCGGAAAAAACTTTTAGAAACACCAAACGTGGTGGTTTAATTGAAGGTAGGAACAATGCCGTAAAATATAGTAGATGCACACTGTAAATGTAAAAAGAGAGTAATCAAGGGATTAATTAGTTTGAACTTCAGAGTTAAGAAGAAAATTAGTTTGAACTTACTCAATAATTAGCGTTTGTGTTTACAATTTGCAAATGACTTATTAGTACAAAACATTAAAATGTTATGGTTTGACATCTTTATAACAATATATTTAAGCAAAAAAACTAACGAATGAATTATGATGGAACCAAGATTGTATAATTAAATTTGCTGGTTCTATATAATGTTTTCTGTTACAGGCAGGTATGTCAAGCGCGACGGAGACGCTATGTGGACAAGCCTACGGAGCACAACAATATCACATGATGGGGATCTATCTACAACGTTCTTGGATAGTAGACACATTTACAGCCACCCTTTTGTCCCTTTCATAGTCTTTGCTGGTCCCATTCTTCGGTTACTAGGTCAAAACATTGAGATCACAAAGACCGTAGACGAGATCTACCTTTGGGTCATCCCTTATCTATACAGCCTCGTATTCACCATGACAATGCAAATGTACCTTCAAGCGCAGATGAAAAACGCTATCATAGGCGTTCTCTCGACCATAGCCTTGGTCTTGGACATTGGGGCCACTTGGTGGTGCGTGAGAGTGATGGGGATGGGAATCCATGGTGCGCTTCTAGGACTTAATCTAAGCTCGTGGTCAGTGGTTATAGCCGAGTTTGTGTACGTGTTTGGAGGGTGGTGCCCGCATACTTGGACCGGCTTTAGCACTGCTGCTTTTGTTGATTTTATTCCCATGCTCAAGTTATCCATTTCCTCTGGCTTCATGATTTGGTAATTTTAACTTTTTTCAGGGTAAAACATGATGAGTAATATAATAATCGCACTTGACTGACTCTTTTTTTATTTGAACAGCTTGGAGTACTGGTATATGAGCATCATCGTCTTAATGTCAGGATATACAAAGGATGCAAATATTGCAATTTCTGCGTTTTCCATATGGTACAACCTAGAATCCACCATGAAAGAAAATATGTAATGTTACTATACCTTTTGAAAACTACATCCTCAATTAATTTTGCAGCCAATATACCTACACATGGGAGATGAACATATGCTTAGGCTTGTTGGGTGCAGCATGGTATGTGTATATACACTCATTCGAAATATTCTGTATTAGATATGTACATATATATATATATATATATATACTCTGAATTAATGCTATGGTATATGTTACTATATCTATTATAATGCAGCGTAAGAGTAGCAAACGAATTGGGAAAAGGAGACGCAGAAGCGGTGAGATTCTCAATAAAAGTGGTGCTTGTGGTATCAGCGGTGATTGGTGTGATATGCTCTGCTCTTTGTCTAGCGTTTGGTGGTCAAATTTCGTATTTGTTCTCTGATAGCCACCAAGTTTCAAAGGCAGTAGCTGATCTCTCCATCGTCCTTAGCATATCCATACTCTTAAACATCATCCAGCCCATTCTATCTGGTTAGAAATGATCAAACGCTTTTATTAGGCATATTAATATAATTAAGGTGTATAACATAAAGTTTTAAATACTTTTAACCACAACTTCTGCATGTAAACAGGGGTAGCTATTGGAGCAGGGATGCAAAGTATGGTAGCATTTGTGAACTTGGCAACTTATTATGCAATTGGTGTTCCTTTAGGGTTCATCCTTATTAACATTTTCCATTTTGGTGTTAAGGTACGTAAAATATGACACGGTTTGCTAATTAAGTAATTTTATTAGTTTATAATCATAAAACTAATGATAATCTTATCAACCGATATTGGATGCGTTTAACTACAGGGACTCTGGTCTGGAATGTTGGCTGGAGTTGGTATCCAAACGTTGATATTGTCTTATGTTATATACAAGACTGACTGGGAAATGGAGGCAGTTTACTTTGACCTCTATTCATAATTAATTAGAACTTTGAACAAAACTCAGGTTCATTTTTTTTTTATCTAACTACAGGTAAAGAAGACGAAGGAGCGTATGAAAACATGGACTCTAAAGTTACCTTCTGCAGAATCAAGTTCTACTATCTCGATGAGAGATGAAGAGAGGAAATGATTATACATTATATGTGTGTATATATCTAGTTTAAAGAAAATCTAAGAATATTCTTTTTTGTGTTTTGAAAAAAGAATATTTATGCATGCATGGTATTCTGTGTTTTTGAACTCGTTTAAGAAATTAATGAAGTACCTTTGTTGAGTTGCATTATTAGGTTAATGCAACTCTCATAACTTTCGTTTGTCTACTTTACGTATACTTGAGTTTTGATTGAATATGTATTTAGGTTGTCGAAAAAAATGAATTGTTTGAGTACCTGTAATCATGGAGTATATTTCAAGGAAGTTTTTAAAAAATTCATCAGGTTAGCATTCACTGATAGCAATCCAATCCTTACACAACGATTTGCTGTCAGTATAATTCACAATTAATGTCAGCTGAAGTGATACGTCTCTATCGAAAAAGGTTAGCAAATCGTTATCTTGATCGTCGAATACACTGACAACAATCCAATCCTCAGAACATGTGGTTATTAAATAAACTTTGCACAAGAGTTTCAAAACTATCTATCTGAGAAAACAAAGATAATGAAAGCAACGGTAACATCCTCCAAACACCATCGACATATTTTGTTTGTAGTATATTTTCTTTACTTTTGTCTTTTCCCGCATGAGATACCTATTGAAAGAAAGTTTCATAGTTATGTGTTGCATCATTATTCATAACGCGATGTATTTAAGTTTTGAAGTGTCATATCCTCAGTCACAGACTAATATATGACACAAACGTCTCATTTGAAAATATAGATCAGTGTATATGAGAGAGAATACGATTCGTATGGTCTTTCTTATTAAGATGAAAGTCAAGCGTAACGGACCTGACGGTGCAGTTTCATTTTTTTTCCCTTTCAATTCTATAATTTATATTTCCACAATTTATATATATTTCTATAATTTATACTAATTTTATTTTCTTGTCTATTCAGATGCATTTGTTTTTTTTTTCTTTCCTCCTGGTCTAGCTTTCCATTTTGCTTGGTCTAAGTGTTTTTTTGTTAAGAAAAATTCCACTGTTAGCAAAAAAAAAAAAAAAAATCAACTTTTATTTGTGAGAAAAAACAATTTTCATTTTCTTCCCTTGATATATATATTATATTATATTAATTTTATTTCAGATATTTTCTTAAAGTATTAAGGACATCATACCATTTATAAAACCAACATTTGTGTTTTTTTTCAACTGAACAATATTTTTTTTTAACAAAACGGAACAATATTTTATTTTCGTATCAGTTATTATAATTACTTTTTATTCAATTTCAAAAATTTGCTGTTTTCCTATATATAAAAAGGACACTCAAAAGGTAGAAACTAAAAAAAAAAACTGGTCTTCAGGACAGGACAGGTCAGGTCCACTCGCTGCAAACTTGTCCAAAGAAAAACCTCAGAACTTTGGGAAAGTTTCAATCTTTCCCCCTTTCTTCCTCCTAAACATCCGTTGATTTTCCACAAGGATAAACGCGATTAACAGATTAGCCACCTTCATCTTTGAGCTCCAACACTCTCAAGAACAAATGAAAGGTGCATGTGTTAAGAAGAAAACCTATTTGGTGAATGACGCTGGCGAGGTTGAAACAGTCGGAGAAAGCGGGAAAAGAAGTGGAGGAGACGGTGGGTTTGGCAGTGAAGACGGCGGAGGTGGAAGTGGAGAGTCAGTTCTTCCCGAGATGGGTGATGATATGGAAGAAGAAGAAGATGATGAAGAAGAAGAAAGAGGAGAAGGGAAAGAGGAAAGGTCAAAGCTTGATGAAGGCTACTTCGAAATCGAAGCTATTCGCCGTAAGAGAGTTAGAAAAGTAAGTTCCTTTCCTTCTTCTTCTTCTTACAGCAAGTGTGGTTTTAAGATTAGTATAGAGGTACATTGTTAATTTCTTACACACTGGTTACAAATGTGGTTTTATGAGGAAGCAGAATCTGATTTAATGATTGATTTTACTAGCTTTAATGTTTTGATATCTTCTTATTGAATCGTAGGGGAAGGTCCAGTATCTAATTAAATGGTGAGTTTCTTCAATATAATTACTCAAATTTCATATTTAAGTCAGTGTAACATAATGCTTTTTTTTTTAATTGACATATATTGTGAAAAGGCGTGGATGGCCTGAAACAGCCAACACGTGGGAGCCTCTAGAGAATCTACACTCTATTGCTGATGTTATTGATTCATTTGAAGGAAGGTTAGTACATCTTAATCTTAATGTGAGCAGTTACATGTGGTATACTAATTTGCTTTTCTTTGTATCAATAGTTTGAAACCAGGGAAGCCTGGTAGGAAGAAGAAGCGCAAATACGCAGGTCCTTATTCTCAGCTGAAGAAGAAGCAGCAACGTTTAGGTTACGATGCTGCGGAGAAGTCTGACTCTTCTACGTCTCTTAACAACTCTAGCCTCCCTGGTATTCGTGGTCCACTCGACCTCAGTGGTTATGTAGCCGCCAACAACAACCAAGGGGAAGCTAACAGTGGGAATGTTGGTATGGTCAGACAAGTTAGTTTGAAGGAATATGATCCGACGCAAAACGAGTTAAGGGGACCAGGAGGTGATAATGTAAGAGAAAATGGGTTTCTCAAGGTTTATCCAAAGGAGTTTGATAAGGACAGTCGTTTCATAGGTGCTAAACGGAGGAAGTCTGGTTCTGTGAAAAGATTCAAACAAGACGGAACCACAAGTAACAACAACAACAACAACCACACCACAACAGCTACTACTGCAGATCAGAATCTGACACCAAATTTAGACTCTTTTGGTAGAATGGTAGAACCACACCACAATAACAATCTGTCTCAGAAAAGCAAAGTGGAGGAATTAGACATTGTGAGGATCATCCAGCCAGTGAGGTTTTCTTCATCTATAACAAACAATGTACAAGACGCGTTGGTGACGTTTTCGGCGCTGAGGTTTGTCTGTCTCTTTGCACTTTGGATAGTTTCTCACATTTGAGTTCATACTTATTTGGGTACTTACTAATAGGTCTGATGGGAAGGAAGTAACGGTAGACAATAGGTTTCTCAAGGCTCACAATCCTCTCCTTGTAAGGTTTATCTTTAGAGTTTTTCTTCTGCACTTTACTCACATGGAAGAGTCTAAAAGCTTTTTCCTGTTCTGTGTTTTTCTTTTTGACCCCAGCTGATTGAGTTCTACGAGCAACATCTCAAGTACAATCCCGAAAGATAAGAATTTGTTTGTACACAGCACTTTGTAGGTAGATAAAAATTAGATGAGCAACCTGTTCGTTTTTTTTTCACGTTCAATCAAGTAAATCTCGTCTTTTTGTACTTTTCTTAAACTTGCATGTTCAAAGATAAAAATATATATCTAACAAAATATGTGGATCAGTACATATGTTCTCATGAATACAAAGTTACAGCAAACCAATAGCTTTCCCTCTGGTCTATCATTCATTCAGTTGATGTGATTTGGAATGTCGCTTTCGAGCTGAAGGAACAGGGAGAAGCTTTATCCTTTTGTGATTTGGTTGCTCCTTCTGCAAGAAATCATTTCCATATAGTCTTCTTTTCGGAACCTCTGCTTCATCTGATGCTTCTGAAAGCTCCAAATCAGGATCATGAATGTTCTCATTGTTGTCATTAGAGAACTGTTGTGAGGATGAGCTATCATGCTCTTGTAACATGTCTTTAAACGTAATGAGGTGCACTGCAGACTTTTTAACCTCTACCAGAGGGTTGGAAGAGTCTCCTGTGTTTTCGATTGAAAATTCAAAGAAGACTTCGTTGTAAGATCCCATGGACATGCAACTTCTGTTGAACAAGAGAAGATGATCTGATCCAAAACTCATGTTTGCGAAAGCTTTTGGATCAGGATACCATAGCTCATCCATAACAACCAGCTCTTGAGCATCATCAACCCTTTTAAAATGCAAGAACAGCGTATCTTGAGATCGTTCATTGAGTACTGTCCATCAACTCCAATCATTACGCAAGCGGAAAAACCTAGAATGTCAGATGATGATTGACTCTGAGGCAAGTGTATTCTCAAGGAAGATCCCATGGCTTGGTGATTGAAGCAAGAAGGCACATCTCTTCCAGGAAAATAAGAGTGTTCTGGTTTTGCTGCATCTAGCTTCATGTTCCGGTGGATGAGATTCTGTGCCTCTTGATCCAGTTTGTAACAGTTGCTCGCTACAAGCTTGCGCAGACAACAAGGCTTGAAGCAGCCTGAGATACTCGTTAGGGATGTGCAGCCATGTGCGTAGATATACAAGAGACCTAGTGGAAGCTCATCAGGCAGTGCTTGAAGTCTCTGGCAGTTGTTTACATCCAGTTTGTTCAACCTGGTGAGTCGTTTGATGCTCGCAGGGATGTGTTCAAAGTTGTTACCACTCAAATCTAGTTCTGATAGACTCCACAAGTTACCAATACTGTTGGGGATCTCTATCATGTTCATGTTGCTTAGGCACAGAGCTCTCAAGTCATCAAACCTTGATAAGTGAGGACAAAGAGAGTGCAAACCTTCCGAGGTGTAGAAGCTATTCCCAATTGCTAAAACTTGCAGACGGTGAAGTCGCCCGATTGACCATGGTGCTCGTCTTATTGCAGTTCTTCTAGCTTGAATCACCTCGAGAGCTATCAAACTACCAATGTTTTCAGGCAGTTCTTTGATGCTGGTCTTTTCCAAATCAAGCCACCTCAAGCAGCTCATTGTCTGACAAATCTCTGGCGGAAGGCTCTCAAGTACAGAACAGCCAGAAAGCTTGAGCTTTTCAAGTGAGGTTAACTCAGAAATGCTTACAGGAAGAGATTGAAGTCTTTTATTTCCTGAAATATCCAAAGACCTAAGGTGAGAGAGATCACAGATTCTTGCAGGAACTTCATCAATCGATGTATCAGATATACGCAGAACTTCTATATTCTTGGCAACACGAGGGAACTCGTTGATATTAAGGCAACCAGACACTTCAAGAGTTTCAAGACGTGTGAGCTTCTGTAATGACTCTGGGAGGTTCTCAAGATGTTTGCAACCGTTCAAACTCAGTGATTTAAGTGACACCAAGTGCTTTACAGAACTTGGAAGAGTCCTGATACTCTGGCAATCCGACATATCCAACTCAACCAGACAAGAGAGACGGCTGATCATCGATGATGGCAGTTCTTCTATCTTTGTACTGCTCAGATAGAGTCTTCTGGTATTCCAAGAAAACTCTGGAAACTGCATTAGGCTTGAGCATCCGTTCATTCCAACTGTTTCAAGCGATGGCAAAGTGATTCCTCTTGGTATCTTCTTCAGTTGGACGCAGTTAGTCAAGTACAAACAATAAAGTTTCTGAAGATTTTTGATAGATGGAGTAACCTTAGTTAAGCTTTGGCAATAGGAAAGGTTTAGTTCCTCAAGATTTGTGGCTTTTGAGAGATCAGGAACTTCGATTAGGTATTTACAACGAGAAAGATCCATCTTCTTCAGTTTCCTAAGAGGCTGAAAAAATCACATCAAATGGTTATAGTCAATAGCAAAAGTAGCCAAGATCTGTAGTTTCTATGACGAATTTTTACCTGGATTCCATTCCAAAGGTAGTGGAGATGGCTATTACTCATACAAAGTTCAACAAGAAACTCTGGATGAAATCTTGAAGGCAAAGAGTTTAAAGGGTATCCATCCCAGCGTAGATAACGAAGCTTGCGTGGTAGATAAGTGAGGCCATTGGGTAGATGCACTCTAGTCTCTCCATCATATGAAAGATCACAGAAGTTGAGAAGCTTGAGATTAGACAATCCCTCAAAAGCTTGATCACTAGCCAATACCTCAGATACTTCAGACAGGTTGAGAGACATTCCTTCAACAAGACTTGTTCCCTATTAAATGGAAGCTATCAAAACCATTTACATATTAGAGTTCTGACAAAATATATAGGGAAGAGAACTCACAGTATTTTCTGACAGCAGATCACTGATGTCTTCAGGACTCCATAAAAGAAACCGTTCAGCCGGTTTGTTACCTGCTTTTCGCGTACAAGTTCTCTACCCATCTGTTCAAGCAAGTCATGCATCTTTATGCATCCATTTGATATGACTACCAAAGATTCCTCAGTGAGAACCGTGATACAAATTTCAGCGGCATATCCACAAATATCCAGAAGTCTTGTGACATAATCAACATGCTTCATGTTATAGAAACATGATATGTAGAGAAAAACAGACTTCTCTTGCTCATCCAATCCATCGTAGCTAACTCTCAGAACCTCCATGATATCACTATGCGGAGAAGTGTCAAGCCTAGCAAGTGTGCTTTCCCATTCTCTTTGCCTTCTTAGGTAAAGGAACGAACCTAAAACTCTTAAAGCCAGTGGAAGACCAGAAGCATAGTTTATAGCTTGAACCGATAACTCCAGAAACTCATGTGGAACTATCATCTCATTTCTGAAAGCATAGTTACAAAAGAGCTGCAAAGCTTCCTTTTTGTGTAAACACTTAACTTTATATATCAGATCTATGCCATGAGAAACTAGCAAATGTCTATCTCGCGTTGTCACAACGATTCTGCTTCCGGACCAAACCAACCAGTCTCCTTAACCAATTCATTCAGCTGCTCAGATCTATCTACATCATCGAGTACAATCAAAACCCTTCTATGTCTGAACCTTTCCTTTATCATGCTCGAACAAGAAACCGAGCTCCACGCTTCTTTATCTCTCTCTCCAAACATTCTGCATAAAAACTCTCCTTGTAAATGCCTAACTCCATATCTGTTACTGACTTCCTTCACATTCTCCATGAAGCAGTGAGCTTGAAATCGAGATGAGAGTTCGTTGTATAAGTGCTTAGCAATAGTAGTTTTCCCAACTCCACCCATTCCCCAAATCCCTACCATTCTAACATCTTCATCCTCTATAGACATCATAGACTGCAGAAAGTCCATATCAGAACTCATTCCAATCAACTCATCTGAATCACCCAGTGAAGTGGAAACCAATCTATCGGAAATGTCTTTCACAATCTTCTTAACTAGCTTTGACTCATCCCTCCTACCACACAAAGTTCATCATCACTTTATAAGTTCGGAAACACAGTCACAGACAAGACTGCAAAACACAATGTCTTAAAAAACTTACCAATTACGAGAATCTTCACCAGATATAGAAGCTAGCTGCATCAAAACTTCTCTCCATTTCTTCACCTTCTTCTTGTCACTGTGACTCTCCACATCCTCACCGAAACTCCCAGCCTGTCTTCTCACATCCGAAGGATCAACCTCGTAGAAAACGGGTATGATTGTCTTCTGATCAACCATGTTCTTACACTCCATGATCTCTAGGAGCTCGTCCAAGCACCAGCTTGAAGATGAGTAGTTCCTAGAGACCACAACGATTGCAAATCTTGAGCCTTTGATCGCATCTACAAACTCTGAGGAGATAGACTTGCCTCTCTCAAGATCCAAGTCGTCTCTGAACGCGTTGATCCCCATCCTATCAAGTTCGCAGAACAGATGGCTCACGAATGTTTTGCGCACATCTTCTCCTCTAAAACTCACGAAAACGTCCGTTTTCCAGATGGCTGAAGAAGAAGAAGCCATGGATTCTCTATCTCAGATAAAGTCAGTCAACTTTTTGATCCTCTCTGCTATATTAAGAGTAAACAGGTTTCTATTATCACCCAGTGATTCTCCTGACAGCTTGAAACCATGAAAGTGATACTCTGTCCTTAGAAGTCAAAGGTTCCAATTTCATTACAACGCGTGGCAGAGTCAGAGCACTCAAATCATTTTGTGATCATCCAATGATTCTCTAATATCTGGAACCTTGAAAAAGATACTTTTACTCCAAGGTTTCCAATTTCAAAATCATGTCTACACCTAAAAACTTTCCTAAACTATCCAAAAAAACAGAGAGATAGATACACTTGACGGCTTCAAAAGTGGAGAGTATAAATACATGGTGTGATTGGAGTTTGAGTGTGTATTTGGGGTGAAGAGATAGAGACAATGGAACATAACAAGTTCTTGAGGAAGTTCTGATGATGAATGTTTCCACAGTAACCTGAAAACTCTCACTCAAGGAGGTGGTGAATCCATTCTTTTGCAATAACCGGTGAGCCATACCAAGGTCTGGTTTCATCGTCTGAACCAACAGGCGAGTGGTAAACACCGTCGAAGCTAACGTTAAGTGCACCTTCAAGATGAGCTGAAACCTCAGGAACCACTCCATCACCCCACACGTCAGCTCTTCCACATACTTGCTTGTATCCTTGCCCTACAAAACGCGCACGAAAGCTAGGCCCTGATGAATCCCCAGTCTTCTTGTTGCTCGCTATAGTAAGCTCTGAGATTGCTTCACCACCGTCGATTCCAACAGTCACATCAGAATCAACTGCCTTGTCCACTAAAGGAGCTCCACGAATGTATCTACACAATGAACTACCAAATCAGAATTGTAAGTTTGATTATCAATGGATTTAGAAGAAGAAACACTACCTTCCGGCGATGCAGACATATCTGAGTTCAGGAGTGTAAACAGCTTTTGCACAATTCTCTTCCACATAATAGAGAAGACCTCTTGTTTGATCAATAACCCCTGATACTCCTCTCGGTGGTGGTCTATATACAAAACCACAACAGTTAAAAACGTCAAAGCAACATCTCTTGAAAAGTCTAAAAGTAATGAACTTTCTTTTGGTTACCTACAAGTGAGGCGTACCAAGTGTCAGCAACAAGGAGATATCAGCGTTTCCGTATTCTTCCATGTAAACTCGAGCAAGCCATCCTCCAGCTGAGTGTCCAATCAAAGACAATCCTTTACCTGTTGTATGTGACACAAAGCCAACAAATTTTATCTATCCAGTGTGTCCAAACATCATTGCACATTATGAGAGACTTTACCTTGGGATAACTCATTGGCTTCACGGACGGCATCATCAATTCTTTTCAAGTACCTAATCATCCATAACAAGCCAAACTCATAATTTGAAACAAGTAGAAGACAAACAAGTGATGAGTTCATAGAGCCCAAATCCATTACCAATCAAGAACAGGACGAGGGCGGAGAGTGCCGCGCCAGTAGGCAGGATCAACCAAACCGGCTGCATTTCTAAACCAGTCAAGCCTTGATACAGCTGCAACCACTGAAGGAACACCGTACTCACCCAATGTCACCTCCAGCTTCTTGTAGTCTCCTGAATTGTTTCCTAAACCCTAACCAAAACCCCAGAAAGGAATGGAATGGAATCATATACAACACGAAACCAAAGTTTTGGACTTTACAGACGTTTCATAAGGAAAATGCAGAAACCCATAAGCAGGAAACGACTAGTGAAACAGTGAACTGATCCAAGATTGAAAAAAAAACAAATCTTTAATCGTGGAACCACACATTTTCCGCCTTAGTTATCTCTATCTGACCAGGGGGATGAGGTTGATTACCGGGAGAATGACGGCGGGACGGGGTTTGATGTCGCCCGAGGAAGAGGAGGAGGATAGTGACGTGGCGGAGGAGAAGCTGGGCCTTAGCCTGAGCGATGGATAAATCGCCGAGGCCATATTTTTGTTCTGTGGATGTGGAGTAAGCTCAAGGGGAGAAAGATGGACCTTTTAAAATCTACATGTTCTTGAGCATTTTAATGTATTTACATAAAAGCCCTCATTAATTTCAATTTTATCACACTGGATGATTTCAGTAAAAGATAAACTATATTAGTTATCGTTTTAAACTTGTAAGAAAACATTAAATTTTATATATTTTATAAATAAAAACATCATTACCTGTAGGGCAAATCTCCAAAATAGCACATTTCTAAGTTTATATCACAAAAATAGCACTCAAAAACTAAAAGAGAAAAAGACAAAAATAGCACTAAATCAAGTTTATGTTCCCAAACTAGCATTCAAGGTCAAAAGTCACAAAAATAGCACTTAATGTTTTATCAAAAGTCACAAACTTAGGGTTTAGAGTTAAAGGGTGGAGTTTAGGATTTAAGGTTTAAGGTTTAGGGTTTAGAGTTTAGGGTTTAGGGTTTAGATTTTAGGGTTTAGGGTTTAGGGTTTAGGGTTTATGGTTTAGGGTTTAGGATTTAGTGTTTAGGGTTTAGGGTTTAGGGTTTAGGGTTTAGGGTTTAGGGTTTAGAGTTGAGAAATGAGGTCATGGGGATAAGATTTCAAATTTTGAAAAATAAAAAAAATTAAAATTTTCAAACGATAAACTTAGAAATGTGCTATTTTGGTCATTTTAGTTTTTGAGTGCTATTTTTGTGATATAAACTTAGAAATGAGCTATTTTAGAGATTTGCCCAAACTAAAATGACCAAAATAGCATTTTATCTTTTGAAAATTTTAATTTTTTTATTTTTCAAAATTTGAAATCTTATCCCCAAAACCTCATTTCTCAACTCTAAACCCTAAACTCTAAATTCTAAACCCTAAACCCTAAACCCTAAACCCTAAACCCTAAACCCTAAACTCTAAACCTTAAATCCTAAACCCACCCTTTAACTGTAAACCTAAGTTTGTGACTTTTGATAAAACATTAAGTGCTATTTTTGTGACGTTTAACCTCGAATGCTACTTTGGGAACAAAAACTTGAGTTAGTGCTATTTTTGTCTTTTTCTCTTACCTGTATATGTAATCATATTTCAATGATTGATATATAAAATTAATAAATTTTGCATTCAATTTATAAAACATTTATTTTAGAAACAAAAATTTTACTCACAATTAAATTGAAATTAATTAAGTATTATTGAACAATTACAGAAAGCGTGTACATTTGAGTGGTACAAACCCATTTTTTTGTTGCAATTCATCAAGAAACTAGTTCAAGAAACCTTGGCGGGAGAAAAACTTGAGTCTTGCATCCTTATTCTTTCCACCGTCAATGCTGCGAAGGCGGTTTTGGGGCCGCAGCATCCCATTATGTATTCCAAGAACAACAATGACTGTCATTGTCAACAAACCAAAGGCGCCCACAAGTGTCTTCAAACCCATTCCCATTTTCCTGGGAATACAAGAGAACAGAAACAGAAAAAACTCCATGAGAAACCTAATAATCATTCATAGCAACGGTCATTGTACGGTTCTTTTTGTTACAGCTTACCTACGAGGTCTACTTTGGGTTTCTTCCATGACTAGTTCATCATCACCACCGGCCGCCTCCGTTAGTATCAACTGTTCATCAATGATCTCATCATGGCCAACTTCTGAAGTGTCCGAGTCTGATGAATCAGTGTCTTCTTCTCGGTAAGCAAGACTTAGTCCTATCTCAAGAATGGCGATTTGGCCTCCAAAATCCACAGAAACTTCCACTTGATCCCCTGTTTGTAAGTTAAACTCTTCATTTGAAAAATGTCCTTGCCAGATGTGTTTTTCACGGTACATACGAATGTGATCTGTTGCTGCAAGACTCCATACATCTCCTTTGGTTTGATTCGTCAATGTAATCTTTGAAGAGTATGCAGACATCACATCGTTTTGTTGACTCACATATGGTGTCCACAAGGTAAACCCAACCAGATCAGGATTCAAAGATTTAGGCACAGTAAAAGAAATTGAATGCTTTTCATTCTTGAAGCTAACCCAGTTTGGAAGGCTTGATCCCAGGACAAACATTCCCCCATTTCCATCCACAGCCCATCTCTGTAAGAAAAAAGACCATCATATCATCAGAACCAACGCCACGCTCCTAGTAACTGTAACTACAAGTAAAGCAGTCTAAAGTAGCTTAAGTATTTTTTTTCTTTTTAATATCAAGAATCAGGAACCAATTCAACAAGTTAAAAGGTGAAGAGTTAAATAAAATAAAACCTGCATGATTCTTTCTCTGTAAGTATCTGATATGCGCTTGCACATTTCCAAATGGATGACTCCAACCCTTTTCAGTGTATCAAGCCCCGGGGTCTCAACAAGGTTGAAACAATTTGTGAGATGCAAAGATTGCAACGCCAAGCACCCTGATAAGTCTGGAGTTCTTTCCAACATGATACAGTTGCTTGCATAAAACGATCTCAACTTTTTTGGTAAACTAAACAAGGATTCAAGTTCTGAGCAACTATCTAATTTGAGGATCTGTAGACTCAAAAGACCACCAAAATCCGTTTGCAAATTACGAAAGTTGTTGCCCTGGAGATCAAGTTCCTCAAGGCAAGACAAACTCCCAAGATCTTCAGGAATTAATTCATCAGATAGATTGCAGGAACCTAAACGCAAAGTCATTAGGCAGGTTAAACCGGTTAATGAGAGAGTGGTAGGTAGAGACTCTTGAGGGCTTTCATCAGAATGAGTGTAGTCTCTGTCTTTCCATAAATCTTTGCAGCCATCAAGAGATAACTCTTTCAGTTTCTTCAGTTGATTACTCGACGAGGGGATTTTCCTTAAAGCAGTAAAATCGGCTTTCAGAGTTGTCAAGGATTCCAGTTCACCTAAAGCATCATCCAATCTCTCAAGTTGCGAGCAGCCTGATAGAATGAGAGTTTCCAGCGACTTCAACCTATATAGTTCCACGGGGAGGTCACGAAGCTCAGTGCAGCCTTTAAGATTCAGTAGTACCAGCTTTCTACTAAGAAGGCGTATCGTCTTGTGAACCAGGACCAATTTTTTACAGTTAATCAGAAGCAACTTCTCAATATTTGGGAGATACCAGAAGTCTGGAGTCTCCGTGAGCTGGAGGGAGTGACTGAGGTCGAGATACTTCAGTTTTCCCAGGAACTGTGGCTGTTACAAGAAAAGAAAAAATTCCACACACACATAAAAGTGAATGATCAAATCGCAAGAGTGAAAAAATAAAGTTCTGAAACTTTTAGAAAGAACGTAAAAAGGAGTTGTTCAAAACAAAAAAAAATTACCTCTTGATTATACCATAGCTGTTTAAGGTTGCTCTATACTGCAAGTCCATGACAACTACACTTCCCAAATGTAATTTTAAGGGGATAGAGTGTTGAGGATACTCAAACCAGCAAAACCATCGTAAACCTCTTGGAAAATATTCATAGCTTCCCTTGAGCCGTACATGACTGAGTTGTAACAGTCGCAGATTCCGTAGATTTGAGAATGCTTCAGCCACCAAGTTCTCATCATCCGTAGCTCTAACCTTTAGGCTGAGTCCTTCAATTGCATCAGTACCCTTTATATTGAGAAAAATAATTTTATTAGTCTCTTATGTTATACCATATAATATAACCTTATAATTTTGGTTGATACAAAGAAACGCATAAAGACTTTTGTTCCTTACAGAATTGTTTGCCAATACATCAATAGCATCGTCAGGATCCCACAATCTACTCCATCTTTCACAGTGATTCCGAGATGTTCCCCGGACAATATTTCTTCCCATTTCTCGTAGTAAGCCATGCATCACTAACCTGTTATCCCGGACTGTAACAAGAAATCTTTCCTTCAACACAGTGAGTCCTATGTCAGGATATAACTTGCATCCATCCAATATGCAATTCACGTAGTCTTTATCCATCCCAATGAAGAAGCAAGAAATATCCAAGAATATATCTTTTTGTTCTGGGTCTAGGGCATCAAAGCTGATCTGAAGTTTTGCTTGAATGTCAGCATTTGGAGTTTGTTTTAACAATTCCAATGTGCTTCTCCACTCGGAAATGCTTCTCTTGAATAGAAAAGCACCCAAGATTTCCATAGCCAAGGGTAGTCCCCCACAGTATTCAACCAACTTTTCCGAGAGCTGCCGAAAATCTGCTGGAGGTTTTTCTGTTCTAAAGGAATGCCAGCTTACGAGCTCAAGAGATTCTTTACCGTTAAGTGCATCCGGTGAGTATATATTTACTACTCCGAGCTGCTCCAACAAATGCTTGTTTCTGCTTGTGATGATTATCCTGCTTCCTGGCCCAAAGCAGCTCCAATCTATTGCGGTTGAGTGAAGCTGCTTAACGTCTTCAACATTATCGAGTACAACAAGTACCCTTTTGTTCCGGAATCTGTGTTTCACTGCATGATCCATGTTGTTGAAGACTATGTCATGCCTCCTTAAGATATCAGAAAGAAGTTTCTGTTGAAGATGAACCTTCCCTTGAGGTTTCTTGAAGTATTCTCCGAAGTTTTCTAGGAAACTTGTTCCTTCGAAACTATATGAGTATTCATTATATGCAGCTTTGGCTAGGGTCGTTTTACCGATCCCACCCATCCCGCAGAGTCCGATAGTCTGGACATCATCCGAATCAAAGCACATAAACTCATTGATACGGTGTACACGTAATTTAATACCAACGCCATATGTTGGTAAATGCAAGTATGAACTAGGCAGTCTTTGGAGAATGTCTCTAGTAATAACTTCGATTCGGTCATCATTACCACTGCACATTGCACACGTACTCTCTTTTACTTTGGGTTAATGTTTTTAAGATATACAGCAGAGCATAAAGAACTTGTGAAAATATAAAGTTCCCACATAGAGAATTTTGATGAGACATAATATATAAGAGGCTTGAGCCAATTCACTTATCGTCAATTAGTTCTAAGTTAGAAATCCATGAAACTAAACATAACTCACCTGTAGACATATCCACGCAAATGTGCAACTGAGGCTAAAGTTGCCTTCCACGTCTGCACCTTGCTCTCTGTGTAACGGCTTCGGTGTTTATCAAAGGCTTCAGCAAATGGTCCTATTTGAACGCGAACATCTGCTGGGTGAACGTCATAGAAAATTGGGAGTAACATATGTCCGGACTCCATTTCGAGGCATTGCATGATGTGTACAAGTTCATCAAGGCACCAACGCGATGAAGCATAGTTCGGGGATAGAACGACAAGGTGAATCTTGGAGTTTTCAATGGCCTTCAACAGCTTTGGGGAAATGTCTTCTCCTCTTTCTATTTCTTCGTCGTCCTTGAATGCGTATATCCCAGATCTTACCAGACTCTTATAGAGATGGCCCATGAACCCATTGCGCATGTCTGGTCCACGAAAGTTTAAGAACACATCGTAGGTCCACCGCTCCCGAATTTTTCCGCTGGATTCGGTCATTACCTAACAAAAATATTATATGAGTTTCTAGCGGTATATATCTATATAACTACTCAATCTTACAGAGTCATGAAACCCATCCAGAAACAGGCAGATTAAAGATGACAAAGAACAAGCGACATGGTTTGGTTACTTGCTTAAAAGATTCCCTTTTTTAGGCAGGATAGTAACCGGTCAGAAAAACGTAACAATCAGAAACAGCAAAATAAGCAACAAGAAGGATCGCTTACAAAAATTGTAGCATGAACATCTGGAGATTGTTGTCGACTGACTTTGACAAGTCTTCCCTCCTAATCAACATTGGAGATGTAACAACGTCGTTAAGTAATATTAGTCAATAGAATATACTTATTTTACTAGTGGACGACTCTTGAGAGTTGCAGATAGAAGAGGTTATACTAGTCATACAGAACATTTTAAAATGTTTATATATATATATTATAATTATGAAATTTTGAGTTTAATTGCAAAAACAGTAACATTAAGAAATGGCCTTGTTGATTGTCAAACCTGGAAGAAAGGTAGCTTTAGAGACAACCTGAAAAAATATGTATGCTAGTTTACCTTAATGCACAATTCTCTTCAACATAATAGAGAAGACCTCTTGTTTGATCAATAACCCCTGATAGTCCTCTCGGTGGTGGTCTATATACAAAACCACACAGTTAAAACGTCAAAGAAAAATCTCTTGAAAGTAAAGTAATGAACATTTGTGTTGTTACCTACAAGTGAGGCGTACCAAGTGTCAGCAACAAGGAGATATCAGCGGTTCCATATTCTTCCATGTAAACTCTAGCAAGCCATCCTCCAGCTGAGTGTCCAATCAAAGACAATCCTTTACCTGTAAGGCTGTAAGTGATGCAATTCACAACTGAAACTAGCAGCTAAGTCTGATGCAAGAACACAAAAGCCAACAAGTTTTATCTATCCAGTTTCACCAAAAAAATTCCACATAGGAAGCATATAAAACACCATGTAAACCCCACAAGGTAATAAAACCATAACACAAAACTAAAGTTTTGGACTTTAAAGACGTTTCATAAGGAAAATGAAGAACTTGATCCAAGAATGTAAAAACAAAAAAACAAAAATGGTGGAACCACACATCAGAGCAGGGGGATGAGGTTGATTACCGGGAGAATGACGGCGGGACGGGGTTTGATGTCGCCCGAGGAAGAGGAGGAGGATAGTGACGTGGCGGAGGAGAAGGTGGGCCTTAGCCTGAGCGATGGATAAATCGCCGAGGCCATCGTTTTGTTCAGTGGATGCGCGAGTAAGCTCAAAATCCACATGTTATTGACTAGTTTAATGTATTTACATAAAGGCCCCTTTAGTTTCAAATTTTCACATGAAAGCCAGAGCAGTTTTGTAAATTAGGATTTTTATAAAAAAAAAGTTTGGAGAGAAACCAAGGAGGCAAGTATCTGTCCGTCAGATCTCGAGATTCGATCGGTGTTGAAGGCGTCGCCGGGAAAGAGTATAAAATGGCGGCGAAGCAGATGGAGGAGATACAGAAGAAGCTCGCGGTGCTGAGTTACCCAAGGGCAAATGCTCCTGCTCAGTCTCTCCTCTTCGCTGGGATGGAACGTTATGCTCTTCTCGAATGGCTCTTCTTCAAGTATTATCTCTCTCTTCCTTCCTTCTCCAGCTTCATGCTGCATCTTTTGAACAATCTCTAGATTTTAAGATCAATTCAAACTCGTACACTCGCGGTTTCGATTCTCTGATCAAAATTTTCAGAGTGAGGGAAGTTGACTAAGTGTTTGATTAGGTTGAATGTAGAATTGGGTCTGTTTAAATTGCTTGATGTGCCTCGAAAGTTAGCTTCTTTTTGCAAATATAGTGAAAGTATGGATGGAGATTTCTATGTGTGGTTGATGTGTTGTTTTCTTTGGTTATCTTGAAGGTTGTTAGGTGATAAATCTCCTTTCTCTCAGCAAAATCTCCAGGGAGATGCTGGTGTTCGTGATGAAGAAACTGTTCGTATTCAGTGTACGCCCTTTCAGTTATCTCTTGAGCTACCATAGACTATGGTGCTTGCTTCCATTGGCAGAGTTTGTCTAAGTGAGCTTCCTGATTTCAGATTTGGCAGAGATAGCAAAGTTTCTGGGGTTCACACCAACAGTAGATATAGAAGCCATTCAAGTAAGCTTCTTCTTTTTTTTTTAAATGGTTACTTACACACTCTTTTGTATATCTTAACTTGTTGGGGGCATTTTACTGATATTTGTGTAAGTTCCAACGATTTGTCAAAGTCCAAGCATTGTTTAAGTTATCCCACCAATGAACGTTTCTTTTGTTTTGTAAATCTGAACTTTTTCAAGATGCGATCATAATGCTTATCATTGTTTCTAAGGGACATGGAACCTATGAAGATCGAATGGAAATGCTTCGCAATATTGTTGATTTGGTGGAGGCAAGCCTCTTCTCTGATAATCCTGAATGGAGGTTGTTCATATTCTGTCTTATTGCAATTTTGTAGTCTTTCATAATCCTGATTCGGGCATAACAAATGATTCTGCTTATTCTTCAGTATTGATGAGCAGGTTGCGAAAGATATTCAGCTCATTGATGCTATTGCAGAGAGACAGTCTCTGATATTTTCTGAGGAATGCAAACTGTTCCCTGCTGATGTTCAGATCCAGTCAATATATCCTTTGTAAGAACTATTGTATCTCCAACTTATAGTTCCCTTTGTAGTTATTTAGTGATTGTGTGTTTGCCTCAGAGGAACTGAAGATATAAACTAAAGTATGAACTACTATGAGTCCTGTTAGATGGCTTTACCAATGTTTTATTGTTTGGAGCCAATTAGTTATATCCCTTGACCCATGTTTTCAAAATCATCCTTGGCATATGCTTCCAGATCTAACTGGTCTCAGAGGTTTCATATATTAGCATATGTAGTGACATTATGCACCTTAATCAATGTTATTTGCAGACCAGATGTTTCGAACTGGAGACAAAACTTTCAGAACAGGCCAAGATTCTCTCTAATCTTCAGCAAAAAGTCGATGATTTGGCTGCAAAGGTGCGTTTTGGTTGCTCCATATCGAAAAGTTTTGTATTAGCTGTGAACGGCATGACTCCTAGACCAATACGCTGTTTCATCAGAGTCGAAACAGTCATGTTGACTTGTTAATAGGAGGCAACAGTCATGTTGTTGTTGTTGTCCTCCTCCATTGAATATAATGCTGGATTCAAATATATGTTGACATAAGATCCAGATTGTATAAGATAAACATGTCTTTTCTTTTTAGCATGCCTACAACCCGACGAAGAATATGCAGAAGTGGAATCTGAACTAAGGGCTCGTTTGGAATCGTTTCTTGAAACTGCTAGAGCGTTCAACACAATCTACACAAAGGTGCTGTGTTTTCGTGCTCTCTCCCCATCAACCTAGATAAGCTGACACTAAAATGTCAAGAGTACAGAAGTTTCTTATACTGCACATATAAAAAATCTGCTGTGATTTGACTTGGCTTTTCCTGAAATTGGAAAATGAAACGGCATGCATATGTACCTGCAGGAGATCCGTCCATGGACTCACATGATGGAAGTGCCTCAGCTCCATGGGTTTGGTCCTGCTGCGCACCGTTTACTGGAGGCATACAATATGCTTCTCAAGGTATAACCCCAAATGTCTATATCTATCTTAAATTACTCGATCATGTCGACCAAAATTGAGTAGCTCTCCCAAGTTGAAAAGAAATGAGCTGTGTTGTTGTTGTTTGGTGACAGTTCCTAGGGAACTTGAAGAACCTAAGAGACTCGCATGCAGCACTGTCGATTGGATCATCGGGAACAGTAGCTGGAGAGCCGTCTTCTGTAACTAGAATTGTGTCCGAGTGTGAAGCCGCATTAACCGTTCTCAATCGAGACCTTGGTATCCTCTCTGCTTCTATTGCTCGTGAGCAAGGGGAGCGTCTGTAACCGTCACGGATGATTGCTTGAATATATAGATTCTGTTTAATTCTTAGAAATCACTTTAGGAGTGTGTTTTGATCACAACAGTCTTCAACTCTTTTGCTTGTGTGTCGCCAAGTTTGTTTAAACAAATCGCATCAATCTAAAAGTGAAGCTCTTCATCGCTTCTACTGCTCGTGTGTTGCCAAAGTTTGTGTAAAAGCTACACAACTGTGGATAGTATAAAGCTAAAAAAATCATAAATTTATGCAGAATTGCGATTTTATTATCACATGATTAGCGTTTGAAACAAATTCGAAGTCTTACAAACATGGAAGAGCATAAAGAACACTTGTTTGGCTTTGGTTCTATAAAAAGCTGCCACGAACACCATCTAGGCTCTCCCCGAGCGAAGACCTGCAAAAACAGATCAATATTATACAGATATAGATGAGTTCAAGTGGAATGAATGAACAAAACAGAACCAATCTATCACTAATCATGTTTCGTTCTTCCTACACAATTTGGGAGTAAATGGAAGAACCAATGAGAAAGAGATATGTAATGATGTTTTAAAACTTACTTGTACATACAATATTTGTATTCTTGGCTCCTAATCAAATCTTTCTCGCCTTCTTCAAGCTGCTCAACAAAAGAAACACAAAATGCATCAAAAAGGAAACATCATTTACAGAATCATCGTTGTACACTGCTTACTGGATCACTCTCATAGATGAGTTCGTAGCAAACCGGAGAGAGGCATCGCAGCGCACAATTCTCTTTAGCTATAGCAGAAGCTTTGCATTGCCAACCCCATAGCCCACTGTTTACGTTCTCCACAAACACAATAACACAAAAGTGAGCCAAAAGAACTTGCTAAGCCATTGTAAAAGCCAAAGATAACTTAAAAAAAAAAAAAGACTCAACCAAGAATCAAAGCTAAATTCACCTCTCTATATCAGCATAGCATTGGTTCTTCTTCTCCCTAATCTCCACATCCTACAAAGATTGATTTGTCCCACAGAGTCAGCCTTTTAGCATATTCCTACGGAGCGAGTCGATTTAGGCGAGACTTACGGATATAGGACGAGGAGATTTAGAGAAAGCACAGGGGAATAAGCTCAGCGAGAGTAACAGAAGAATACAGACGGTGCTTGAGCGAGCTCGGGAGATTCCCATGGCCTCTTCTTCTTCTTCTCCGATCGCAGTCGCTAATTCGCTCCGCTAGTGCCCAGCTTCGATTAAGAAGATCGGTTTTGCCTTAACCAGCTGCGGAATTATCGAGAGTTAAACCGAACCGGTCTATAACCGACTTATCAAATGGGCTTACATTCATGGAGCTAGTGCATTCATATTGGTAAATTTCAGAATGAGATTTTTTTTTTATTTTTTTTTATTTTTTTTTTAAAGAAAAAGTGAAAAATGTAGCCTCATTTTTTTCTTTTAAGACTGTGAAAATGTGAAATATTTTTGACAGTCGTGAATGGCAGGACTATTTAAAAAAATTAATTATATAATTCGATAACTTCAAAATATAAATACAAATTGTTTAGAAACTGATTGATGATAATGCTTTAATGATCCTTCAACTCCATAAAAAGGTATTGAAAAATGAAAAATAATTGCAAACAATTCTTAGTATGGAAAATGTAGTTGGCATATAACTGACCATAAATCAACATGAGAGAATCATAGCATTATCAAGATGATGCTTTTTAACTGATGTTTTAGCATTTCGGTTATATTCATTGAATACTTATTAGCTTTACGTTGTTTAGAAATTCTGGCAAGTGTGTATGTGTCAATTAGCCATTAGATGATCAATAGTTCTGAAATTTTAAAGAACACGTGTTTGTCTCATTTCCATGTGTGAATAAGTGGAAAGAACGGACGTGGCAGGCTAGATGCGAAAAATGTTCAAAACATCAGGGTTACACAATAATTTTTGTACTAGATAACGTTTTTCTTTTGTAAAGTGGAGATCATGTATTCGACATCGTGAACGTTAGTCGCATCTTGATTGATAGATAGCACGATAAGTCGATAACCATGTGTATCTACCCTATAGTCTTATTTTTACGTGGTCGTACGGTATATTACCAGTTGTTCTACATGCAAAAAAAAACTTGTTAGTTTGTTAAGATAAAAAGTAAGTTTTACATTTCTGTTTCCAGTTTTATGGAAAGGTCTCGAACAACTTCACAACGACACTACTAACAAATTTTTCATAGTAATTTGGAGAAAAAAAAGTGCAAAATAAATAAATAAAACCAAGTCCGCACTTTGCGGTCTTTCAGGTTTCTGTTACACCCACTTTTTCGTTCTCACAATTGTCCCAACAGAAGAAAGAAACAAACAGATAAACGAAAAAGAAACAATCAAACACATACAAAAGAAGAAGATCTCTTGGTGTTTCAGAAATCGAATGGAGCAGAGAAGAGGTGATCCAAGAATATACATCGTCGCTCTTCTTTTTCTTTCATGTATCCTCTCAGGAGGAGTCCTTCTCGGACTTTACCTCCTCCTCCCTGATCCGAACCCTCTGTTTCTACCAGCGGGTATGTTCTTCGCTGGTATCCCTTGGCTCTTCTGGTTCTTGGCTTACCTTTACTCCTGCGTCCTCAAGCCCTGCACCGTCTCCGTAAGCAAAAGCGTCGCCAGTTTCGACCCGGAGAAAGGCGAAGGAAAGAGCATCACGGAAAACGCCACGTCAGCTTCAGATCCCGTGGCTGCGGTCGAGCCGATGGAAGGTGAGAGGCACGTGCAGCTCGGGAATGTGGTGGTAGAACAAGAACAAGAACAAGAACAAGAAAATGGTAGATTAAGTTCAAGAAGAAGCCACGATGATGAGGATTGCGATAGAACTCCATTGAGATTATCAGTCGGAAACAAATGATTCGATACTGAATGATCATCAGGAATCTGATGCTAAGATTGAACTGACAGGAGAGGCTTTGAAAAAGCTCTCTGTTATTGACGTGTTAGACAAGGAACGCTGTTCTTTGAGTAAGAACTATAACACCATGTGAAAGATCCATAGGAGAATTTTATTTATTGTAGCTTTACTTTTGTTGTACTTATGAATTGATGAATTAAATAAATAATCTGTAACCAAAATCATAACATATATATCTTCTCCAATGTCAGAAACAGAACAGTGCAGTGATTTATTTTATTTATTTATTTGTAGTATTGATGAAGCTTCATCTTCTTCTTCTTGATACTTGATACTACAAGGGTGCAAGTATCAGAAGAAGAAGAAGCAGTGAGGGAACCAAATTTCCTCTTCACTTCTCTCCACACACTCTTCTTCCTCCATGGATGAACAACGCATTCATGATTCTCACTCTCACTAATTATTACTACCTCTGTTCCTTCCTAAAAATATGATTTTCTATATTTATTTTTTGTTCCAAAATGATAGATTTTTCAAAATTTTAATGTACTTTTACTAATTAACGTTGAAAAGTTGTATACTTTTAAAAAACATTAATTGAAAATATTTGAATTGGTTGAATACTATTAGTTGATATTTATTAGAGAATGTATAGTAAAATAAATAATAAATCCAAGAGATTCCATGTGGAATTGGTGCTTTCTTCCTCATACTAATTTTTAGCGTAACATTTTTATTTCAAAAGGAAATTTTGATTTATATTTCAACATTATTAATTTATATTTTAACTTCAATAATTATAAAACATCATAAACACATTTTTATAATCTTATTTCTTTTGATTCGGTATAAATATTTAAATTTGATTTTATTCAAATTTTAATAAAGATAAAATTAGATTTTATAAAAATAGTTTTAATTATATTATTGTGTTTAATGATTATTTATTTTAAATATATATATATTTACATATAAATATAAATTATAATAAATTTGAGACTTTGTTTGTTTTAGTTAAACTGAAAAATCCTTTTGTTAATTTAAATGATGAAGATGAACATATAAATTTAAATAATGTTTAAATATTTAACTATCAATTTTTTTGGATTAGTGTTACTTTATTTAGTTTATTTTTATTAATATGAGATACATATATACATATATATTATTATTTTAATTATGATATATGAATTATTAATATATTTAATAGTTTACCATAAATAAATATTTATATGGAAAATTGACATTAATGATGATATATGAGTTGTTTTTATTACCATATTTAAAATCTCTGCAAGAAAAATTAAATTTTTATAAGAAAAATTTATATCTCACAATTAATATGATGTCATGTCACTATTTTCTAAAACTATGTCATCTATTTTAAGTGTCATGTCATCTTTTTTCAGCGAGAATGATTGTAGTGACAACATGTGTATAAATCACTTTGCAAATATAGTTTAGGGTATGTACGTAGTTTAAGGTTTTTTGTTAATATTGTAAATTTAGTAAAGTTTCTGTTTCGATTTTAATTAAGGTTTTTTATTTTGTATATATGTTCACAAGTCTCCAAACATGCTCAGTCATTTTTTTTTTTTTGATAATCTAGTATCCCACCACTTTATGGATCGACTAGCCCACCGGCCTAAACCCAAGCCATTACAGATTTTGCCGCCCACTTAAGGGCCCCTGGTTACGCTGGAAGTGGTCCGAGGGCGAGAGGCAGCCCATGTAAATACCTCGTGGTCGGGTTCGAACTGGTGGCGGGCACCTCAGCCGAGGTTCCTTTACCACCGCATCACGAGGCCGGTTTTTTAAACATGCTCAGTCTTCAACGAACTTATATTGTATAATGTGATGTCGAAGTATGCTTTCGTGGCCTGGACAAGCCATTGGAGACCATGTTTTTTACTCTCTTGTGCATTGTGCAAGGCAAAAGTCATAAGCAACAACAAATATATATATATATAGGAAAGATTTGTAGCATACAAAAGAGAATAACATGTTTAGACAAGAGACATGAACTGTAATGGCAACATCCGATAGCAAACGAAGGAAATAATAACAACTCTCTCTAACTTAATTACAGCAGCATAAGACTCTCTACGTAACCCATGAAATAATTTGACCGAAATTCCCATTCACTCTTTGCGTCAGCTTCAAATTTCATCTTCTCAAAACTAGCTCCCTCGAGATCGGGGTGGATAACATTAACCTCACTTCTGGAATGGATAGGTGCAAAAACAATGTCACCCATATGATTAATAACACCTTTTATAGGTAAATGAAGCTGGGGAATATTATCAAAAGACTTCGCTTTGTAATCCTGTTTTCCTGCTTGGAAAACGAACAAATCAACCGAAGGCGCTGAGTAAGAAGGTCGAATGGCCATGGCTACTTTGCCATGGTAATTTATCAATGTTTTTGAACCTTCGTCAAGAAAAAACAAAGTATCCATTTTCTTAGATAGTCTAGCAAATATATCAAACTTCTCAGAGTTCAAATCGAATCTCATCAGACACATTCCTTTGTCCAGGCCGGCAATGTAGTACAAAGACCCATCAATACACAGACCGTTAGACCAAGTTATGTGAGGAATGCCACATTCGATAAATCTCCATGTTTTAGGCTTAGCTCCCAATGTGAATACCTGAAAGTAATTCGTTCTTGTGTCTCCTTCAATATACGTGGTGAGGCACAATACTTTGTACTGGTTATTGACAGGATCATATCCGAAAAAGCGCTCGGCTGGCCTTGTAATGCTATCGCTCCTTGTTCTTCTGTAGACAAGCTCTGGTAGATATACGGTCTTTCCGGTGCAAGGGTTACATATGATCTCTCCTATGTTCAGCAAACCATTAACGTAATAAGTAGTGTAATAGGTTTCATGGAGAGGAAAAGTTACTTTGGATAGAAAAGTAGTTGGTATCGATGTTGATGACGACGACGGTAGCGAGGAAGAAGAGAAGAAGCTGCAGTTTCTGCGTCGAGTTTCGAAATCTGTATCGTATAAAACGAGGAGGAAACGCAAAGGATGAGTCAAGGATCGCGATCTGATGAAACTCTTGCTGCTGATGATTTCTTGCCATGATTTAGATACGGCCATGAACCTAGCTAGGGATTTTGAAGGCAGGAGGCTAAGAATCTTGATCTGCAGATCCAAAGGAACAACGTTGTTGCAAAGATGGAGACTCATGGTCTGGAAACCCTAGTTCTCTCCACATCTTCTTTCCTCTTTGATATTGTTTTATAGAGACGCAGCAGGGCCGCATCATCGTTAATGGGCTTCCCACTTTCATTCGGTTTGGTTTGGATAACTCGGTTTCTGGTTTAAAATCAAATAAAAGGTACTCTATTTTTTTTTATAAATTATAGTTTTAAGATTTTTTAAATTTTGTACATTTTCTATTTCAATCTTAATTAAGTTTTTTCCTTCATATATATAAAATTTTGTACATTTTCTATTTCACTCTTTAAGTTTTTTTCTTCGTATATTTAAAAATCTGTACATCTTCTATTTCAATCTTAATTAAGTTTTATCATATATTTAAAAATTTGTACATCTTCTATTTCGGTCTTAACTAAGTTTTTCATATATTTATTTTTTTTAAAATTTTCTATTTCGCTCTTAATTAAGTTTTTTAATATATTTAAAATTTTGTACATTTCCTATTTCACTCTTAATTAAGTTTTTTCATCTATTTAAAATTTTTTATATTTTCTATTTCACTCTTAATTAAGTTTTTTCATATATTGTGTATACTAGGGTTCAACAATAAGGATCTTACTAGATCTCTCAGATAAAATATACACAGAAACTGAGATGTGCAACCGGGTGCAGTTTGATTAGTTTGATTTGAGATTGGTATTTTTCATGATTTGAAATTAGTATTCGTCAACACTGTTTCTCCTACGGCGGCTAACCGGAAGCCTTGTTCCGGTATTCCCTAAAAAAAAGTAATTGGTTCTTCATCCAAGTTGAAGTTCATTGTCGAAACTAATGCATTTTGTGAGCTGAGGTGCCTTTTGGTCTTTGTGAATTGGGATTCCTTAAATTATCCTCCCAAACCATTGAGATGGCAAGTTTTGTACAGTTTGAATTCAGGTAAAATATGCAGAGTATTATATTGGATCATTGTTGTGAAGCTTCTTTTTTCTACATCAAAAGCTATAATGTCTTATTAAGATGATTTTAAGAGGATGGTCTGACCATCCAACTTAGAACCTTAGAGTCTACATTAGGGGTGTGCACTTTACCCGATATATGAAGCCGCATCCGAATCCGATCCAAAAAAATCTGAACTAAAATCTGAACTGAAGTAGCAAAATATAGGAACGAGTATTGAATTAGGAGAGATTGGATACCCGAACCCGAACGGGTAATATCCGAACCCGAATGGATATCCGAAGATAACCGAATATATGTATAATTAACCTTATATTTCTAGTTTACATCTCTCATTTTATATAAAATATTTATATTGATACTCCACATACATTAAGTTCATATGATATACATACAATTACGGAAAAATGATTTGCTACAAACTTAAAATGCATGTCAAACTTTTTATTTCAAGAATTAACAAAAAGTTACATCCAAATTTAAAAACAATAACCAAATTAATGTCTTTTTAGTTTCAAAATGTTATGTCCAAATCTATTAATCATTCAATCTATTAAAAATAAAAAAATTAGTTAGGTGAAAGTTATATTTTTAAATACAAAAAATTTGAGAAATGAAAAATTTAATTTTTTTTTCAAAATCTAAATATCTGAACCAATCTGAAATAACCGAATCCGAACTAAAAATACCTGAACCTGACCCGGAGTACAAAAATACCTGAACGGATTCTACACCTCTATATCAAAATATTCGAAAATCTAAAATACCCGATCCGAACCCTAACGGGTACCTGAATGCCCACCCCTAGTCTACATGATAGAAAAGCGATGATTTATCGTTACACTGCAAAATATAGTTTTTTTTCTGATATCTATATCACATCAATCCGCCCTATCCCCTATACTATATTTGCGAAGTGATTTTGCCACATGTCCTTTCTACAATCAATTTCACAAAAAAAATATGACATGGCTTTCGGTAAAATATGACATGGATAATTTCATTTAATGTTGATTTATATTTTTAGAAAACTTATTAGAATATGGTAATAATTCATATATGACATTTAATATTGATATTTCTTTTTGGTAAACTTTTTTAAAATATGGTAATAGCTCATACATCATCTATAAAATAAATATATTCATATATAACATTTCAAATTTCGAAATATTATTATTTTGTATACTTATACAATTTGTATTACTAAAGTTTTCAAAAAATTATACAATTTTTTAAAAATTTAAATATCTAATCGTAAGATCATTAGTCTTATATATCTACAAATTTTATAAATATTGTTTAGGTTAAATATTTGATAAATATACAATTTTATATTATTTTATTAGTTTTATACAAATTGATTTAATATATATGAAATCTATATTAAATATTAGTAAGGAAATAGTAAAATCTATAAAATTTAATAAAATTTATTTTTAAATATAAGTTAGATTTAAAAAATATTTACTGCAGGAAAACATCTAGTAAATTAATGCAGTTTAAGGTTTTTCATAATATTAAAAATTAGTAAAGTTTCTATTTCACATATACTAAGGTTTTCTTATGTTTTATATATATATGTTCACAGGTCGCCAGACATGCTTCAGTTTCCAACGAACTACTGTGTAATGTGCCGGTTAAAATATGCTTTAGAGGCCTGGACAAGCCATTGGAGACAACGTTTTTTTTTTCTTGTGCATTGTACAAGGCATAACATATTAGGAACATCATATCGAGTTTAAAAGAATAATATGTATAGGCAACATCCCACAATAAACGAAGGAAATAATAATTCTCCCCAGCTTAAATCAGCATAAGACTCTCTGCGTAACCCATGAAATAATTTGATTCATTAAACCAATCATGCTTTGCGACTTCAAACTTCATCTTCTTAAAACTGGCTCCCTTGAGATCATGGTGGATAATAACAATATCATCACGTTCGGAACAGCTAGGTGCAAAAATAATGTCACCCATATGATTAATAGCACCTTTCACACGCAAATGAAGCTGGGGAAGATTATCGAAAGACTTCTGTTTGTAATCCTGTTTTCCTGCTTCGAAAATGAACAAATCAACTGAAGGCACTGAGTGAGAAGGCCGAATGGCTAAGGCTACTTTGCCATGGTAGTTTATCAAAGTTCTTGAACCGTTGTCTTGAAAATACACAGCTTTCATTTCCTCAGATACTCTAGCATAGATATTAAACTTCTCAGAGTTCAAATCGAATCTCATCAGACACATCATTCTTGTGTCCGTCCTCGCAATGTAGTACACAAACCCATCAATACACAGACCGTCAGACCGTCAGACAAAGTTGTGTGAGGAATGCCACAATCAATGAATCTCCATCTTTTAGGTTTAGCTCCCAATGTGAATATCTGATAGTGATTCGGTGTCGCGTGTTGTGCAAGATACTGGGTGATGCACAATACTTTGTACTCATTATTGACAGGATCATATCCGAAAAAGCGGTCGGCTAGCCTTCGTCTACTAGCAGCGGGTGTTGCTTTGACAAGCTTTGGTAAAGATATGGTCTTTCCGGTGCAAGGTGTTAGAAATTGAAGAACATAGTGAAGAACAAGAGAGAGATGTTTAATCTAGAAAGTAGAGAGAGATAGAGTAAATAAGGAGAATCTTATTTGCTTGATTAATTTGCTTATGGGAACATCCCATATATATAGGGGTTACAAGTATGGCAAATGGTAGATGAGATATGATAAACTAATAATCCATTGTCTTGAGACTTTAACCCACCATACATGCTTGTCCCTTGTAGTGGCATCTCCATTGTCTTGAGACCTTAACCCACCATGCATGCTTGTCCCTTGTAGTGGCATGTCCATTGTCTTGAGACATTGTCTTGAGACCTTAACCAATCATGCATGCTTGTCTCTTGTAGTGGTATCTCCATTGTCTTGAGACCTTAACCAACCATCTTGTTTCTTATTGCTTCATCTTCACACTCCCCCTCAAGCTTGACCATAGGGACTGGTCAGTCTTGAAACCATGAAGCATTCCTCATTAAAACCTTTAGCTTGGAAAACCTCATGGGATAAAACCAAGCCAAGGAAAAAGAGTAGAACACTTCATGGCTAAGAGGATTAGTGTGATGAAAAATCTACGAGTCCTAACTTGGAATGTATGAACTCGCAAACCTTGGTGCTTGCAGCCTTGGTAAAGATGTCAGCTAGTTGATCCTCACTTCTTGTGTAGCAGGGTAAGATGATCCTTTGTTCCACTGCTTGCCTAACTTTATGACAATCCACCCCAATGTGTTTAGTCCTCTCATGGAACACACTGTTGGAAGCTATGTGTATTGCTGCTTGATTATCACAATGCATGGTGATTGGAGTTGATGTCTCTATACCCAAGTCTCGAAGTAGGTTTCTGATCCAAATCAACTCACTAGTGAGCTTCCTCATTGCCCTATATTCAGTTTCAGCACTTGAGCATGACACTATCTTCTGTTTCTTGCTCTTCCAAGTGACAAGATTGCCTCCAATAAATGTACAATAGCCGGTAGTGGATCTCCTATCCATTCTGTCTCCTGCCCAATCAGCATCACAATACCCAACTATCTCTCAGATTTTGTTGCATCCCATCCACACTCCTTGCCCCGGCCTCTCTTAGGTATCTTAGGATCCTTTCAACCATGTTCCAATGGTGTATCTTGGGAGCTTGCATATTCTGGCTTACTTGGTTAATTGCAAAGCATACATCAGGCCTGGTGATGGTGAGGTATATCAGCTTTCCTACAATTCTTCTATAGTGTTTAACGTCAGTATAGGGCTTGTCTTCAATCTCCCTCACGCAGCACCTTATACCCATCTTCTAGTGGAGTCTTGGCTACTTTTGCTCCAAGATTTCCTGCCTCATTCAAAAGATCAAGTGTGTACTTCCTTTGAGATAAGAAAAGCCCCTCTTTAGAGCGGCATATTTCTATCCCTAGAAAGTACTTTAGCTCACCCAAATCTTTAATATCAAAAGTAGACTTAAGAAAGACTTTGGTTGAGATAATACCTTCCTTGTCACTTCCTGTGATGATAATATCATCTACATAAATAAGAATCACCACAATTCCTTGCTTGCTTGTGAGTGTGAAGAGTGTATGATCAGCTTCTGACTTTACAAACCCTCTTCCATTGAGAGTTGTACTCAGTTTGTGGTACCAAGCCCTTGGTGACTGTTTTAACCCATATATTTCTTTCTTCAACCTTAGGACATTCACTGGCTTGACCATGTCTTCCATACCCGGAGGTGGCCTCATGTAAACCTCATCCTCCAGCTCTCCTTGAAGAAAAGCATTTTGACATCCATCTGCCATAAATCCCATTCCAAGTTCACTGCTAATGAGAGTAGAATTCTTATGGTGTGGAGTTTAGCTATTGGTGCAAATGTATCCAGATAGTCTTCTCCATAGACTTGGGTGTATCCTCTTGCAACTAGCCTTGTTTCTTTCTTTCTGGTTTCCCATTGGCAAGGTACTTGATGGTGAAGAGTAGACGGCTTGTAACAGCTTTCTTTCCTTTGGGAGCTCGGTTTCATACCAAGTATCATTCTTGATCATGGCACCAACTTCATCCCCAACTGACGCTTCCACTCTTCATGCTTCATGGCTTCTTCATAAGTCTTTGGTACATACTCTTGATCTAGGTTGCTGATGAAGACTACATGCTCTTCAGATAGTCTCAAAAGAACATGTTGCTTGGATAGGATGAGCTACTGCATTGTTGTTGAAGTATACTTTGGTGTCCATCCACCGAGATGGTTTCTTCACCCTTGTACTCCTCCTTAATGGTTGAACTTCTTGTTGCATTCCATCTTGATCATTAACAACTTCTTCTTGGATAGCTTCTTCTTGGATAGCTTCCTCGTGGATAGCTTCGTCATGGATATCTTCTTCGGGATAGCTTCCTCATGGATAACTTGCAAATTAGGTTGGTTTCCTCATGATCAGGATGGACTGCTTCTTCAATTGATGTAGCTTCATCCACAACTGAGGTATATGTGAAGTGCTCGGTATGCCACTTGTTTGAGGCTGGCTGATGCCTAGGTTTTCCGAATGATTCTCAAGTTGTTTGCCCTATCTCAAGATCCTTGTGAGAGATCCTGAAGGCTTTCCCAACTCTTCTCATCATAGTATCTCTTTGATTCCACAAACTTAACATCCCTTGAGACCATAACTCTTCTTGATTCAGGTATGTAGCACTTGTACCCCTTCTCAAGCATGAGTATATCCTATGAACATGCCTTTGACACTCTTGGCTTCAAGCTTGTTTCTCTGTTCCCCTGGTATCAAGACATAGCACACACACCCAAAAACACGCAAGTGATCAATTGGAGGTTTTATTTTGTTTAATACCTGAAAGGGAGAGTTATCTTGGAGGACTTTGGTGGGGATCCGTTGATCAAATAACATGCTGAGACCACAGCATCTCCCGAACCTCTTTGGAACATTGGTATGGAACATCATGCTCCTTGCAACCTCCATAAGATGGCGATTCTTCCTTTCAGCAACTCCATTTTGTTGTGGTGTGTATGGGCAACTTGTTTGATGGATTATGCCATGTTTTGCTAAGTGATGTTTGAAAGCGGTGCTTGTATATTCTCCGCCATTATCGACCTAAAAATTTTGATCTTGAATTGAAATGGTTAAATACATAGTTTTGGAAGTTAATAAAAGCTTCTAAAACTCTATCTTTAGTTTGAATCAAGGTGAGCCATGTATATTTTGATTTTTCATCTATGAATGTAACAAAATATTTATGGTTCTCCTAGACATACAAGGTGCTGTCCAAACATCGAGTGCACAAGATCAAAGCAATTTTCATAAATAGTCTTAGAATTAGGAAAACAGATCTCTGATGTTTACCAAGAATAAAAGCCTCACAACTTCCACTCTTTAAAGATAGATTAGGTAACATCAGTCCTAAGGCACGATAATGAGGATGACCTAATCTAGCATGCCATAAAACATCACTAGCTAACACAGAAGCAGAATTGAAAGCACAAGATAAATTTGAAAGCTTGGTGTTTTCAAGCAAGTAAAGCTCTCCCTTGCTCACACCCTTTCCCAGCATCTTCCTGGTCTTAATATCCTGAAAGCACACATCATTAGGACTGAAAATAACATTGCAATTTAGATTATTGGTTGCTCTCTTAACAGATAATAAGTTGATGTGAAAGTAGGCATATAAAAGCCCGAGACTCCTTATGAAACAGCCAAGTTTCCTACTCCTTCAATTGGAATTCTAACACCATTAGCAATCACTACACTCCCTAGAGCAGGTTTAACATCACTAATCAGTCTAGCATCCCTAATCATATGATGAGAAGCTCCTGAATCGATAATCAAAGGTCTAGTAGTATGTGAAGCACTGTGAATAGAATTTAAAGCATTGACACTGATGTTACGAGTTTGCATTGATAGCTTTGATAAGGGCTTCAATGTCTGACTTATGGATGAAGGCATCATCGTGGGATGGCTGGGACATGGCATGGGATGTGGATCCACCAGTGTGGGTGGTTGAGATCATAGCTCTTCCATCTTCTCCTATGCATGGAGCCTGGTACTGTGGTTTCATGAGCTCTTGCTTCATGTGCTTTGGCCTGGTTGTATCTGTTGGTTGAAGCAGGTCCGAGGTGAGGATGGAGGATCCAACAATTGGTTTTGGAGTGGCCTAGATTCTTGCAGTGCTCACAAGTCACGACTTGTCTCCTCCTCTTCTTGGTTTGAAGTGTGCTTTGTTGACTGAAGCACTCTCCATCTTATCAGCTTTGTTTGCCATAGACAGTTCCCCTTTTCCACCAAAGAGACCATCTGAGCCTAGCTCCTTCCGAAGTTGAGCACACACATCATCATAGCTTGGAAGCTCTTTAGCTCTCAATATGTGTTTAAGTACATCATTGAAGCTTGGGTTGAGTGTGAGAAGCAATCCAAAGACCTTGTCTTGCTCCGCCTCTCTTCTAGTGTACTAGGATCAGTGGTACTTGGTCTCAGCATCTCAAGTTCAGACCACAGCTGGCTGTACTTCCCAAGGTGCTTGGTGAAGTCCATCTCCTCTTGCTGTAAGTTGTTGATTGCCCTCTTAACCTCAAAAATTCTGGTGAGGTTTGAAGTGTTGCCATATACCTTGTGTAAGGTATCCCATAGCTTCTTTGCAGTCTCACAATGTGAGTAAGACTCCATGATAGGAGTATCAGTGAGCCTTGCAAGATAGACAGCACCATGAGATCCTCCTGACCCCATTTGCCTTCATCTACCACTACAACCTCCTTGCCATCTTCTCCATGGGTGATTTGTCTTGGGGCCTCACTTGTGGTGATGTGCTCCCATAGACCTCTTCCTCCAAGAGCTGTCCTAGTCAATCTCGACCAGGTAATGTAGTTAGGACCTTTCAGGATGACTGGAATCCTAACTAGCTTGTGCTGCTCCATCTTTGCTTGCTATTGTCCAAATGGATAAAAATAAAAAATTTGCCAAGGAGAAATTTGAATTTCTGAGGCTAGGCAAGAGAGAAAACAAGGGAAGCCAAGATATGTTCTCTAGAAATGAAGAAAGTAAACCAAACAAGTGAAAGAGTAAGGTGAATAGAGTAAATTTGCGGAAGGAGTTTGGTGTTCAAGAGCTTGGATGCTCTGATACCATGTTAGAAATTGAAGAACATAGTGAAGAACAAGAGAGAGAGATGTTTAATCTAGAAAGTAGAGAGAGATAGAGTAAATAAGGAGAATCTTATTTGCTTGATTAATTTGCTTATGGAACATCCCATATATATAGGGGTTACAAGTATGGCAAATGGTAGATGAGATATGATAAACTAATAATCCATTGTCTTGAGACTTTAACCCACCATACATGCTTGTCCCTTGTAGTGGCATCTCCATTGTCTTGAGACCTTAACCCACCATGCATGCTTGTCCCTTGTAGTGGCATGTCCACTGTCTTGAGACATTGTCTTGAGACCTTAACCAACCATGCATGCTTGTCTCTTGTAGTGGTATCTCCATTGTCTTGAGACCTTAACCAACCATCTTGTTTCTTATTGCTTCATCTTCACACAAGGGTTACATATGATCTCACCCATGTTCATCAGACCATTCACGTAATAAAAAGGGTCCGAGGCTCGATGGAGAGGAAATGTTATTTTGGATAGAAAAGTGGTTGATATCGATGTTGATGATGACGATAAAGAAGAAGAAGAAGAAGAGAAGAAGCTGCAATTTATGCGTCCAGTTTGGTAATCTATATCCTGTAAAGCTAGTAGCTAGGAAACGCAAAGGCTGAGTCAAGGATCGTAACCTCATGAAACTCTTGCTGAGGATGATTTCTCGCCATGATTTAGATACGAGCATAAACCTAACTACGGATTCTGAAAGCAACCGGCTAAGAATCTCGACTGCAGATCCAAAGGAACAACATAGGTTCTCCTCTTGTTGCAAAGGCGGAGACTTCTTCTGATCATGGTCGTAAACCCTAGTTCTCTCTCTCTATACATCTTTCTCCCTCATGATGTTGTTTTAATAGCGACGCAGTAGGGCCGCATCAGTATGATTAATGGGCTTCCCACTTTCATTTCGATAAGTTTTCGGTCTAAAATCAAATTAAAATACTTTAGTTTTATATTTAAATCAAGAAAAAAAACACTTCTCTGAAAAGCTTTCCTTCTCTCTAAATTAAATTTGTGTCTCTTTCTACGAACCAAAATCCAAATTTTGACTAAGGATGCTTAGCAACTACAGTTAGTAAAAGGTGATAAAACGGCAAGAAGTTGAAAGAGAGATAATACATAGGGTCACTTTGAAGAGAACGGTGTTTGATCCTGATTCCACAATCTCGATTTTTCTATTGTTGCGTGGAAGTGCTGTTTTTTTTCATGATAATTATATCACAACAATTCGCTCTATAAATTAATGTAGTTTAAGGTTTTTTATAAATATTAAAAATTAGTAAAGTTTCTATTTCACCTATAATTAAGATTTATTTTTTTTGTGTATATGTTGACAGGTCGCCGGACATGCTTCAGTCTTCAACGAACTATTGTGTAATGTGACGGTCGAAATATGCTTTAGTGGCCTGGACAAGCTATTGGACACCGTGTTTTTTACTCTCTTGTGCATTGTACAAGGCAACACTTATTAGCAACGACATATCGAGTTTAATTGAATAATATATAGGAAAGATTGGATACAACCAAAAGAGAATTGAATAACATGTTGAGATAAGAGACATGAACTGTAGAAGTAACATCCCACAACAAACGAAGGAAATAATAACTCTCCCTAGCTTACATCAGCAAGAGACTCTCTACGTAACCCATGTAACAATTTGATACAGTTAGCCAAACATGCTTTGCGTTAACTTCAAACGCCATCTTCTTAAAACTAGCTCCCTTGAGATCATGGTGGATAATATAAGCCTCACTTCTGGAATAGCTAGGTGCAAAAATAATGCCACCCGTATGATTAATAACACCTTTCATACTTAAAGGAAGCTGGGGAAGATTATAGAAAGACTTCTCTTTGTAATCCTGTTTCCTTGCTTCGAAAACTAACAAATCAATTGAAGACACTGAGTGAGAAGGTCGAATGACTATGGCTACTTTGCCATGGTAGTTTATCAAAGTTTTAGAGCCGTTGTCTTGAATATATAAAGCTTTTAATTCCTCAGATACTCTAGCAAAGATATCAAAATTCTCAGACTTCAAATCGAATCTCATCACACACGTCTGTGCCCGTGCTTGCAATGTAGTACACAAACCCATCAATACACAGACCGTATGAATAAGTGCTGTGAGGAATGCCACAACCGATAAATCTCCATGTTTTAGGATCAGCTCCCAATGTGAATACCTGATAGTGATTAATTTGTGGTGTTGCATGTCCTGCAAGATTTGGTGCGATGCACAATACTTTGTACTGATTATTGACAGGATCATATCCGAAAAAACACCTTGGTTGGCTTGGTGTTGTTTTGACTAGCCTTGGTAAATCCATGGTTTTTCCGGTGCTAGGGTTACATATGATATCTCCAATCTTCAACAAACCATTAACGTAATAGCTAGGGTACAAGGTTAGAGCGCGGGGAAGTGTTATATTGTGGATAGAAAAGTGGTTGATATTGATGTTGATGACAAAGACAGCGAAGAAGAAGAGAAGAAGCTGCAACTTAGGAGTCCAGTTTGTGCATCTCTATTGCATAAAGCAAGTAGGAAACGCAAAGGTTGAGTCAAGGGTCAAAAGGGAAACGATGTGATGAAACTCTTGCTGCGGATGATTTGTTGCCATGATTTTGATACGACGATAAACCTAACTACAGATTTTGCAGGCAACCGGTTAAGAATCTCGAGATCCAAAGGAATATCATTGGTTCTTCTCTTGTTGCAAAAACGGTGACTTCTTCTGAACATAGTAGTAAACCCTAGGTCTCTCTCTACATCCTTATCTCTCTCTCTCTTAATATTGTTTTAATAGAGAGGCGGCAGGGCAACATCAATATTAAGCTTGGGGTTTTGGTGTCCGGTTCGGATTCGGTTTGGTTGAATATGATTTCGTATTTTTCGGTACTATATTCATAAATCATATTCGGGTTTTACTAATTTTAGGATCAGATTCATTTTGGATCTTTCCAATTTATAATCCATGTCTGAAATCTCCTAAAAATATTTTATAAAAAATTTTAAAAAAATTGACCGAAAAGACTTAAAATATAAATTATTCAAAAATCTAGATAAAAACTAGTTAAACTGTCTAAACTAACTAATTAGTATATAACAAATTAAATAAACTACAAAATCTTTAAAATGCTCTAAATTATCTAATTGTTTTAATATATATGAAAAATTAATATAGTGAACTAATTTTGGATATATTCATATCTTAATTCGGATTTCAGCTTGGTTCAGGTTATAACCAAATCCAAATGCCCTCTTAGATCTGGTTATAAGGAGCTTTTGAATTTTTCGGTTGGGTTAAGGGTAGAATTTTGGTTTGGGATAACAAAAAATTACCCAGGCCTAATCAGTATATGGTTAATGGGCTTCATACTTTTATTTGGTTTGGTTTTACACTCGGTTTTCAGTTGAAAACCAAATAAAAAAGTGTTGTATTATATTAAACGTACATTTCACCTATGTTCAATGTATATTTCATTGATGTGCAAGAAATGGTAAAAAGTTAGTAGACGATGTATAAAGTACTAACACACAAGCATATTATTGAGGATTATGTGGAGTTTAATTGTTAATAAATTATTTATTTATTTATTATATATTTTAATTATATTATTCTAAATAATTTTGTGATTAATAAGAAATTTTTTTTAATGAAACATTAAAATGAATATACAAAAAATTGGAAAATCATCAATTTAAAGATAAAATAATGGTGAAAATGATATAGTTAAACTAATTATAATACACTTTAATGTTAATTAAAATACATTTAAATCAATTTAATTAGACTAATTTAATCATATTGTATTGTGATTAATTTACTGCTTAGATGTTTTTTTCACCCTCAAATACCGATACCATTTCTGAGAAAGAGTTTAGAAGTTTTACAGACCCACAAAAAGGGTTTACGTCAAGGTGACCGATATCCTCTTCTCTATTTGTTATTGCCATGGATATACTTTCAAAAGGATTGGACAAGGCTGTGCGTGAAGGCAAATTTGGAGCTCATCCGAGTTGTCTAGACCCCTTGGTGACTCACTTAAGCTTCGCTGATGACTTGCACATCTTTTTCGACGGTACCTCAAGCTCTTTTAGAGGCATCCTCGCAGTGCTAAGAGACTTCCAAAGGACCACAGCTCTGGCTCTAAACCTTCGAAAAACATGTGTCTTTGTTAATGGAGATGATAATGAAGTCTCTTCAAATATGGCATCGGAGTTTGGTATCTCTAGGGGATCTCTGCCTGTAAAATATTTGGGTCTTCCCCTGTTATCTCGAAAGGCTCGGCCAATGGACTATCAACCACTACTGGACAAGATTAGATCCCGAGTTACTTCTTGGCAAGCTAGAGATATGTCCTTTGCTGGACGGTTGCAATTGATTCAATCTGTTCAGTATAGCATCATCAGTTTTTGGGTGTTGGTCATCCCTCTTTCAAAGGGCTGTGTTGAGGCTTTAGAGAAATTATTAAATGCTTTCCTCTGGTCAGGGGCACCCGACTCAGCACGTGGAGAAAAAGTGGCATGGGATTCAGTTTGTACCACCAAAGAGAGTTGGGGGGGGGGGATTGGGGCTTCTTCGGATATCAGGTTTAAATACGGCTTATGGCATCAAGTGTTGGATCCATTAATAGCCATTAGGCTTTAATTAAATTGTGAAAACAAATGACTTGAGCCTGTGTATTTAACAGCACAAAAAACATTAATAATGAGACAAAGGGACTTATCCCACATCGGTGGGAACAAGAGGAAGAGAGCTGTTTATATATGGTCACTTAATATCATATGTTAAACAGCTTGGAGAGAGAGGAAGGCTTCCCACGCACGTGCCGCCGCCGTCCGGCTGACTCGGCTCGGCTCGGCGTGGGATTGGGCTTGGGCTTGGGTCTTGGGTCTTGGTGGAGGGCCTCCGGCCTAATAACATTCTTTTTGGACCAAGTTAAGTTCAACGTTTTTGCCATTTCATTTCTAAAAAACAGCATGACATTTTTGTATAAACGCCATGTAGTTTGTCTAAAAACGACACGAAGTTTATCTGTTCGAAATGGATCAGAACCGAGTCAACAAGAGAGAAAATTGCGGAGAAAGTTGCTCAACGTTCCACTCCGAGATCCTTGAGAGATTTTCGGAAAACGTTGGGAACAGTTTCGAAAAACCGCTCCTCATCTCCTCTTTATATATCGACTCTCTTCCTTCTTCATTTGTTAACTTTTTCCGTATCAAAATCCAACAGCAAAAATCCCTTAGCGTAAGTCTATAGTTCGAGAGTGTTTCGTAGATTTATAGTTCGATAGGGCGATTCACGGGTGAAGCATGATCGTCTACCATGGTTGTATCCAGGGACTCGATATTCGTACAGTCCCGTCTCACTACAGAGCGAATATTTAGAGTTAAGAAAAGAGATTGTATCTCGACTCCATGTCTCTTTTGAATCGTCTTTTCCTTAACATCGTTTTTACTATTTCGTTTATGTCAATCTGGTTTTCTGGCTTTTACAATCTTAACTCTAAATCGCTTTATGTCTAAAGCTCGAATCGGGTTGGAGAACGATTTATAAAAATGGGTTTCAGAACGGTGTTTCCGATTTGCTTTCTAGCTCTTCCGTGAAACGTTTTCTTATTAATCTCATAAACGGTTTACGTTTTGCTTTGTAGCACTACCGAAAAACATTTATTAATATACGATTCGTAGAAACCTTTTCAGGTTTCATTCAAAATGATGTTTGCGATTTGCTATTTGCTTATCCGCGAAACGATTCTTTCTTATTTTGAAAACGAGTTTGCGATTTGCTTTATAGCCCTTCCGCGAAACGTTTCTTATTTATTTCATAACGCTTTGCGGATTGCTTTCTAGCATTATCGCAAAACGTTTTTGATACATAGTTAAAACGTTATATGAATGAATCGTTTCAGTAACCGTTTTCTTAAGCGAGTTTGTGAAACATTCTAAGTCTATAAAAAATGGTTTCTGCGAACGCTTTTAAGCGAGTTTGCAAAACGTTTTTTCTTAAGACTTATATCGATATGATTTGGTTCAAACACCAAAAATGAAAAAGGATTTTAGACTATTATTTTTTTGCTTAAAAATAATATGTTATATGTTGATTGGAGTACTAATCCGTCTTCATATTTTCTCTACATAAAAAGGACAAACGATAACACCACCCCCATTGACACCACCGATGTCATTCAGACTCCACTCAACGCTGCACCAACTGATGCAACCGTGACAAACGTTGGAAACATCACAGCATCAACCACTACACTTCCTGCGGAAAATGTTGCTGATGAAACCACTCGCCGTAGCCTATTCGGTGCTGGTCTTTATCAGACGGGCTCAGTTTCAGCAACCGCAAGTGGTCTGGTGGCAGTTCAAACTCCTCCGTCTGCCCCTAGCGTGTTCACTCAAGGACTGATGCCAGACAAGTTTGATGGCAAAAGCTTCAAAACATGGCAGAAGAAGATGATGTTCTTCCTGACAACGATGAAATTGGACAAATTCATCCAGGAGGACAAGCCCCTTATTCCTTACGGGATTGATGATGTTCACAGTCTAGCAACTGTTGACATATGGGTGCATTCCGACTTCATCTGCAAAGGTTACATTCTGGGTCGTCTCATTGACCCATTGTACTGTGTCTACTGTGAGATCTCCACGGCAAAAGAGCGATGTAGATCACTGTACAAGAAGTACAAAGGTGAGGACGCAGGATGCCAGAAGTATGTGGTCTCAAAATTCCACGACTTCGAAATGGTGGATTCAAAACCCATCATGGATCAGGTGGAAGCGCTTCAGCTCATTTGCCATGAAATCGCTGCTGAAGGAATGACTATCTGCGAGACATTCAAAACTCTCAGCTTCATTGAAAAGCTTCCTCCAAGCTATGCGGGTTTCAAGAACTACTTGAAGCACAAGAAGAAGAAGATGGGGCTCGAGGAGCTCATCAGGAGGCTTCAGATGGAATCCATAAACCGAACTGTTAACAAGGTCACTACTAAGGAGCACAGTGTCAACATGGCTGAGCACAAAGGCAAAGGAAAGGCACACGCTCATTCTCCTGCCAAGCCTTCCAAAACTGATGCAGCACTGAAGGCTTCTGGAAAAAACTTCAAGAACAAAGGCATTGAAATCAATGCGAATGCGAATGTGGAGAAGTTCAAGGGGAAGTGTCACTACTGCCACAAAGTGGGACACAAGACTGCTGAGTGTCGCAGCAAGATTAAAGATGAGAAGCATCAAGCGAATCTCATTGAGGAGGATCTCGTTGCAATGGTGACTGAGGTCAACGTGGTTGAAGGCAGTAACCCCAAGGAATGGTGGTATGACACAGGAGCGACCACCCACATTTGCACTGATAGGGCGATGTTCAGCATTTATCAGAAAAGCAAGACTCAGAAGAAGTTATTCATGGGAAACACTGCAGTATCCAAGATTGAAGGCCGCATCAATGTGATTTTGAAGATGACATCTGGACGTGAAGTCACTCTGACGAATGTGAAGCATGTGCCTGACATGAGGAAGAACTTGGTCTCGGGAACCTTGCTTAGCAAGAATGGATTCGCCACACGTCTTGAGGCGGACAAGCTCGTGATTAAGAAGAATGGAATATATTTGGGAAAGGGGTATGTTAAGGATGGACTTGTCAAGATGAATGTAATGACAATCCCTCCGAAAGTTGTAGCTCCAAATGTTTCAATGAATAAGAATCCAGTTACTTATTTGGTTGAGTCTTTTAATACATGACATGAAAGATTAGGCCATGTAAACTACAAATCTATACAAAGATTAATGAATTTAAATCTAATTCATAAATGCAAAATAAGTAAACAAAAATGTGAAGTATGCATACAGACTAAGCTCACAAAACCGCAATCACCTCGTGTTGAAAGAACAAACAAACCTCTAGATTTAATTCACACCGATCTATGTGATTTAAAATACATTCAAATTAGAGGTGGGAAAAAGTACTTTGTGAACTTCATAGATGACTGCACAAAATATTGTTATGTATACTTGTTACATAGCAAAGATGAAACCTTAGAAAAATTCAAAGAATTTAAACTCGAGGTCGAAAATCAGCTTAAAACAACTATTAAAGTAGTTAGAAGCGACAGAGGAGACGAGTATGATGGTCCATTCAATGTATTATGTAAAGAACATGAAATAATCCATCAAACTACAACCCCTTACTCACCAGAATCTAATGGAGTTGCTGAACGCAAAAATCAAACTCTAAAAGAGATGATGAATGCAATGTTGCAGGAATCTGGGTTACCCCAGAACATGTGGGGGAAGCGTTGCTTACCACTAATTATATCCTCAACAAAATTCCACACAAAGTAACTGGCAAAAATCCATATGAATTATGGAAAGGTAATTTACCTTCGTATAAATACCTCAAAGTGTGGAGGTGTTTGGCAAAAGTTGTGGTACAACCACCAAAGAAGGTTACTATTGGACCTAAAACAGTGGATTGCATCTTCATCGAATATGCACATAACAGTAATGCGTATTGATTTCTGGTACACAGATCTGCAATACCAGATATTCATGAAAATACAGTCATGGAATCAAGAAATGCATCTTTCTTCGAAAATATTTTTCCACATAAGGAAAAACAAGGTTCAAAACGAATTCGAAAAGAAAGAGACAATGACAAGAATTCAGAAACTGAGACAAACGTCGAGATTTCTATAAATGATATTTCAGAAAATGAAGAAAAAGATGAACCTCGAAGAAGCAAAAGAACTCAGAAGGAAAAATCTTTTGGTAAAGATTTTCTAATGGCATTTTTAGTCGAAAATGTTCCAAAAACTTTGGCAGAAGCCATGGCTTCACCAGAAGCTTCATTTTGGAACGAAGCTGTCAGGAGTGAATTTGATTCTATCATGCAAAATTATACATGGTACATAACAGATTTACCACCTGGCTGCAAAGCATTAGGGAATAAATTTATAATGACACGAAAACCTGGTGGAAAATACAAATCTAGGCTTGTAGTTCAAGGATTCCGACAAAAGGAAGGCTTTGACTATTTTGATACATATTCTCCGGTAACGAGAATAACATCTATAAGACTGATGATAGCAATCGCAGCCTTAAGAGACCTAGAAATCCATCAAATGGATGTAAAAACCGTTTTTCTAAATGGTGATTTAGAAGAGGAAATTTACATAAAAAACCTGAAGGTTTTGTCGTTCCTGAACAGGAAGACAAAGTATGCCGACTTGTAAAATCACTTTATGGGCTTAAACAAGCTCCTAAACAATGGCACGAAAAATTTGACAATACAATGATGTCAAATAGTTTCAAAATAAATGAATGTGACAAATGCATATACTACAAAACAACCAAAAATACGTATGTTTTGCTATGTCTATATGTAGATGATATGCTCATTATTGGAAGCAATAAGGACATTATCAATCAAACAAAGAACATGCTCAAAGGGACATTTGAGATGAAAGACTTGGGATTAGCAGATGTAATTATCGGGGTTAAAGTCACGAGAAATTCAAACGGAATTACCTTAACCCAATCTCATTATGCTCAAAAAATATTAGAGAGATTTAAAAATTACTCTAAAAGTACGGCAAAACTCTGTTAGATCCCCAAATGCACTTGACAAAGAATTCATGTAAAGCGGTTTCACAAAACGAGTATGTACGTGTGATCGGAAGTCTCGGGTACATGACTAATTGTACGAGACCAGATCTAGGGCATGCAGTAAACGTACTTAGTCGATATACAAGTAATCCAGGTCATACACACTGGAAAGCTATAACGAGAGTACTTAATTACTTGCGCTACACCAAATATTTTGGGCTTCACTATGGTAAAGAACCAGCAGTTTTAGAAGGATACAGTGATGCTAACTGGATATCAGATTCTAAAAACTCAAAATCCACAAGTGGATATGTCTTTACACTAGGAGGAGCAGCAATATCATGGAAATCTATCAAACAAACAGTGCTAGCCAGATCCACCATGGAATCTGAGTTCATAGACTTAAACAAAGCAGCAGAAGAAGCTTAATGGCTTAGAAATTTTTTGGAAGATATTCCTATGTGGAAAAAACATGTGTCAGCTATACGCATACATTGTGATAGTCAATCAGCTATAGCTCGGGCTCAGAGTAATCTTTACAATGGTAAATCTCGTCACATCAGAAGACGACATAAAACCATTAGACAATTTATCTCAACTAGTGTAATCACAATAGACTACATGAAATCGGCTGACAACCTAGCGGATCCATTTACTAAAGGTTTGTCACGAGATGTTGTTGCTAAATCATCAAAAGGAATGGGTTTAAAGCCTATAACGAATGAGGATGCTTGATTGCAACCCTACCTATCATGACTGGAGATCCCAAGACGTATCGAGTCTGCATATGTTTAGAAGAGTCATTTCTATTCATGTGGGGGATTGTTGGATCCATTAATAGCCATTAGGCTTTAATGAAAATTGTGAAAACAAATGATTTGGGTATGTGTATTTAACAGCCCAAAAAACATTAATAATGAGACAAAGGGACTTGTCCCACATCGGCGGGAACAAGAGGAAGAGAGCTGTTTATGTATGGTCACTTAATATCATGTGTTAAACAGCTTGGAGAGAGGAAGGCTCCCCACGCGCGCGCCGCCGCCGCCGGCCGGCTCGGCTCGGCTTGGGCTTGGGTTTGGGCTTGAGTCTTGGTGGAAGGTCTCCGGCCCAATAAGATTCTTTTTGAACCAAGTTAAGCTCAACGTTTTTGCCATTTCATTTGTAAAAAACAGCATGACGTTTGTGTATAAACGACATGTAGTTTGTTTAAAAACGACACGAAGTTTATCAGTTCGAAATGGATCAGAACCGAGTCAGAAAAAGAGAAACTTGTGGAGAAAGTTTCTCAACGTTCAACTCCGAGATCCTTGAGATATTTTCAGAAAACGATGGCAACAGTTTCGAAAAACCGCTCCTCGTCTCCTCTTTATATATCGACTCTCTTCCTTCTTCATTTGTTAACTTTTTCCGTATCAAAATTCAACAGCAAAAATCCTCTAGCGTAAGTCTATAGTTCGAAAGTGTTTCGTAGATTTATAGTTCGATAGGGCGATTCACGGGTGAAGCGTGATCGTCTACCATGGTTGTATCCTGAGACTCGATATTCGTACAGTTCCGTCTCACTACGGAGCGAATATTTAGAGTTAAGGAAAGAGATTATATCTCGACTCCATGTCTGTTTTGAATCGTCTTTTCCTTAACATCGTTTTTACTATTTCGTTTATGTCAATCCGGTTTTCCGGCTTTTACATCAAGCTACTCTGGCAAATCTTAGCTGGATCAGACTTATTATGGGTTGCTTGGGTTAAGCGTCATTATATTCCTGAGAATCTATTTTGGACAGCAGACTTCTCTACTGTCGGAAGCTGGATATGGCGAAGGTTGATGAATCTTCGGGACTTGGCACGCCCCTTCATCCTATGTCATGTTGTTTCCGGCAGAAACACTTCATTTTGGCATGATAATTAATGGACCTATTCTCAGAGAAACTGGCGTAGCAGGTCCTATGGTATCTGGTATTCCTATCGATGCCTCTGTTTCTTCCATTGTCGCAAATGGAACTTGGAATATATCAAGCAGGAGCAGGCACCCAATTCTTCGATCCATCCGTGCAGCTCTCCCTTCTCAGGCCCCGTATGTTGCTGCTGCTGCAGAAGACTATTTCCTGTGGCGAAATTCATTGAACGAACAACCTTCAGATTTCTCACTTTCCAAGCTATTCAGTTCTCTCTATCCAGATCCTCCCACAACTCAGGGGCATAAGGTTGTCTGGTTTAAAAAACGTATCCCGAGACATGCTTTTATTACTTGGCTTGTCATGAGAGAACGAATGACAACTCGGGACAGGTTAAAAATATCATGGGGTTTGGATGTATCTCCAACATGTTTGCTTTGCGGTACCAGAGATGAATCGGCAGCTCACATATTTTTTCAGTGTGACTACACTCATTCAGCGTGTGGAATGAACTGTTGGTGAGATCGCGGTTACTCACAAACTGAGAACCATGCTTCACCTTATCTTTCAGGCAGCTATTTATATCATATTTGGAAGGAAAGAAATAGTAGACTTCATACGAATGTCTCTATACCTTCAGCGCTGATCGTAAAGGACATAACACTTCAGCTCCGTTCGAAGCTACTCTCACTGGACCACTCCTTTCAACAAGACAGCAACAAGAAACCTACCTCTCCATCTGGTTTGACAGAGTTCAAAACTAACGGCACTTCACCAAAAACTTCTTGCTTCACATCTGTTGCATAATTTTAGGTGTCTACTGCTACTGCTTAGATGTTGTCTATACTAATTTTAGAACATTGATTTCCAAGCAAAAAAATTTATAACTTTTTTGTTTCACCTTTTATTACTGTTAATTGATGAGTAAAATAATAACTATAAAATTAATAGTTTTTTAAATATATGCTCTGAAAGTGTAAAACAAAATATACTTCTTTTTTGGCTGATTTTCTTTACAATGAAAATATACTTTAAACCCAAAAACAACAAGGAGATATAATAACTTTGTTTTTATAAAAAAAAGAAAAGATACTTTCTCCTTTTTGCCAAAAAGTGTCTTTTAGATATATTTCACGCTGGTTAGAAAATGATAAAATATACTAATATGTCATTATTTAGTATACCATTAGTTAAATAAAAACTATTTAAATAAACATTTATTGGTAGTAATAAAGAAGTTTTGTATGGAAAATTTGTGATACTTATTTTGAAACAAGAAAAAAAAAAAGCTAGAATAATACTTTTTAATAAACAGAGAATATAACTTTGTTTGGTTCGTTTTAAGGAAAAAAAAGGACAAGAAGATTCCACAAAACAAATTTATGAGCGAGTGAGACTGGACAAAGCAGAGGTGTCCAAAGCATTGAACTCCTTCACTGCATTAGCAACCACAAGGCCTAACTTCACAGCATCATCCTCACTCTGCGCCTGCACGTTCCAAAAATTGTTTATACATATTGAACTCCTTCACTGCATCAGAAACTATAAAGCCAAGCTCTTATACGTATCTGTTTTACCTCAATGTTAAGAGGAAGAACAGGGTCGTGGAGAGAAAGTCTGAGAAGAAACCATCCACCAAAGCCCGAAACACGGATCTATAAAGAGGAAATGTTTATTATTGCACTATATGCGCAGTGGAGGCATATGTTTAGGAACACAGAGAGCAATCTAGCAGCAACTCACCCCTTCATAGTTAACTGAAGCCTTTTAAGATTTGGATTTGTTTCTATTGAGTTCGACACTTGTTGCAGAACCATCTCTCCATACTCCCGAAAATCTCTACAATCTTCAATGCTTAGTGAAATGCAACAAACAAACAAAACTAGCCAAGAACTGAAGTGAAAGTCATCAAGAATCATATACCTTCCTTCAAGGTCGGAGTGATTCTTATCGATTTTAAGCCTCAGTTCCAAAGCCACTTTGGGCTCCTCGAGACCTTCAACAAGATCTGTTAAAACTTTGCTGCCACTTCCTTCACCAGCAGCTCGGGCCGAAGCCAGTTTATTCAATATTTTTACCTGCAAATGCCAAATTATTTTTGTTCTCTTCTTCATACCATAGGAATTAATGTATCTGAGTAAACAAGCTAACCATGAGATAAGCTCCATCATCGAGCCAATGGTTTTCTTTCAAAGCTCCATGGCCACTGGTTTCTATAGCCAGATGTGATTCTTCTCCAGTGGAGTTCTGCCATCACATTACAACTCATTATATCAGATACTAAAATATCAACCGTCAGAATGATATATGATCATTCAGATTTATTACCAAGCGAATAGCTTCATCAATGACATTCTTGTATCCTCTTTTGAACCTGTGATGCTTTCCGCCTAAAACAATTTTTGTTCAGTGGAAACTAATACAGAAAAACAAAACAGCAACTGTAGTAAACTGTTGGCATACCGAGCTTCTTCTCAATGAATGAGGTTAAACCGTCAGAAGTGACACTGTCTGTAACGATAGTTGTGCCAGGGTGCTGTATGGACAGAACATCAGGACACCAAATTATTTTGTTAATATGGTGAAATAGTTAAGAGCATATCTCTTACTTCCTCTAGAACAATTGCTGAAAGCAAGGCAATAAGACGATTACGGTTGAACTCACGGCCAGATGAATCCACAGCAGCGGACCTTTCAGAAAAAAATGTTTAAATATAACAACTTCTCCAACGCGACAGTAGATAGGTGGAGTTACTATACCTATCTACATCAGTATCAAAGATGATACCCAAATCAGCCTTGTTATCAAGAACAGCCTTGGTTATAGCTTGCATCGCAGTCTTATCTTCCGGGTTAGGGATATGATTTGGAAACATACCTGATATATCCAAAAGGTTTGTTTGATTCAGATATTAATTAAAGATAGGAGATAGGCCAGGAGGATATATACTCATACCATCTGGTTCAAGAAATTGACTGCCAGAAGTAATTGCTCCTAAAGGCTCAAGCACCTTGGCCTGTCAGGTAGCAGATTACGAACAAATCTCAAAACTGCTTGAATCCTATCAACTACAACTGAAAGTAAAAGAAACGTGAGCACTTGACTTACAGCAAAGAATCCTCCAGCTCCATTTCCAGCATCAACAACTATGTGGAATCCCTCAAGAGGCTTCACTAAGATTCAGAAACGCCATAGATTAAGCTTTGATATATTAGCAGCAGATAAATTGAAGTTTCGAACTTTGTTGATTATGTTACAAGATGTAATACCTAAATCTCCTGCTGCTTTTCGAACTGCATTTACAAGACCAGAGGTGTATACTGCCATGTAGTCAACTTTTTAATAGAAACTTCTCTTTGTGATTTCGTGAGATTTTCATCAGAAAGGTTCTGGTAAATATCTGCAGCTCGCTCCAAAATGTTTTTGATATCGACCTTCCCTAGCCCTCCTTCACTGGTGAAGAACTTGAAACCGTTCCTGTTGTAAGGAAGATGGCTTGCTGCTCAAAATAAAACCGTGACACCAAATGAAGTACAAAAATGGAAAAGTATCACAAAGTGATGACTACTACTAAGAAAAATAACTACATGGGAACCGAGATCAATACGAATACCTGTTATCATGATAGCCCCATCAGCTGGGCACAAGAATGATTCATCTTCAGTCAATGTGCTATTAAACATTGCTGGTGTTGATGCTAATCTGTAAAGCAAACACAAGGGTTGTGTTTCGATAATTTATATATGAAAAGTGATTCAAATAATCATATGACCCAGCAGCACTACATTCAAAGAGAGTCATCGAATCTATTGAATGAAGAATGAGCATAAATTGAATATTCTAGAACAAGAAAGGCTAGTCATCACTCACCCGAACTGAACAACGTCTAATCCAGAAAGGCCAAGACCTCGAGAAACCGCTTCCTACAAAATAACCAATGGAATTTCAACAGAAAATTTACTTATCACATTTCATGAAGAGACAGTGTTTACAGATACATACCAGCAAGGTTGGTGCAGAAATGCGAGAGTCATGGCCAACGGACACTCTCAACTTCCGGGATCCAGCATTCTTCTTGTGCAACAGCCATTGCCCAAACGCAGCAGCTATGGCTTCAGTCACTGGTTCAGGAAGGCTTACAGGTTCCCCCTCAACCCCAGGGACTGCTACACCCCGGATATCGCTGGAGAGAGGGACAATAAAACAAAGCGTGAGTCAACATGAAACCATTCCAAAACATAGCAGTAATGATGATTAGCAGAGTAAGTGATGTATGGGGCTCACCTTCCGTTCTGAAGCTTCAGAAAATCAGTCTTGTCAAGAGATGGCACAGTTGCACTTGACAAAGAAACTGAAAATGGAGAGAATCCAAAGTAAGACACCTATTTACAAAATAAAGAATTTCAAGAAACACCACACAACTCTTTCTCAAGCAAAAAAAAAAAAAAACACAAATGCAAGGATATAAAAGTGTTGACGCCGCAAGAAAAAGAAAGTAAGGAATCTGAAGCCATGTTCCATGATCTAAACCTTTTGATAACAAGAGTTTAGAACGGACCATTGCAGTAAAAAGATGTTTGCTTGGAAATAGAAGTAGTAGTCTGGTAGTATTTGGACAAAGAGTTGGCACGCATGGAAGAGTAGAGGTTCCCTCTTGGACAGGGAAGTAAAGCAGACATGAATGGGTTGGGTTGTCTTTGGTAACGTGTCTTAAACTGCTTATTTTGTAGGTAGCAGCATTGTTCTACATTAAACTTTTGGAAAACCTTTCCTGAAAAAAAAGAAACCGTAGCATACGGAAATTTCATACTTCTATTAGCTTTTATTTTTACTTCTATTTCCAAATTTCACACGAAATCGCTGTGATGCCAAAGGAAAACTAAATTCATCAAAACAATTACTGAAGGAAAAAAAAGTCAACATTTTTATAACAGATAACTAATTTCCTATGAATTGGGTCTACTCTAAATCACTCTGATTAGTGTTTGAATCAATCAAGCTCCGAGAAGAACAAAAACACTAGGAAAATTACAGGATCCAACTGTGGAAGAAGGCAAACACGTATTGACTTATGAAGAATTGAAAACTGCAGAAGGAAAGTGAAATAATTTAAGAAAGTTATACCTTCCATTGGAGACACGCTGAAAGAGCTCACCGAATCAGGCGAAGATTTGAGTGTGTTCTAGAAATGAAGCCAAGCTTGTGGAGGTTGGTAAAGAGAGAGATACAAACATTGTTTGGCATAATGGGCTCCATACATGGGCTTGGGCTTTTTCATATTCTGAAATTGTTTTTCTAATTCCTTAGAGTTTAGCAAATATACCCCTTAAGTCTTCGAACAATTTCAATTATGCCCCAATAAAAACAAATTAAACATCCGCCCCTGCCTCTCTTCATTTCACTAGAACACTCTCTATTTCACTCCTTCGTCGTCGTCTCTGTTCCAGTGGGAAGCTAAAACCATCGCAATGTCTCTCACTGGTCACCGCTTCTGACCCTCCCGACTCCTCCTCGCGCTTCCTTCGTCTCTACACATCCCTTCTCCCGCCTCCGTCTGAAGCGTGCTTCTCCCGGTGGTGTTACCTCTTCTTCCGCCGTCGATGGCTGCCGTGTCTTACCTCTGACTCGTTGTAATCCGATTGCTTCCACTCGCCGCCGACTCGTCCCCGTTCGTGCAATTGACTCAGACCTTCCTCATCCGATTAAAGAATACGAAGAATGGGACTCATGGACGGCCAAGTTCTCCGGCGGAGCCAACGTCCCGTTTCTGATGCTGCAGCTACCACAGATCATTCTCAATGCTCAGAATCTTTTGGCCGGAAACAACACAGCCCTCTCGGCCGTCCCATGGCTGGTAACGAAAGTCCCATCGGTAGTTAGAGAAATAAATGAATAAAACTATAAAAGATTAGTATCAGTCCGCTTATAGCCGATTGGTTTTAAGTTTGAAGCCGAGGATTATCTGAATTTAACACTGAAAATATCACTCTATTCATAATACAAGTTTGTTTTTTTTTCCTTCACTAGTTTCATGAAATTGCAATGTTTAGGCGTCCCACTATGAGCCAAAATATTAGGATCAGTCCGCTTATAAACCAATTGGTTTTAAGTTAGAAGCCGACAATTACTTGATTTTAACACTGAAAATATCACTCTATTCATATACAAGTTTGGTGGTTTTTTTTTTCTTTAGTAGTTTCATGAAATTGCAATGTTCTAAAATTTTGGTATAGCCGGAGCCAAATCGGACATAAACAAAATGATTTTTCTGAAAATCAGTCAAATCATTCGAAAAAAATTGGCCTACATGCCTGCCTAATCAACAATTCCCTATAAAGCTTCTATCTACCGCATAGCAATTTCTTAAACAAAATGATTTTTCTGAAAAAAACAGTCTAATCATTCAAAAAAAAATATATATATGCCTACATCCCTGCCTAATCAATAATTCCCTATAAAGCGTCTAACTACCGCATAGCGATTTCTTAAACCTTGAAGAGTAAGCAAGAAGCATTGTAGAATCTGAAAGTGTACGTTTTTATGGAATACAGGGGATGTTGACTGGTTTGTTAGGGAACCTTTCGTTGCTTTCTTATTTCGCAAAGAAGAGAGAAAAAGAAGCAGCTGTGGTGCAAACGCTGGGAGTCATCTCCACCTACGTTGTCCTTGTGCAGCTCACGATGGCTGGAGCCATGCCTGTGCAGTATTTTGTTGCTACTTCCGCCGTTGTGACGGTTGGTTTGGTGTTGAACTGTTTGTTTTATTTCGGTAAGCTTGGGACGACTGTGTGGGGATTGTGGGAAGACTTTATCACTGTTGGTGGACTCTCCGTTCTTCCTCAAGTGTGCTTCTTTACTATCCATCTCAAAGTTTTGGCTTTGTTCAATAGTTTCCATGGATTTTTGATCCGAGGAGATAGACATATGTAGTTTGTTTTACACTGACATTGTGAATTTGAAAGTGCAGATTATGTGGTCGACTTTTGTCCCTCTGGTACCGAACAGTATCTTGCCTGGGGCAAGTGCTTTTGTTATTGCTGTAGCGGCTGTAATTATGGTAAAGCTTTCAAGCATTCTTGCTTCAGTTTCCTTCTCCCCTTGATTTTCCTGTACACATTCTTCAGTCATATCAGTCACTAAAGCCGCTAGGATATTTCTTTCAAAACCATTTTAACAACTTGGCACTTTTATTAGCTTAGATAATATCCAGAGGAGTTGAAAGGAAAATTAAACTTGACTAGAAACTAAGTTATTGACAGAATTGTAGTCGCAGGAACTGAATTGTTCTGCAAACACTGATTGCATTTCTCAACTTTGTTGACCTTTGATGTAACATTGAGCTAACTGCATTTCTAAACTTTGTAAACTTTTAATGTAACATTGAACTGCAGACGCCAAACCTTTTCCCTTGCAACTTTCCTTGTGGTCTATCTTTGGCTTTATGCACAAAAACACATGTCAGGATATAGGAGTTTTCAGTTATAAAAGAAGGAAAGGGTGGTCTTATCTCAGTAAATGATTTTATTCAGATGCTTTTCTATAGGTCTCGTGTTTGGTTTCTCTGAGTTCTCTGATTTATGGGCTCATAGATCCTTCAAAACAACTCTTAAGATGTGTAGTTGGATGAAGTTTTCAGATTTTCTCTTAGTTTTCCCCTGATAAGAATGCAGGCTCGAACGGGGAAACTCTCAGAGGAAGGTGTTAGGTTTGTTGGGTCTTTATCTGGATGGACAGCGACACTTATGTTCATGTGGATGCCAGTTTCCCAAATGGTAAAACCGGGGTCTTCTTTCAATGAATTTTGTCCTAAATGCTATTTTCTTATTGGATATCTAATGTTCTTCTTCAACCTTTCAGTGGACAAACTTCCTAAACCCAGACAACATAAAAGGCTTATCACCAATCACAATGGTACTTGCGATGATGGGAAACGGGCTTATGATTCCACGAGCATTATTTATCCGCGATTTGATGTGGTAAAAGCTAAGCTTTCTCAGTTCAAAGCCGTTCAGCTTAAACTATATTTTCACCCATAGTAACAAAAGTACTTTTTTGTTCATCGAACTGTGATGCAGGTTCACCGGTTCAATGTGGGCAACTCTCTTTTATGGATATGGGAACATTCTGTGCTTATACATGTAAGAATCCTTGCACACCTCTATTGAGTACATGAGTTTATCAATAATCCCGTGATTCTTCAAATGCAGGTTAAACTGCACCAGCAAGTCGTTCTTTGCGGCGGCCACAATTGGTTTGATCTCATGGATAGGTTTGTTTTCCACATCAAATGTGAAATGTTCATAGAAAAAAACTTGATTGTTTTAATTGTGTGTAAAACAGGACTTGCTTTGTGGAGAGATGCAATGGCTTATGGTCACAACTCCCCGTTTAGATCACTGAAGGAGCTGGTTTATGGGCCGTAACACAATAGAGTTAAAACGCCGTTTGCTTCAAGCTAGCAAGTACATAAGGGTTACTTGTTTGTGTCAAGGTACTCAAGGACCAAGTCCATTGTATTATATCCAAGTTCTTGTATAAAACGAATACTCAATGCTACTATTATTAACTTTTCATTGAATCATAATAGCTGAACTACCAGATGTTATAAGCCAAGTGAGCATCGCTCGGAAACTTATGGGTTTAAATGTTTATATTTATGTAGCCTAGTTAGAGCATGATTATTGGAAGGTTCTTAAGGTGAGGTTTTTAGCGGAATATAAGAACCCGTCTCTTAATTTTTAACTAAAAAAAGCTAAGAACCGGCTCTTAAATAAGAGTTTTAAGAGACGGTTCTTAGCTTTTTTTAGTTAAAAGTTAAGAGACGAATTCTTATATTCCGCTAAGAATCCCACATTAAGAACTTCCCAAAATAATCATGCTCTTAGATGTGCATTAAATTTCATTGAATAATGTCTTGAGAGAAATAGAGTTCTTCATTATACATGGGGATGGATGGGCTTGTTATCTACTAATAATCAAATTTTTGTCAAAGGTGTAGAGATTCAGGTTCTAAAGCTTATAGTAGCTAAGATTATGTGCAAGTTACCAATTTAGATTGGCTATGTATGGATTAAATGTTTTTATTATATTGAAAGCAATATTAAGAATGTGTAAACGTAGCAAATCTTGAATTTATTGGGGAAATAAACAAAAATTAAAAACACTCGAGAGTATTCATTGAGAGATATACTACTCCAATGTTCAGTTACATGAATTATAATATGGATAGTTACTTAGAACCAAATCATATTGAAAAAAATATTAGAAATTTTAAAAATAAGACGATGGGATGGCAAATACTACCCATTCTAGAAAACTTTGGCAACATCCTTCATAAGTCCAGGATTGGCAGATGCAAACTCGGTGAATTCCTGAAACGATATGTTTCCATCACCATCAGTATCGATTTTAGCCATCATACGAGTCACGTCATCAGGGGTCACCGAGCCAAGTTTCTTAAGAGCTTCTTCAAGTTCGGCTGCTGATATTTTACCATCGCCGTCAGTGTCAAATTTCTTGAATATACGTTCGTGCTCAGCATCAGCCATAATGTGTGTGTCTATGTGTTTAAAGATGACCTTCCTTTTTGGTAGAGAAAACAAAGAATCATCAAATTATATAAGAATTTGAGTGACAAAAAAAGTTGAGGATGTGCTTTTAATTAGGAACTTTTGGAGGAGAATAACAATGAACAACCATTGAATTCAAATGGTCCGAGTTAAAACTAATTAATTTACCAGAATTAGGATGTGACTTGGTCTTTCACAAATTTTAGAAATGTTCAGGGTTTGCGTGTTTCTTGGAATCATTAACTATGAAAGAGGTATATAGGCAATCCAGCACTTCGTCGTGGTGGTGCAAGTGGTTCTAACCCTAAGTATCCCTTGACGTGCAATCCAAAGACCCGGCAGAATCAGCATACTCGAGGATGTAGCATTAGTAGTAGATGTCGTCGTGGTGTTCTTCAATATCCGATTAAGTCTAATGTATCATAGTTTTATGTAAAAAAAAACAACGCGAATGCATTCATATCTTTGTAGCACAACAATAATGTGGTATCTCATATAGTACAAAAGATCATTATATAAAAAGTCATACAAACTTACTAAATGTCAGTTAAAAAAAACTTACTAAATGTCGCGAAAAGACACAAAATTAGATTTATCTGTTTCTTTTTCTTTTTTACTGGTAAAGTTAGGGGTGTTCAATCCGGATATCGGTTCGGTTTAGGTTCGGTTTTTTTCGGTTTTCGGTATTTCGGTTAGTAAAATATAACTACCATTCTAAATCCATATTTACTTCGGTTCGGTTCGGTTTATATACCGTCGGTTTTCGGTTTATTCGGTTTTATACCAAAAACATAATTATTTAGTTTGAGATCATATAAAATGAATTTTAGAGTCATATTGTCAACACATTCATTTATTAAAAATATATTACATGTTCAAATAAATGAACAAAAACGTAAAAATGCTTCTACCATCAAATAAAATCATCAAATCTATAATTAAAATCAGAGCCTGAAATTTTGAAAATAAAAATATGAAACAAAACAGAAACATGAAAGAAAAGTTTTTCCACTCTTCCATATTTAGTGTTCATTAAAGTCATGTTTTTTCGATTGAACACGAAACTCTGTTTGTTTATAGATAAGAAGAAAGTTGTGAAAATTTTCTATTAATTATTTTCCATCAAATTTATCATCTTCATATTAATTTAGTGAATACTAAAATAAAACGAAAAGATAAAAAAAAAAGACTTAGAAAATAAGATGTTTGAATTGCGATGTATTCAAGTGTTTTACAAATTATATAAGGTTCTTTATTACTATAACATTATGGTAATAGTTATTAACACAAATTTAACTTATATAACAAATAGATTTTCATGTATTGTTATAAAATAGATACATATTTACATGTTTCTATTTTTAATCGGTTTTGTTCGGTTTAATCGGTTATATACCAAACAATATCCAAATCCTACGGTTTTTATAAAACTATATCCATTCGGTTTATATGGTATATACTAAAACCAAACCATACTGTCTATTTCAGTTCGGTTCGGTTCTGTTTGGTACGGTTCGGTTTTACCATATTGAACAGCCCTAGGTAAAGGTCACTGTAAAAAAATATGTTTTTAAAAAACTTCTGTAAATTCACATAAAATAATATAGATGAATTGAGTCCTTTACTAATGAGAAATTGATTGAAATCTCATTAATTGGATAGGATAGAGAAATTAGTTGAAATACTAAGTTGGTTATCATCAGTCTTTTGAAACCCGGCCCGGATCCGCGGTTGAACCGGTAAACCCGGTGACCCAGAAAAAATTTGGTTTGAATTTTGTGAAAACCCCAATATTTAGAAACCCGCAAAACCCAGAACCCGATACCGGTTGAAACAATAAATAACTTTTACTTTTTTTTTAGTTTTTAATTATGTTTTTAGATTATGTTTTATATTCCAAGTTTCCAATTAAAAAGTTAGGTGCTAACAAAAAAAAAGTTAGGTTTTCTCTTTTCAGTTTTATATTTGTGATTTTTAGATTTTGATGAAGATTTTACTATACCACCTGAAGAAAATGAAGTGAACGATGGTATAGAGAACCAAAATTAGTTGATGTGATATGGTGTTTGTTATTTCCATTATTGACAATTTATTACAATGATCTTTTACTTTTCGTTTGTTTTGGATTTGAAGTTTAATGTAAATATTTATGAATTTTATGTCTTAATTTTTTTAGATGTCATAACTCTTACCTTCTTACAGAAAATTTTAAATAGTATAAACTATTTTTTGATATTTTGTATGTCAAATGAAAATAATAATATAAAAACTAAAGTTAAGTATTTTCTAAATAATTTTAAACATAAAATATATACATATCCAAACTATTATTTTATGTTTTAAAAAACATTTAGAAAATATTAAACTTTAATTTCTATATTTTTATTTTCATAGCTAATATATTATTATATACTAAAATTAATTTATTTATTAACCCGTGGTTCACCCGCGGTTGATCCAATGACCCAGCGATCAGGTAACTCGTCTGGTTCAGTGTCCGGGTCGGGTTTAAAAACATTGGTTATCATCTTTCAAAAATACATTAACATTTGAATTTATGGTTTATCACTTTATTGATTATTGTTTAGTGTTTTGTATTTAGGAGGTGGAATTAGATTTATAAGCTTATGTAAATAATTTTTAAACATTTATAAATTATTTAGAATAGTTAATTTTATATTTTCCGTAATAATACAAATACCACATTCATAGTATCACTTTTCATGTTTACACTAACCACTTGTATTTTTACTTTTAATGAATGGTAAAAGACACTTATACCCTTATGGTTAACTAATCTAGACTTATGGTTTAGAGTTGAGGGGTGATGTAGGTTTTTGGAATATGAAATTTAGGATTCTAATAAATATATAAATAAATACTTAAAAAAATATAAAAAAATATAAAATTTTTAACAAATAGTTTTAAACATAATTTTCGATTTTCAAAAAGAAATTTTGAAAAAAGTCAAAAAATCAATTCAAAAATAAAAAAATATAAAAAAATTAGAATTTGAAAAAGTATAATTCGAAAACGTTTATGTTTTATTTTTTTATTATTATTTATTTTTTATTTATTTTTATTTATTTTTATTTATTTTTATTTATTTTTATTTATTTTTATTTATTTATTTAAATAATAATTTACTATATAACAAGAGTATAAGAATTTTTGACACGAACAAATTATTTTTGAAAATATCTCTTTAGTGGTAGTAAAGATGAAAAGTGGTAACGTGAAAGTGGTAAACATGAAATTTCCCCTAAAATTAAAGTATTTATAAAAATAATTATCATTTAAAAGTAAATTAAGAAAATAGACAAAATTTGAGGTAAGATTAGAATTCTTCCAAATAGATAAAATATATTAACATTTGGATTAAGAATTTTTGGTTAGGGTTTAATATTCAGGAAGTGAAGTTAGGATTATAATCTTCTATAAATAAATGATTTAAAATGGTCAGTTTAATCTTATCTCATTGCTACTTATGAAAATAGTCTCTTCAAAAATAAATTTTGAAATGATATTAAGTTTTACGTTAAATTAGAATTTCTCCATTATTAATGTCTCTAAGGTGCCTAGTTCGAACTTTAAGATGAGAAATTGCTACAAATAATACGTTTATATTACTACTTTTCATGTTTACACTAAACATTGTTACCATCATTTTTAATGAAGGTAAAAGACACTTATATCTTAGGGTTAATTAATCTAGACTTAGGGTTTAAAATTGAGGGAGTGAGGTAGAGTTTTAAGAATGTGAAATTTAGGATTCTAATAAATATATAAATAAATGCTTAAAATATATAATTTTTTTTAAAAAAAAGTTGCAAATATAATTTTTGATTTTCAAAAAAGAATTTTGAAAAAAAAAAGAAAAAAAGAAAATTTCCAAAAAATAAATTCAAAAAAAAATTATAAAAAAATTCGAATTTGAAAAAATATAATTCGAAAACATAAAAAAAAAAATTTTATTTATTTATTTAAATAATAATTTACTATATAACAAGAGTATAAGAATTTTTTGACACGAACAAATTATTTTTGAAAATGGGGTAAATAGGAAAAGTGGTAACACTGGACATAAAATTTCGTCTTTGATTGGCACTTTAGTTTTGAACGAAATAAGATGTTCCTGCGAAGAGTCTCTCCTCTCTTCTCTATCATAGCCAAAAGGTTGGTTCTGCGGTGTATCAATTTCATCTGTAATTCCATAGAGCGACAACAATCTCCCTTTCAGTCAATACCCAAACGAGTTCGAAGCTGACATATTTTGTTGTTTATGTAATCGTAGATCACAAAGTCGCTTCCTTTCGAGTCCGGCTAACTCTTCTCAAAACTGGACATTTCGCCACTGCCTACAAGGTTTCATTCTTCGACTCTGTTCGTACCGCTTGTCTTTTAAATATAATAGTAGACAAGGCGTTTGTTGAAATGCCGCAGAGAGAGAGAGACAAAGACGGAGAGTTTTATTTGTTCACGGCTCTTTTTAAGTTGCATTTTTTTTTTTTTGTTGGAAAAAATGATAAAAAAACTGGGATACACTGTTGGTAGGAAGCTAACACAAGTTAGTTATTATTATTAGTCCTAAGATAAGACCTAAGAACATGATTATTGGAGGTTCTCATAGTGGAGTTATTAGCCGAATATAAGAACCCGTCTCAAGAACTGGCTCTTAAAACTTTTATTTAATAACCGGTTTTTAGCTTTTTTAATTAAAAGTTAAGAGACGGGTTCTTATAATCCGAACCCCGTCCTAAGAACTCCAATAATCATGCTCTAGCATGAACCGTTGCATAATCAAATCCATAAAGAAACTACAAACAAACAAACAAACTTCCTTTGATATTTGATTACTTGTTTGTAATGTTTAAATCGATTGTTTATAGGTTAGTTTCAATACTCCTTTGTGTTGGTTATTACTGGTTCTAGTCACAGTTTAGTTGTTTCATTCTCTTGCAGCTACTCGTTCATACGCAAGTGGAGGACGTAAAGACTACAATCTCTTTGGTAATGTCAAACCTGGCGATGCTGACTTCAGAAAAGCCTGGGAGAAAGATATGAAGAAGGATGGTGATGGTGATGGTGATGATGATGATACTCTATGGTCAGCAAGTGAAGAAGACGAAGCTAATGACAGTGGAAGAAACCGTTTAGAGAAACAAGTTAAGAAAGCTAGGCAACAAGCTAAAGCCTCCTCAGATCTAATCGACGCAGACGACAGCGACGAGCTATACAGTGTTTGGTCCGGAAGCGACGAGGAGAAAACGTTATGGACCGGCGACGAAGGCGACGAGGACGACGATATTCCGACAGAGCCACACCCAAACGAAGCATCTGACAAGTACTTGGACAAGTTGTTCGAGTTCGAGGAGAAGCCAAAGTACAGAACAATCTCAGAGCTGTTGAAATCCGAGAACGAGCCCGAGGAGCTTTCGCCTGGTAAGCAGGCGAGGAAGCTAGCCGTTGAGAACGCGTTGAAGAAGCTGAACAAAGGGCCTGACGGGCGTTACACTAACGTGTGGGAAGTGATGAGCGATGTGGATATTCTGATTGGAGCGTTCGAGAATATTATCTCGGGGCCTGAGTATGAGGAGCTGAGGAAAGGTGGACCCAAGAGGTTGAACATGCAGTTTTCAAGGATATACAAACAAAGATGAGAGATCCAAACTTCAAATTCACGCCTGAGATTAAGTTGAAGCCTAAGAGTAAACTGGTGCCTAGGAAGAAATGGCAGAAGGCTCAGTCTAGAAGAAGGAAAGCTCAGAAGCGGTAACAAGCTCATTGCCTGTTCAAGGAAACTAATAGATTTTAACAGGTAAACTCACTCTTATCATATTGACAGCTTAACTCTTAGTGATTCAAGTACCAAATCTATATCTGTAATTTGGTTGATTCAGAGTAAATCTTTGTAGGGTTTAGAAGAATGCCAGCTTCAACACGAATGACTGTTTAATCTCCTGTGAAGAATCGGTACCGTGATTGAACACCTTTCCTTTGGAGTGATTCTGGGGTAGACTTTATATTCCTTTCTACTAAAGAAAGAAGCTTTTGAACGAAAAGCTAAAGATGCGTTGGTCCCCATTGGACATTTTTGTTGGAATAATACAGCTTTTCTGGCATTTTGATCTTCAAAAGTTTTCTTTTTTTTCTTTTGGTGTTAAAAAGTTGGAACTTGTAATGTTGACACTCTCTTGCCATTTGAAGCTTAACAGATCACAAGATGCTGATTTTTGTGTCTCTTCCTAATATTCTTGTTTATTAATTTGTATTCTCGTCAAAGCATTCCCTAAAGAAATTACTCAAGTAGACAAGTTCACCAACGTTGGCTGTTTAATTGGTCTATTATTTTCATATTATAAACTGTTTTAGCTAATCAAATTTATTATTGTTCAAAAATATTATTTAAATATAGTTTAACTAATCATAAAACATTTCAACTGATTATACACGATTAAATAGAGATAATAAATACATGGCAAAATGAACACAACTTGTTATTTGAAAAAAAAATATATATATATATATTTAAACGAATCAGAGCAGCCTATTTTTACTCTTGGGAATCCACTAAGCTTAGGGGTTATTGATTTGACTGCTTCGAATATCACTCAACTAAATATGTATAAATAAATAATGCTCGAATAGGATACCAAACCATGCAGACAAAATGTATCCGTGGTACAACTCACTCTCTCAGTTCTTGCACTTTTGGTGGTGGTTTAAGGTTAGATTCTTTTATACATTCCTGGAGGACCAACGCATTTTTTGGCTAACATTTGATGATAATGCCAAAACAGTACTTTATAATCGAATGAAATGATTCAAAAGATCTAGCGACAAGTAATCAATCATAGGTACAATCTTAATATCAAGGCCACAGTTTTTTTTTGAGTTTATGTTTGTGTTACCATGTTATATGGTAGACAGAGTTTGAGAAAGTCTGTTGGGAGTAAGATAGATTGTATAATCAACACCAACACTCCAAAACAGAAAAAAATAACCATAAATATTTTTGTATTATTTTTAGCTTGATTCCGTTCGAAAATTGTCTCTATAGTATTACATAGCCTCTGCATTACCTTTACTATAATAGAATAGTACCAAAAGTAGATGTGTATAACAACACACAAACACAAAAAAATACACGTAATATGTATCTTGTTCGCACAAACTTCACATGATGGAACAAGCGGCCTGGACGTTGTCGTCACTGAAGAGTGAAACGTAGTTCTCACCAGGTGTGTTTGCAGCTGGAAACGCTTGTGTGGGGTTGCGGATGTGGCCTGCGGGGGCACGTTTGTCGTACATGCCAGTGTCAAATGGGTAGTAGACCATATGCTGAGGTATGTAAGGCCAAAACTCTGCCTTCTTCCCTGTGCTCTTCACTCTCTTCAACACCTTGTTTGGGTCCACGTGACCGTTCACCGTTATCCGGCTCTGTTTCCGGTTTACCTCCACTGATTTCACGCCTGTACCCGTCGGTTCCAAACATAAAAAAAGTAATCATTGGTCTAAAATGATATGTATTCTGAACAAAAGCAAATATGAATAAACGTTTACAACATATGACTACATCATGATTTTAAAATATTGAAAGAAAAAACTTAATTGAATATATAACTTACAGCTAGTAGAATAATTATACGCAAATTATTTTACTTACTTTAAGATACTTAAGATATAAGAATTATCATGTTAAAAAATATATTCCTGGCTCTCTTTTTTTGAAACATGTATTCCTGACTTTTTGAATCATAATCTTTTCAAAACAGAAGTTTTTGTAGTTTTTTTTCCAAGCAAATGATGAGTAATTATAAGTAATATTTGGGGAAGCTATGAAATTGTAATTTTAAGAGAAGCATAAGAATCTTTAAAAGAGAAATTAAAGCAGAGAGAATAAAGAAAATGGAAACAAAAAGAGAAAAGAAAAAAGAGAGATTGGCACAAAGTTTTGATTCAAAGCCAGTGAGAGATGAGAAAGAGAACCTTTCATGCGACGAACCACGTTTCTAACTCTTCTTTCACAACCATCACAGTCCATTTTCACCTTGATATCCACTGTCTACAAAACCCATTCATTAACATTACTAAAATAAACATCCAAAATTATATAAGTAACACTTAACATCCATTCATTACCGTTGTTTTAATTTAATATTACTTTATTATTTTATTGCATCATGTATGTCATCTCTGATGTACCGATATACATATAACACAACTAAGTTTCAGGAAGGAAAGTTTTTATTTATTTATTTTGAATAAAGAAGGAAAGTGTTCATTGCTGGCTTTCGTGTGTACATTGTACAATCGCATTTCACTTGAGTTAATATAATTCTGATGACAAAAAAAAAATACATATCTTTCATGCACACGAACGTGATCATGTTCTATAACATAACGCATGAATTTTATGCACACGCGAAACGTACTAGCATAAAGTTTTGGAGTTAACCCAAATTGATTGGAATATATATATGTACATAGATAATAGAGTATTGTTTTACATAAATAACCAAAAAGTCGAGAAGTAAAGATGATAAGAGAAGAACAAACCTGCAATGGTTTACGCTTGGTTTTGGCATTACAGTATGTATAAGAACAGAAGCTAGAGATATAATCAAATGCACCCATTCCTTTCGTCGCCAAAATACTATGTATTAATATATAATCAAATGGGTATCAATATATATATTTCATGTGTTTGTATATGTGTATGAGTGTGCGTCTGTGTGTATATATATATTGGGACAGAAGAAGAAAGAGCCTGTCTTATATAGAGAAGGAGAAGAGAGTAACGTGACATGCATTCAAGATTCCATGCTATATAGGCTTTCTTCGAAATATTAGTGGTCTATTTTCATTTAAAAGAATGTAACTATTTCCCACGAGAATGTTGTAGAAGAAAAGGTGTATTAAGAACAGAAAGTGGTAAGGGAAATAAACAACAATAAATAAATAAAAAATTAATTTATAAGAAATGAATCTTCTCCTGAAACTCAATTTTCAATTCGAACTCGAAATTGATGAAAACTGAAAGAGCAATATAATTAAGCTAAATAGTTATTTTGATATTATAAAAGTGTCACTTTCTTCTTTATTGTAGTGATAAATGATGTGCTACAAATCTCTTTTATTGGCCTTACTAAACAACGTTCCTTTTCTATTGGCATTTGCTTTGGTTTCGGTTCAAAGACCATGAATTGCCTAAATATGATTCCCTCAACTCAGAAACCATTAAAGTTTAATGTTAAAAAAAAAACCCATTAAAGTTTATATACATACTATTATAAGATGTAGGCATGTGCATAAAAACCGAAAACCAAAAACCAAACCGAAAAATCGAATCCGAAACCGAACCAAAGTTCAAAGATAACTGAACGGTTCTTATATTTCTATAACCGAAACCGAACCGAGAACCGAATAGGTACCCGAATATCTGAAATAAAATTTATATACCTAAAAATATTAATTATATTTAGTATTAAAAATACTAAAAATTCAAAACTCACTACTTATATACCGAACTATCCAAAAAAATCAAAATACTTGAATATTTTTTTTATCTAGAGTAATTTAAATTATCCAAATTATCCTACAGAACCGAATTACCCGAATAGTTTTTATCCAAAATATTAAAATTTACCCGAATTATCCTATTTATATCCAAAAAAAATCCCCAATAAATTATTTTTTACCCCGAATCATCCAAAATTAACTGAAAAAACCGGAACCGAACCGTAACTGAATTGAAACCACAAATTTATCGTATATTAGTCGGTTCTTATAATTGTTATCTGAACCGACCCAAAACCGAAAAGAATCGAACCGGATCCCAAATCCGAACCGAATTTCATAGATAACCGAATGGTTTCTATATCTCTATAACCAAAAAACCGAAAACCGAAAGAACTGAACCGGAACGAATCGAAAACCGAACGTCCAGGCCTAATAAGATGCGTTAATCAAAGCGAAAATGAACGATGGCCTTTATTTATTGTTTGACTAAAATCATTGAACTATGCTAAATCTTTAGATGCTTTGTGCCACAGTGTGATGTTGAGGTACAAATGATCTCTGACCTTCCCTTTTTCTATAATTGTGTATATTATAACATATGGTTCGTGAATGATGGTTGCGTGAGTTTTAGGTTGTTTTGATCATGAAACTATAAAATAAATATGTACATATATACATCGTACCATATGATATGAAGTGAATATAGTATTATGGTGATGATCAAATTGACATTAAATTTCAGTTAATATACGGAGAGAAGTACATTATACGCTGACATGACGTTGAACCCATGCAGCCATGCTTATTTTTGTATAATTTATAAGTTAACTTTGTACTGAAGATTTAGAATCTTCCATCTATGTATACCTCTTTGTTTTCTTCCTTGAATGAATGCAGTGAGAAAAATAATAATAAGTTAACTTTATACTGAAACTGTGAAACATATCAGATAATTTTTAAATCGCTCGTAGAATCTAAGCGACTTGTGTTGGATAGTTCTTGATTTGACTATGTGGTCTTTACAGCTTTAAATCAACCGTTGATTTTTGTCATTAGCTATCAGAATCCAAATGAATTGTCACAATTTTGTTTTAGAATAACTGCAACTGGATAGTGTAGGATTTTTAAAGCAAAGCCCATAGTCCAGACCGTCAACTTATACTATACGAATTCGAACTATTTGTATTTTTGGTTCGGATAATAATAATACTAAAATAAGATGGATGAACTTACTAGAAATTGGAGTTGACGAATGAAAAACCATGCTTCTACTCAGACAAGTGGGATAAACCGCTTGCCCAAAATACTTCTCAGACAGAGTATGGTTATTTAATTTTATGACAAATTTGTTTGTATGCCATATCTGAGAGAGCCTGTGATGCAATCTTCCACTCGCAAGTCTTTTATGTCAACAACACATAAAAGCATCCCAAGAAACTCTTATTACAAACTTAGCACCGTACAATCTCAAAAATATTTTTAACACAAGAAGAACGAAAGAGTGTTTGTAACTCCAGCTTGATCCTAGACGCCTCTTAAACCTGCTGCAACAGTCTCTGGCAGTGTCTTAGTAGCGGTCATGGCGTCTGCAACATGGTTAATACATATATGTTTAAATGCAACCAAGCAGTTAATAATATGTTTTCTTGATCAAAATTTACCTGCTGCGGCGATCATAATCCCTGGGTCTTTCCCTAGACCGGACCGGTCCCGCCGGCTTCTTGAGTCATAGTTCCTGTCATATTCACGGTGGTCATGATGCCTGTCACGATCTCTACTCCTACGGTCAACATCTCTCCCACGGTCACGGCTATCCCTCTGTCTCTATCTCTACTTGATTCTCGCTCTCTGCTCCTCTCCTTTGACCTGAGATTGGTAGTTTTTCAGCAAAAATGTTAAGGAAGCAAACCAAGAGCAAGCTTAGGAAAGTAAACCTCCTTTCTTCCACCCGTTCCTTGTGAACTTTGTTCTTTTCCTCCTGAAGAAAACATAAAGAACGCAACTTAACTATACAGTCTACATTTTTAGTATAAAACTGAATGAACCAAAAACCGATAGTATATAAACTGAACCAAACCAAAGTAAATATGGTTTTAAACTTTCAATATAGTAGATATTTTTTGTGAACCGAAAAAATTGAACCAAAACCGAATAGAAATCCGGATTGAACACCCCCAGTAGTAAATTATATTGTTTGTTATTATTACCTGAAGCTCTGCTAATTTGTCACGGATCAGCATGTAACCCAAATGAAGCTTCCCTCCAAAATGATCAGCTAACCGACGATCACTAAAGGCACCACAAAAGATTTTTCACATAAATCACAAGTTGGTGACATAGATATAGTTTAAAGCTCCATTATTTATCTCTAACAGGCACAATAAATCAAGAAAGAACGCACATTTATTAGCTGCAATAAGTAATCCTGGGCGCAAAAAGCCTGCTGCTGGTGAAAAGGAGGGTACAATAGCCGGTGTCAAAATAATGAACCACTTGCAACTCAGGAATCTATTATTACTAAGCTAAACGCCCAAGAAGCTATAACGCATAATTTAATTATTTTCAAAGTAACAAAACTTAACTTGTCATAAATGCTCAAAAATGCTCCGCATATGTCACATAGTCGCAGCTTCTGGTCTGTCTGAGACAACAAAGTAACAAAGAGTGAGGCCTATTGCATGCGTGCTTTAAAAAAAAAAAGAATTCTCTATTCAAATTTCAAAAATACCATCATTTATTTTTGGATACTAGAAACAGAACTTATCTCTCTTGAACATTCTAAAATCATCAGACTAAACAAACTATACAAAACTAACAGGAATCATGACCTTTGAGAGCCTCTATGAGTTGAGCAGTAAATTTCGATAAGGTGATATTGACTTACAATACGCACATCAGCAGCAGTGAACTTGGTTGAATCCACCACAGGTTCTTGCCTAGGAGTAAGCTGAAACATATAACATCACAAAACTCTTAGGAACTAATATTATAAGACAAAGAAAAAGCATGCCGAGCTATTCAAGAAAAGAGAGATCCCTATTTCAACAGACTCGTAAACAACTCCATCATCATCTATTGTGCAGTTACTCGGAGAACAAACCTTCTTAAGAGCTTCAGCCTCTTCTAGTGCTTTCTGCGCCTCATCAACCATTCCTTGTTCCCCTGAATATAGATTAAAAAAAACAGAAGCCGCAGTATTAAACCACTACATTGGTCACTTTAAGAACTTCAAAATCACCACATATAGCGAAAGAGATACGAAGATAGAGGATATCCCTTACCAAACTCTTCAGCTTTCTTTAATTTTTCATTGATCATCTCTTGAGTACGAGAATCAGGTGGAGGTAATGATGCAGCTGGCTGCTGAGCTGGGATAGGCTGTGGCAAGGACGCCCTATCTTTGTTGAATGCCTCTAACAGCAGCACAGCCTGTGGAGAAACAAGACAAAGGACTTGACTGTTAATAAATTACCAGACACCACAAAATAGCAAAAGCTTCTAATCACAGACCTGTAAGTCAGCTCTCTTAGTCCTCATCTCTTCAACTAACTCAAGAGCTCTAATCTTCAAATCCGTTTTTCCTTCAAGATCTGCAATGTAACATCATCATTTTAAAAGATTAATTAATAGCTTTTCCGAAGAGCAAGCAGATAGAACATTTAATGGTCAATTAAGGAGCTTAAAAGACAAAATATTTATATTACCATGCAGGTCTGCTTCATTCATCTTCTCTTTGATTTGCTTTGACAGCTCAATAATTTCAGGTGACTGCAGTAAAACAATGAAATGATGAGGAAAAGCCTAAGTTAAACAATAAGACAAAAATTAGATCATCATCACCTGAGTAACTTCGGTAACAGAAATAGCAATGGCAGCTTTGGCATCCTCTTCCTGAAGACGCTTAAGAGCCCTACCGATCTTCCTATCACACTCAACAATAAGCCTGTCTATTGCGTCTTCCAACTCCCTATCGTAGTTGTCAACACCTTTTGCCTTTGCTTCTCTATATCTAAGAAAGGAGTTAAAAGGCCACACAGTACAAATGAAAGAAATAAAGTTCCACTGCACATAAAAAAAAAGGATACTCTTTCCTGAGCTGCAAAGAGTGCACCTTTGGGCAAGGACCCATATCCATTTTCTGATAAATAATAACAATAAAAAAAAAAAAACCCAAAATTAGCAAATCAGTGAGCCAATGCACTCCGAAGCATTCAATATACAATTAAAGCTCTCTCCTTTTGTTATCATGGACGATAAAGTTAGGGTTTTTCGAGATGCTAATTGAAAACCCATTAAGCCCAAGAAGAAGAGATGGGCATCGAAGATTTATACAACTCACCGTCAATTGGAAGAGCTCGTGCGGGCAGAGACCAGATAGGTAGAGACGACAGACATCGCGGTCGTAGTATTTGCGATTCACCTCCGTGACGTCGCCGTTTCGGTTAGCTCCCATGAGCACATCGAGCTGCTTTCTCATGGCGTCCATCTTTCGTTTTTGCCTCTTTTGAGTCACGATTCGATCCTCCCTTCGGACAGAGATAGATACTACTGTGTTTCGATTTTGTTTAGCAATTAGGGATCAGTTTTTCAGTTATAGTCCCTTAAGATTAAATAATTTGAGATTTTTCCCCCAACTAACATTTTGGGCTTATTATTACGATTTGAAAGTTTTGGGGTTTTATGCGAAACAAAAGACCCTCACTCGGCAATTACCCGGATCTTGACTGTAGACCCAACCCGGTAGCTACTCTAATGGACCCGAATCTGACCTTAAGGCAATCATTTTTGGGTTTTTGAGTTAACCATAGTTATATTTTGCAGTTTTTAAATGAAAATAATAATGGTGCCACTTGAGGAATTTTTTAGCTTTTTAATTTGGGTTCTTGACTTATATTTAGTTGTCACAAGTGAGGATTCCTCTGAAAACCAAAATTCAACTAAAGAATGCCATATTAAGAAGTGAATCCTTAACGTTATGTTTCATCATAAAAAAAATCAACTTTCTGTAAAAAAAAAGAGTTCCAATCATAACATTGCCTTATGTGTGCGCACGCCAATTTAACATTCGGTCAATTATGAAAAATCTGAACGAAAGAAGGATTTTTCTTTTCCAAGATATATATATATATATATAAATAAATTAGATACGGAAAGTAAAAGTATTCTAAAAGAAAAATGAGATGTGTCAGTCATGCAAAAAAAGAATGGTTGTGATGCAGAGTGGAAATACAAGAACTCCCCCGATTTGATCCAAAAAAAAAAAAAACTCCCCCGCTTTAACCGGGGAAAAGGCTGTTCTTGTATAAAAAATGAAAAGTGAAATGGTTGATTTATTTGTCTTGATAAAAAAATATAAAATAGAGCATACATATTAATAATATGACAATGACACTGGTTGGTGCAATTGCAATGTGCTAATGTTATGGGTTTTCGTACGCCGAGCAGACGTTTGCAGACCCTTATCATTTCCACATTCGTCTTTACACTACAGAAGATAAAATATTGTGTAATATATGAGAGATTTCTTATATAGAAGGTCTAAATATGAAAGCACTATAAACCCTAATCTCAATCAACAAGACCTCTTTTGATTTAAAATGTTAATCAACAAGAAACGATATTTTGATTTAACTAAACATGTGTATCTTAGACGAAAAAATGAATAAAGTATTAAAATACTTCTGAATGAGCATGCATGTTACTACTGTTAATGTGTGTATATATAGTAAACATGTGCATGCAAATGCACAATTGCAAAGTAAAAGGTTTAGGGTGGAGGAATGGTAGAACAGCAGCACTGCAGAAGTTGCATTTATACTGAAATACCTCAAACTCATCCATCTGATTTTTCAATACTATTTTCCTCTTCTTTTACCACTCTTCCTCATTTTCTACCTACATACAGGTTTTATTATTTTTGGCCACACGCTCTTGTCAGTTGTAGATATCTTCATCGACAGGTGTTTCCATTTGTTTTCAGATGGATTCTACAAGTCTTTTCTCACATCAATAAGTTAGCCCCAACACATTAATTTTCCTTTTTTGAAAAAAAACACTGCTTAAAACTAATTCCTTTGTTTGGCTTTGACAAGTAATAATGGTTTTACACAAAGCTCTGATCATGATATAGCCAAACCCTCATCCGTCTTTCATTTTTACGTTTTACCATTATTAATACGTGGATGCAATGAAATCTTATCTAAACAAAAATAACACACATGCAATGCAATGCTATTAGCAAAACAACACAAAACACACACATGCAATGAAGTTAGTTTTATCGTGGATGATAAATATGTTTGCAACCGAACCAATTATATTTCTTTTATTTTTAGTATTGTCCCTTCATCAAAACATAAAGTAAACGAATAACGTTTTGAGTTGATATCAGAAAAAGTTAAACCGTATATCGAAAGTGTAATTAAGAACCTTTAAATTCGTATAATTTGTTGACAAAAAAAAATTCGTATAATTTCACTAATAGAGTGGATATGTTGAAATAATTGAGTACCAAAGGCCTCGGGGTTATTACATATATGAACAAATTATAAGGGAAATAATAGTATGGTTTTGCAGGTACGAGGCATTTCTCGAACGTGTGTTGGTGGTGTGTTAGATATCGCAAGCATAATAATGGAGGAAAGTGAAATAAATTATAAAATAGACAAAGAGGATCCATTGAATCGTATTTTACCAAATAAAGTCCAAAACTTTTAAATTTGTCTAAACATTCGAAAGATTATAAACACATGCACATGCTCACTATCTTTTCATTGATCCATGTGTATACCCTATTTTTGCCTCCCTAATTACCCTAATTTCCCTAAATCATTTTTAAATTCGATATTAATCGGATAAGCTCAACTACTTTACAACTATCGCTTAGGATGTACATCTCTAGCATCCCCTACTAGTCATTTTCACCTCTATGTAATTATGTTAGTTTTAAGTATTACATTTATTTACTTTTTGCGTTTAAAATGTTATTATAGTTGGACTGTTGGAGGACGAAATTATATGTGTTTTGAAACTTTTGGGACGTTTTAATTGGCTGAACAACAGCCACTGGAAACTTATTCGTTTCTGTTATATGTTTAAGTTTGTTCTTATATACTACATATATTTCAAATAGCTATTAAAAGTAACAGCAACAAAAAAATGTGTATTGCATTTTTTAAAATGATTAGTAGCTGAGACATGACAGATCTTGTATGATCAAGATCACCTGTGAAGCTAATTACATACTATTAGTGTTGTCTATCTTTAGAGGAACGTATGTTTCGTTTAAACAGGGATCTATGTAATTCAAATATCAGCTCGCTCGGCCATAGGTTTACATATACACTGTCTCCACCAGACACAGCATCATTGGTCTTTAGTTCGACAGCTAGCGAGTTTTGGATTTTACTATTGGTCCTCGTGTTACTCTTTTTATATTTTGTCACAAACGACACTAATCTCATTAAAAGGGTCCTCGTGATTTGAAAGGGTTTTTTTTCATTTTTGACTGATTAATTAAAATGTCATTAACCAAACTTGATAGTATTTAATAGATTAGGCAGTTAATTATTTACTACCCCTACCCTTCAAACCGACCAATACATCTCCACATTTTTCAAGTAAATGGTTTTTTAATTTTCTGAATTTAATTTCAAATTTCGTTTATATAATTGCGCATAATACGTCGCCTCGGAAGAAATGAAACATTGTGTTTTTGACTTTTCTTCTTCTTCTTCTTCTCTCTTCATTAAGACCAAAACCTTTTTCTCTTCGTCTTCATGCATGAACCCTAACTAAGTTCTTCTTCTCTAATCTCTCACAAGAAACCTTTTAGATCACCTTATGAACTCGATGAATAATAACTGGCTAGGTTTTTCTCTCTCCTTCTGACCAAAATATCCATCGTACGGGCGTCGTCGACTCTTCCACCGCCACAACAGCCGTAGATGTCACGGGGGAGTATTGTTACGATATGACTGCTGCCTCTGATGAGTCTTCAGCCGTTCAAACATCGTTTCCTTCTCCTTTGGTGTCGTCCTCGATGCCTTCACCAGAGACAACAATAGTCACTCCCGAGGTTATTGTTTTAGAATTACTTATTTATTTTATTTATTTTTGTCAAATTTTCTCCTTCTTCCAATGCATAGAACAAAACCAAGACTCACGCACGCACGTAGCCCTATTTTGTTTTGTCTTTTTTTTCGTTTTCGTTTTCTTTTCGGGCTTGTTTATTGATTTCATTTCTTTTGAGAATATCCATGTGTGGGGTTTGATGTTTGTTCATTTCTCATGAAATTAAAAGTTTGTCAATCATACATAAATACGAATTGATATTATATATTTTCTCATTTATTCAATATCATAATATATACATATACAATTTAATTTTGTATCCTTTTTGTTCTTACAATGAAGGAGAGAATGAAAACCATTTCGTATATTATAGAACGGTGATGAAATTCAGTTCAACAAACCATTGATTAGTTACCGAATTCTTTGTTTTTTTCTATATAGATTGGGACATCAATGGTGGTGCATGCAATAACATCCACAGTAATGACCAAAATGAACCAAAGCTTGAGAATTTCTTCGGCCGCACTACCACGATTTACAACAACAGCGAAAATGGTGGAGATGGAAATGGTGGTTGTGGAGGAGGCGACGGTTCTGGTGGCTCACTAGGCCTCTCGATGATTAAGACATGGCTGACGAATCAGCCGGTGTCTAATGTGGATCATGAAGAGAATAATGGGAATGCCGCAAGAGGCTTGTCCCTCTCTATGAACTCATCTACTACTTGTGATAGCAACAACTACAACAATAGGAATGTTGTTGTTCAAGAGAAGACCAATGTTGATAGCGTTGATGCCACACCGAAGAAAACTATTGAGAGTTTTGGACAAAGGACGTCTATATATCGCGGTGTTACAAGGTTCTCTTCCTTTATTTAATTTTGATGTCTAAAATGTCGTTTGAACCGTGATTTTCTCGGTAAAATTGGGGTATTTAATGGATCGGTTGAGAGAGTGCTACGGAATGTTCCTTGATATATATGGGATCATATAGAATATTTGGTATGCTCCATGATGAAATATGTTTGTATTAAATGTTCAGGCATCGGTGGACAGGAAGATATGAGGCACATTTATGGGATAATAGTTGCAAAAGAGAAGGCCAAGCTCGCAAAGGAAGACAAGGTAATAGTAATATTTAATTTATGATTTGTCATTTTTCATACACCTTTTATTTTCCAACTTATCGAGGTTTCTTCTTTTTCATGCGTGTTCTAACCTGATGGTTCTCTACTCAGTTTATTTGGGTAAGTATAAGTTTGACAAAGCTATGAATAAATAATACTGTATAATCCAAGTAGATCTGTAGTCTAATTCATTTTTATCTGATCATGCATGCAGGAGGTTATGACAGAGAAGAAAAAGCAGCTAGGGCGTATGATTTAGCCGCACTCAAGTATTGGGGAACTACCACTACTACTAATTTCCCTGTAAGTCAATTTAATCAGTATTACAACAACTCAGAATTTCAAGCCAATTTTGTTCTTTTTTTTTCTGGTCTGTTTAGGCTTATAAACCTATTATCTTATTATTAATTTGTATGTTTTTGGTTTGATATCATATGCAGATAAGTGAATATGAGAAAGAGGTAGAAGATATGAACCACATGACGCGGCAAGAGTATGTTGCCTCTCTGCGCAGGTACATAATTAACCGCTGTATTTATTGCTTATGGCATCTATTATATATTCTTCTAGAAACCCATCACCCTCCCGCATACATTCTTTTAATACTTCGTTATTCATGTCTAATATATAATACACATTTAAATATGCAGGAAAAGTAGTGGTTTCTCTCGTGGAGCATCGATTTATCGAGGAGTAACAAGGTAATCCACATAATTGATAACATATACAATATTTAAAGCCTTTTTTTGTCAGATGTATATAAAATACCACATTTTATATAATGAAAATATTCTCCCAATGGGTCCAAAAGGCATCACCAACATGGAAGATGGCAAGCTAGGATCGGAAGAGTCGCCGGTAACAAAGACCTCTACTTGGGAACTTTTGGTAAATTTAATTAATTCTTTAAGAAATTTTTTTTTGTAAGCAATCAAATATATCAATAGATTAACTAAACACTATAATATATACTTAAGTGAACTTTACATATGATATGATGTGATATATGCAGGCACACAAGAAGAGGCTGCAGAGGCATACGACATTGCTGCCATCAAATTTAGAGGATTAACCGCAGTGACTAACTTCGAAATGAGCAGATACAACGTTAAAGCAATCCTCGACAGCCCGAGTCTTCCTATTGGTAGCTCTGCGAAACGTCTCAAGGAAGTTAACCATCTGGTTCCTAGTATGATGATCAATAACGTTTCAGAGAGTGAAAATGATGCTAGCGGTTGGCAAAACGCTGCGGTTCAGCATCATCATGGAATAGATTTGAGCTTATTACAGCAACATCAAGAGAGGTACAATAATTATTACAATGGAGTGACTGCTCGGGCTTATTTTAAAGAAGAGGAAGATCAGCACCATTTCCTGAGCAACTCCAACTCCCAGAGCCTCATGGCTAATATCGATCAGCATAGTTCTGCTTCGGGTGATATGGTTACTGTTTATGGAAATGTCGATGGTTATGGTAGTCATCAAGCACTTGCAATCCCGGTTGGAACATCTCTTGACTGCGATGCTTTGGCCGCTGCTGAGATTGCTTACGACGCAAGAAACCATTATTATTTTGCTCAGCAACAGCAAGGAGGAGGAGGTTTTCCTGTGGGAATTTCGAATAATGTTGGCTCTAATATGTACTTTAATGGGGAAGGTGGTGGAGAAGGGGCGTTTACAGTTTGGAACAACACTTAGGAAAATAGTTAAAGATCTTTAATTAGTGTTTGCTTTGTGTGTTGTGAACAGTTCGATTCAGTTCTATTTCTTGGTAAGTTTCGTGTGACATTTTATTAGTTTCGATTTAATTGGATAAATTTTATAAAGTATGATCACATTTTATTTTATTTTTAATCTACCATTGGAACCATATGTTTATATTCTTTTAGAGCATGTATGTTTAGGGAAGATAAAAAATACAAAGTGACTCTCAAATTCTGATTTGTCACGTTGGTAACTAATTCCACATGCTCGATTCTTCTCCTACTCTACTCTTTTGTTTTGCTTGACCAGTGACCAACATGAAGCAGGATTTATATTCTGAAGTAATGAAGGATGGTCAGGGCCCCTTCTGTTTCCCTTTGTCAGGCCCAAACGGACCAATTAGAGCCCATCAATTTTCCCATGGGCTTGTATGCAGAAAACTCATATATAGGCAGGGAACCTCACTTGGCTTGCACTCTCCCCTCACCAAATCTTCCAACTAATTTTAATTTAAAAAAAAAATATACAAGTACTTACAGATCTCTCTTTTGTTGTTGGCATCTTTTATAAAAAATCAGAATAACCATATATATTTTCAGTGTAATCAATAAGTGGGAAAGCGATTAGGGCAGTAAAATGATAAGAGACTTTTAAGAAGTGGTGAAGCTTGAGAAAACCGCGACCTTTAAAGGAAGACATATTAGCTAGCTGATGGATGTGAGACTTGAGTTTGCTGCATGAAAACAATATTAAAAAAAGACGAAAGCTTAGCCTGAAGGCAATGGAGACTATGGAGACTATGCAACAAACTACGTACCATACAGAGAGAGAAACTTAAAAAGGGTTTCATCATCTTCACTGATAAAAGACTTGTTCCTCATATACTGAATGTCCTAGCTTCGGTTTTGTCCTCTCTCACTGCCGCTGATATGGGAGCCAGCGCCGGTCTTGTTGCCGGTTCGCATAACCGTAACGAGCTTGTTGTCATTCACAACCACGAAGAGGTAACTCATAGTCTGATATTAGTTTTTAGTTTTAACAATACAATTAACCCATTTGTAAGTAACTATAGTTTTAAAAAAATCATATCTTGTGATTCAAAAACGCTAAATTAAGGCAAGATCATCAAAACAAACAAGAACATGTTAATTAGTTGATATATTTGGGATTAGTTAAGGATTATACGATTACTGTAACAATTAAAGATTACGTTATATACTTGCAAATGATTTTGTTGATATATACTTTTCATGGAACTGAACGTTTAATTTTTATTAATAATTACAGCCGAAGCCTCTGAAGAATCTGGATGGACAATTCTGTGAGATATGTGGAGATCAGATTGGTTTAACAGTTGAAGGAGACCTGTTCGTAGCTTGCAACGAGTGTGGTTTTCCAGCGTGCAGGCCATGCTACGAGTACGAGAGGAG